>JAWZYV010012753.1:600000-786422 GCA_038373885.1 Cheiracanthium punctorium | reverse complement strand
TAAAAGAATAAATAAACCAAGAAAGCATTTTTCTCAGATTCTAGACAGAAATATAAGTTTTGTGAATATCGAATTATTTTATTGTGTATTTTAATGAAATACAGAGAAGATTACTTGAAATCTAAACAAGACAAAATACTAGCCTATGGATACAAGATACAATGGTGCTGTAACTGCATAAAAAATTGGATAAAAAGTTTAGTTAACCACTTTCTCTTTATCTATGGTAGCTGTGGAACAAAAAAGCTGACAAGAATGCAAAATATATTTTTAAAGGCAAGAAAAACAGATCTAAAAGCTCATTTGCAAGCAAAAAATGGCTTTACAAATTAAAGATACGATGAAGTTGCCCAGTACAGGCTGAACAATAAGAAATGCATCAAATAGAAACTATTATTCTTTACAAGCAGTTTAAAAAAAAAAAAAAAAAAACAACAACAACCTGGCAATGCACCTTTAAAATTTACTTGGAAACATAGCAGGTGGAACCAAGTGGAATGATGTGGTGTTTTCGAAAGAAAAAATAGCATAATTTAGATGAGCTAGATGGTTTTAAGTTTCACTGGTATGATCTGCAAAAAGAAAACCACCTTTTTTTTGAAATGCCAATTCAGAAGGTAATTTATGGTTTGGGCTGCATTTGCAGTTGATAGTGCAACTGAAATCAGTTTTGTTGTTACCAAAATTAATTTAAGTTACATCAGGACATGCTAACTGATAATTTGTTTCCAGTTGCCCTTCTGATTACATCCAGCAAGTGAACATTTTGACAAGTCAATACAACTGTGCATACTTCCAGATTCACAAAACACTGGTTGTAGGTGAGCAAAGTAATCCACAACCATCTTGAAGTACTAACTTGAGTCCAATAGAAAGTCATTGGGGATATTCTAGCTTTAGATGTTTACAAGAATGTGAGAGAGAACAATAGCAAGTCTGATCTTAAAACTGCAAGCACAAATTCCTGGAAAAGCATTATCTCAGAAACCTTTCAAGCTCCTTATGAACCAGCAACTGATATAAGGAACAGAAAAAAGAGGTTCTTGTATCAATTGCTAAAGAATTAATCATGGAAATTAACATACTTTTTTTCCAATATTAACTCAATAGTATTGTTAGTTAAAATAGTATTTTACATAATATAACAAACAAAAAAAAAAAATTTGCTGTGAGTTCAATATATCATTGTTAAGCATCCTTACATCTAACATCAATAAGTATTTCATAAAAATATGATATAAATTTCTTGTCTTATGTTAGCTTTCCTTTTTATACTTTTTTCAATGCCTGTGCATGCAAGTAATGATTTTTACAATTTAACTTAATATTAAAGCATCCAATGCAATGCAGTTTTTTCTTTTAATTTTAATTCTTACATGGTGCATTTACATGCAGATAGCTGAAAGTACTTAGTTTTCTGGCCTATTTTTTAGGATTAAACCAGATTTTTTCTCTACTTCAATACCCAACAAGAAAATTAAGAAAACGAGTGTTACTCAAACATTTAAATTTTGCAGGACAATGAATTGCTGCTGCTTGTGCAGGTAATCAAATTAAAAATTACGCCAATCAAATTAAAAATACATATAAATAAAAGCAAAGTTTCTTGTACTCATTTTCTTAATACAGGTTGGCTACAAAAATTGAGAAAAGTTCCCTGACCATCGCACATCCGACGGTGATCAAAATTAATGTGAACATAGAAAATTTCAGGGTGGAATAAGAGGTCAGTGGTCACAATGACCACAAAATTTCACCCTCTTAGCGGAAAGGGCAATCGCCAATCAGTTATTAAGATTAACAAATTGTTAATTTGGAATACTAGATCACCCAGATGCACAAGTTTTAGTGTTTTGAATTCGCATTCATATGCCTGAGGCCCTACCAGTGGCATAGTGCTAGCGCTTTGAACTGGGAGATGGAAAGGTGCCTGTTTCAAAACCAGGTTGCGTTCACAGACCTAACCGTTCGGAGTTTTTCGTGGTTTTCTCCAAAACTTTGCATAAATACGTGTTAGGATTCCTTGTAAAGTCCCTACAGATGGCAGTCCCATCCCCGGCCTAGACCCCTAGCATAGATAATTGGCTGTAACCCACATTTCACATGTATACATGATTTGTATGTCTGGTTTCCTGTATGATCTTATCTTAGTATGAGTCCAAATACTTGTGATTTTGGATTCGAATCACTTGAATCTCAGATTCACATTCATATATTTAGGTTCTCCATGATCCGTACCCTGGTTTTGGTTTTGTAAAGTGTTTGCAAAAAAATCTGAAAATTAACTATTATTATTATTAATTTTTCTAGTGGTAAGTATATTACCACCATCTCATTAAAGGGTTCAACAGAACAATATAATGCAAAGTAAAGACAACAAAAATACAGTTTTAAACTATTTTGATAGTTTATGTACTAACTTGAGGGATGTCTTTATCTTCAACCACTACATAAGTAGTTGCTACCGGGCTGTACTGGTAGCGATTATTTGCATTAAAAACTTGAAGTTCAAATGTTAATGTCTGGTTTGCTTTCAGGCTTGCACATGGAATAACTAAATTTGGTAGGGATTGCATTCTTCTGGGTACGAGAAGGGGCTCAGTAGAATCCTTCATGTAATTATAACAAATAGGAGTATTCTGAAACAGAAAAGGAAGTATTTTATTGAACTATTTTTTTACTAACTAAGAAGCTATTTGTTATAAAATACAGTTCTGAGCAATGTAGAATTTTGTTGGTAAAATTTTACATGGTTTAGAATTCAATAATTATTTTTTTAAATATGCGAAATAGTAAATGTATGTTAATCTGGAGCACTATGCAATGCTTCCTTCAGTGAAAATAACATAATAAATCATTCAGATATCGCCTATTTGAAAACAATATTTCCTATAATAGGAAACACTTTGCCCCCAATGCTACATGTTAATTTACTTCAATGATATGAGTTAAAACTAAACCCACTTTAACACAGAGGTCTTCAAAAAAGTCGTTTAACTTCTTCCATAAATAATTAGGGACCTTCACTCCTTTGTTGCCCCAGGGATTTTGAATATCTAAATGTGGCAGTGCTGTTAGCACTAAAATAATCAATACAGAATATCCGAAGAAACAACCTCGATTGTATGGCTGGGTACCCAGAGGGATGGTCTAATGGATCTTCTTTTAAGATATAATAAAATTTCTACTCACAGTTCCTTGGAATACTCAATGGTTGAACTGCTGCAACAACATTACTCAACGTTAGTTCGTAAATTAATCCCGGTAAAGAGCCCCCATTTGTAGGAAGCAGAACACAGTTTATAGTTAAATAAATAAACAAACTAATAAAAAAAAAAAAACTTTTTAATCATCAAACAAGCCCTTTTGGTTAATACAGCACTTATGCTATTCACACACTCAAAATCTATAGAACAACCACACTAACTTTTTATATTTTCATGTAGTTAATAATCTTTGCGTGTGCAACTTTTTGCAATGCATTTTAAGATCATTGTCTTTGACCTTTTGATTAGAGATTTTATTCAAAGGACGACAAATTTATTAATTGCAAACATTTTATTTGTACGACAAAAAAACAACATTTACATTTCTTTAGTTTTCTTTCAAAACATGAACCAGAACTGTTGGCGTGTTGCCAAAAAATTTCTTACCTCTTTTCTCTCCTCAATTTAATTATGAGCTCTTCGCCAGGGCAACCCATGATGACGTCTAAGTGACGTAAGAGTTTGGTGTGCCCAAACAATCATGAAATGTCTCGTTTTAAATAAAACCAGTGAGCTTATTGGAGTCAGTGACTAACCTGATCCCACATATATGCCCCAGTTTAAAACACAGAAAAACACAAGTGTATTGTTCTAAATGATAAAAAAAAATGTGTATGGAGAACACACCAGTGTCCAATAAATGTGAGTAAAATGTAACTTTTATTTCTATTTTTTCAATGTAAGAATAAATTATTTTTTCCTAAATTAATTATATTTATTAAAGTTGCAAGACAAAATTTATGACTTAAATTATATGACAAAAATAAAAATTTAAAAGTAGAATTCTAAAATGTCTTGCAGTTATTCAGCACTTCACTGAAAGTGATATTTATGTAAAAAGATACTTTAAAAATGATTTTTGTAGTGAGTTTTGATTAACTAAACTTACTTTTAATAATATAATCATTTTCTTTGAGTTCTATTAAGAAAAAATTGTTTCAGGCCTAAGAGGTCCGACGTGCGTCTTCATGTAACATTAAGCAGCATGTGTTTTTGAGGGTTATGATTTGAAACTTCTTGTGAATGAATAATTTACACTATTAATAATATATAAACTTAAAACAATATGAATTTTAATAAGAAAATTACTTCTTCATAACATTTCCATCGGTATACTACAGGAAAATCTAATGTAGCGACTTCACTTTCTAAAGTTAAATATCCTGCTTTATTTCCAACTACGCGCTTTATATTACCTATAAAATAAATAAACATATAAAATAAATACAAAACTACTTAATTTAAACTTCAAAATAACTTTGAAAATGATATGAAATATACCCTTAATAGCCGCTTTCAGTTTAAATGCTTCGACTCGTAGTACAACTCGAGAACTAGTTACATTGATCAAGTTTGCAAAGAAAGCTTTTGCTGCAAAAGTCACTACTGAATTCTCTATAAATAAAAAAATATGGACATAGTAAACCTTCTGAAAAGAAAGGCTAAAATATTGAAGACAGATTTTCACTTTTTTAAACTTCTGATAAGAGTAAAAAGTTTTCTTTAAATTGCCTTTAAAACTGCATCACATATTGACTGCTATGAAACATAGTAATAATATGAATAATTAAAACTTTGTAAAATAACACACATAACATGTAATTATCAAACTGTATGTATGTTTTGGCCAAACAAGTTTCAGTCTTCTTCAGCAGAGGTCCACATACAGTGTTGCAGAAGAAGGCTGAAAAGTTTTTGGCCAAAATGTATGTACAGTTTGATAAGAACCTGTTATGTGTGTTATTTTACAAAGTTTTAATTATTTCATCTGTTAAACACCAGTTTCTTTTTGAGTGTTTTTTGATAAAAATAATGTGCTTAAAAGGTCACCAACTTCTACACAAAAGTTTAGTTATGAAATACAAGTGCCAGTTTGATTTATATGAGGAAGGAATTTTAGATGCAAGTTTTGCACTGCAAAAAGTTGCATACCTGCCAACATATAAAAACATTTATCAGGAGCAACTTGGGAAAATTTCCAGAGTTTTGAAGGGTCTTCAGGGGCAGGTTGTGATGCAATTTTTAAAAGGTTTTAACTTAATTATTTGTGATAAAAGTAATTAAAAGTTAACTGAATAA
This sequence comes from Cheiracanthium punctorium, assembly GCA_038373885.1. NCBI lineage: Eukaryota > Metazoa > Arthropoda > Arachnida > Araneae > Cheiracanthiidae > Cheiracanthium > Cheiracanthium punctorium. The sequence continues at coordinate 781,077 of JAWZYV010012753.1, read as the reverse complement.
TGCATCCATAATTAACTAATATTATAATAATTGTCATACAAATATTAATCATAAGTTGTAAGATACATTTACACTAGACCCTTAAAAATGGAATTCAATTCATCTTATTTATTTCAAACATAAAAAAGTAGATCAATGTAATTAATATAAAGTAAATAATGAGTATTGAAGTCACTCCTATATTTAAACTCGTAAGGCAACAGATCATTTTTTTCTTGTAGAATAAACATGTTCTTTTGGATTTTGCATGAATTTCTCTCGAATTTTCTTCGAAAAGTTCAACTCCAATGTTGGTTAGTTTCTGGAGAAAAATCTTGTTGTACGGAATGTCTGGAGATAGATGATATTTACAGAGTTGTTCTGGAAGAAATGGAGCAGTTGGTATGTATGAAATTGTATAAAGGGACCAAATTACTCAAAATTGCTTTTTTTTTTTTTTTTTTTAAAGTTAATAGATTTCTGATTAAAAAAGTGAGTACAAAGATTTTCATTTAAATAACGGATGGAGAAAAAGTTTGTTTAAGGAAAAAACTGCACTTAATTGAAATTGTGCAGTTCAACATTGATATAAAAAAAAATCTGGAGTGACTCCACTCGACTTTCCGAACACTTATGATTAAGATCATTACCAAGCATTTAAATAAATGTTATTCAATAAATAATTCAGCAAAAATTCTTAGTTTTTTTCAATTTGAGCTCAATCGAATGTACCGTTTAAACGCTAGTGCACTTTCAAGAATTTCCCCCCCATAGGCCATAATGTAAAAGAAATCTTTGTCGTCGCCCTGTAGAAAAACTATAAGTCCTATACACACCAAAATCAATATCGGTCTTGCGACGGTGGTTTATGACATATATACCCAATTTGAGCTCAATCGAATGCCCCGTTTAGGAGCTAATTAAGATTTAAAGTATATTTGTATTAAGTCAATGATGTTTAATACAAATGTATATCTTATGTGATGATATTTATATCACATAAAAAGTATATATTAGCACTTTAAAGCCCCAAAGTAGTTTCTGTTTTTTAATTATTTAATAAACTTCTAAAATTTAATCAGGAAATAATAATAGTGAGACATAATAAAATCAAATTTAAATAATACTGGAAAATAATTTTTCATTAGAATATAAGTATCATTTCAATTTCTAATAAATCTATTTGCAGTCTATTTATTTCTTAATTTTTCCTGTATTTGATACTGCATTACTAGTTTAGTCCTTATAACATTCTGCTTTTACCTATTCTGTTTTCCCTGTAGAAATTTTTTATTATTATTGTAATGTATATATAATTAGTGACAAGTTAACCAAGGTACCACTCCTGATCAATGTTATATACAATCAAACATTCTGGAAGGTTTTTAATGTCTAATTTGGATGCTAAATGTACTTCAGTTGTCTTTTATTTATGTTTCCACTCAAAAAAATTTTAGCAGGTTGCTTTAATTTACAAGAAAACTGCTTAATTCTCCCTGTTTGCTATTGTCTAATTTTAATAAATAACGCTAATATTACTACCACTAATAATAATAATAAAAGTCAGATAAGTTACAACAGCTTACTCAGTCACCTCATACATGACACATGCCTTACATATAGGAACAAACAACTTTGCATTTTAATAACAAACAGGACAAAAATACTCATTCTAAGAAATATAACAGAAAAATACATCATATCTATATATTTATTTGGCAGAATTACTAATGTAATATGCAAATATGCAATAGGAAAATCTATTATGATCAAAAGCTATCCTATAGATAACATTATTTATTTAAACATAAGATCCAATACATTCAAATAATAGGCAATTTCTTACCTGGTAATGAATAAGGCTCAATTATGTACATAACTCTATTTCTTTCGTTAAAATTAAATTTCACTTTTGGATCATTCACAGTCCACATTAAGTTCATAATTTCAGTTTCAGAGGAGCAATCAGGTAAAGATACTTCAGCGTACAGAGTTATTCTGAATAATAATAATAATAATAATAAAAAAAACATAGCTATTTTATGTTTTTTCTGAAAAAATTATCAAACAATAATATAATATAAATACATCATATAAAATAACATCAAATCAATATCAACACAAACTTTAATTAAAATGTAATTGAGAACATAGTGTAGAGTCCGCCCGTCGAAATGTCGTTAAGGTGCAGTTTGGTAGCGGGAACTGCTGACAAATTCCACGGTTTGAATACATGTTGTGGATGCAATTAATCGAGCCTGATGTCGAGACTAATTATTTATTATATATACAGATATAATCATATTTACAGGTTGGACTTTAAATATATATATATGACATACAACATCCTTCTGATGCTATTCCATCGGAGAGTCACGGGAACTGCCCTAACTGGCGTCCGCATCGGTGCATCTCTCCGCTCCCAGTCAAGTGCTCTCTTTTTCCCTTTCCCTCACCTCCTTAGATGACCCCCAGGACACAAGCCCCTTGCTTCGTCCCCCCCCCGCGTTCTCTCTCCTCTCCGTTCGGAGAGCATCACCGTGGGGCATCATATCTTTGAGTCATCCTAAAAGAGGGGGTGAAAACTCAGTGGGTTCCCTACAACCCCCACCCAAGACCAAAATTAGGCTTCTTAATTGCCTAAATTTGTCACACCATACAAAATGATGATGTACATTAGAAAATGATGACATTAGAAAATGATACATAAAAAAGAAGGGTAGAATGACTGCCCTTACAATACTAATCAGATCCAGGGGTTCTGATTCAAAACAAAATATTCTAAGAGCAAATAACACACTAAAAGACACATATTATACTAATTAATTAACACAATTAAAATAACAAAAAAAAAGAATAATTTTCTGATTAAAAAAAAAATCGAAACTCATTTTACACCTCAATCCTAAAAGAGCATCAGTAGTTTTATGATCTTACCCCCGGCAAAAGGGTAATTGTATACCTCCACCTTTGAAATTGTAGGGTCGTATTTTTTCCACAAATCCCAGAGTCAACTTTTCCTCAAAGTTTGTCCCATTATTTGATGCTTTTACGTTTGGGATCCCCGTCTGCGAGAAAATTTCGAAGAGGGCCTCACAAGTTGTCTTCACTGACAAATTTCTCAACGGTACCTCCTCCGCCCAACTACCATAAAGGTCGATCAAACATAAAATATATTTATGACTCTCAGAGCTTGGAGGGTCAATTGGTCCGATACGATCTACATTCCCCACTCGAAATCGTAGTCCTGGTCTCGCTACTGGAGTAATTGGAGCTCTATCCCTTATCGGCCTATTCAGCTGACCATTCGAATCGCGGGCCAGCTGCACAACTTTTGCCCCTCTGCCTACAGGAACTACCAACTGCTTAATGGGTTCCCCCAGCACCTTCTCTCGTTGGAATAAAAATTCTTCCTCCAAATGACAATTGCCTTTTCCCTGCGATAAATCAGAACAGTCCTGCTGCTCTCTACGAAAATCGGTTCCTTCACACCCCGGGGGGTTCTCAAGATAGCCTTCTCCTTTCGAGTCACTTTCCTCTATTTGAACTTGCAGAGACCAGAGGTTCGTCCCCTCCCCTGCTTCTTTCTGCTCCCCCCTTGCATCTTCCACCGACTTTTCGCCTTCCGAGATACCAACTGTCCCCCGCAATAATTTTAAAGCGTCAGGAGGCACTAGTGCTTCCTCAAAAACATCACATTCTCCAGCTAAATCTAGGGGTTTTAGCCAACCTTCCCCTTGTTTTATGCTAATGTGGGTCGCAGTTTCCGTATCCAAGGTGGAGATCAACCTGTCCGCAACTATTAACTGCATCACACTTTCCATGTCAGATGCTTTTCTCAATTTACAGTAATAGTCCCAAATTGATCTCAACCTTGATGCAAACTGGACAAAATTTTCCCCAGGATTGCGCTTGGCTCTCCTGAAATTTTCAAGACAAATTTGCGGTGAGGGTTGGAATTCACGCAACACCGCTTCCTTGACCGCGACATAATCATCATATCTCACCTCTTCAAGCCCAGACAGGATGTTATCCGCTCTCTCCCCAAGGAGGCATAGCAAAATTTTAGCCTTTTGCGTCTCGTCTACCCCCTCACTTGTGAAAGCCTTTTCTAAACTTGTAAAAAAGAAATCCCATCCCTCCGGTTTGCTGGGTGGTTTCACGGTCAATAATCCAATAGTTCTAATTATTTCGTCCAAGCTCTTTCTTTGCGATTCTGAATTTATGGAAACATGAGTAGAACTCCCCATCTCCCGTTCCAATCTTAATTTTTCAACCGCAATCCGTTCGTCAGACTCCAATTTCAGTTTAGCTAATTCTAGATTCCTCCTGGATTCTAACTCCTTAGCCTCCCTTTCCAGCTCCTTAGCTTCCCTTTCTCGCTCCTTAGCTTCCCTTTCCAGCTCCTTAGCTTCCCTTTCTTTTCTCTGCTCAACTATGGCTTCCAGCAGATCCTTAATTATCTCCTCCTCATACCTCGCACTGTTTGTGATGAGGTTTTTTAAGTCCAAGACTTTCATTCCCGGAGTGATCTGCTCCCCCATTTCCTCGGCTAATTCCTGCAAGTCTGCCTTCCTGGCTTTCACTAGAAACGCCATCCTTGATACTACTATTCTATTTAACCTTAAGAATATTTCCCAGCATCAACTATAGGTCAGTACCCTTGCACAACTTCCCAGAACCTTAGCCTTAGTTTATATTTTCCGAAAAGAGTTAGCCAAATATGAAAGCTTTACCTAAGAGCCTAGAGTCACTAGAGCCTTGAGCACTAGAGTTATCAAAATAATTAGATTTCATTGGAAAAATACATAACAATAATACATAAGGGAAACAAGATAATGATAATCCCTAATCATTTTAAAACCTAAAGCAAAACATCTTTCCTTATTTATTTATTTATTTATTTATTTATTTTTTTAAACCTTTATTTTTTACTTTTAACAAGAATCAAATTTACCATCCCTGGATCTAATCAATACAACAAGGAAACAGCCACTCACCCTTTTGCCGTCTTCTTTCATCAGTATATATCCAATATTGATTCCTGATAACCACTAATCTGTCCCAAAGTTCGGACGAGGTTTATAATTTCACAGCTTTACAAGCTCACAGGTTAACCAGTTCACCGGTTCACAAGTTCACAGCTTTACAAGCTCACAGCACAGGTTGACCAGTTCACAGCACTGTATGGTTCGACGTCGTAGCTTCCTCGCTCCTGTGTAACACCTCCGGTAATCCACCAGTGTCTCCTCAACGTAGATGCCGATGAGTTTCTCCTGGATCAAATCGTTCATTCAAAACAGCTAATCCAGCTTCTATGCATCTCATCTGTAACCCGTCCGGTAATCTGGCCATGTTTCCTCAACGTAGATGCCGATGTGTTTCTTCAGGAAATATCAATACAACTCGACACCGTAGATCCGGCTCTGCATCTCATACCGCCGCTGCCTCCAGTGTAGAGTCCGCCCGTCGAAATGTCGTTAAGGTGCAGTTTGGTAGCGGGAACTGCTGACAAATTCCACGGTTTGAATACATGTTGTGGATGCAATTAATCGAGCCTGATGTCGAGACTAATTATTTATTATATATACAGATATAATCATATTTACAGGTTGGACTTTAAATATATATATATGACATACAACATCCTTCTGATGCTATTCCATCGGAGAGTCACGGGAACTGCCCTAACTGGCATCCGCATCGGTGCATCTCTCCGCTCCCAGTCAAGTGCTCTCTTTTTCCCTTTCCCTCGCCTCCTTAGATGACCCCCAGGACACAAGCCCCTTGCTTCGTCCCCCCCGCGTTCTCTCTCCTCTCCGTTCGGAGAGCATCACCGTGGGGCATCATATCTTTGAGTCATCCTAAAAGAGGGGGTCAAAACTCAGTGGGTTCCCTACATAATAATTAGCAATTGTTAGCTGATATTCCCTACATATTTACTGAAAACCAAATTATAATATGTAGCTATCCATGACTCAACAAAGGTGTTTATGAAAATCAATGTGTGTATGAAACTTATCAATATAAGCTTGATAAAAATCAATTTTCTAGAAAAAAAAGAAAGAAAAGGAGGAAGGGGAAACATACTCCATAGTTATAAAAACAAACAATGCAATTAAAAAAATGTTTCTTCACAAACTGTACTATACATACTTAATAAAAAGTAAACTTATATGTTTAATATAATTTCAGAAAAACATAAGCATAGAAATGACAGTGCAATATTGACTGGTGCATCATTTATTAAGTTAAAACACTGTTTGTTTAAAGCTTTTTCCTTGGATTTTTCATAACTCTAACAGATTTGTTTATAAGAGTGCAAAAGACAACTTATTGAAAGAAATTCTGCTACTTTTTTAATCTCTGACATACTTGTCTTAACTTACTTAACTTATCATACTTATTATATCTTTATTACTTAACATACATGCTTATTTTAAAACTTTTCAAAAGTTGCATGATTTAGAAATAGAACGGCCTCAACACAAAATGAACTTTCACTGAAAGAATCTCAAATATGTACACACAGGGTGTTCCACAAAGGATTCTTAGCTCTGAAAATAAATAACTCAAAAACGGTGAAGTAGGAAACCAGTGCTATGTTTATGTAAAAAATCATGTGATATTAATACAGAAACCACAACATTTTAGTTACAAATTGTGCCGATAGATAGCGTTGAATACAGAATTTAGAAAGAAATCTTAAACACTGAGAACAAATACAATAAATAATTCAATATGTATACTTTTCGCATTACACACTTATTGCAAAGGAAGAATAAAGTTTTCAGTAACTCTCTGTCATGTGTTACTGGAAATTGATACATGAACTTGACAAATAATATTCTCCAGCTCATCAAGTGTTGAAGGATTTCTACCAAGCACAGTGCTCTTTAGAGTGCCCCACTGAAAATAGTCACAGGGAGCACGGTAGGGGGAATACGGAGGATAATCCATGCCTTTTCCCTTAACCATTGAATAGTTCAATGCAATAACTCTACCATTGAAGTTTTGATTCAAAAAATGAAAAATGTCTTGTGTACAATGAGAGCGAAGTCCATCTCGCATGAACAATGCCTGGTTGGTCATCCAATGCTTGTTCAGTTGAGACAAATTGTTTCAAAAGCACAATACAAAGGTCAGTCATCACTGTTTCTCGCAAGAGAAAAGGCCCAATGATGCCTTTGCAGGAGATTGCAGTAACCAGTAAGTTTGGGCAATGCAGTGGTCAGGGGTATGACAAAATGAGGGTTTTTTCAATGCCCGCAAAATAAAAAGAGTTGTGTCTGTTATGGTGAAATCTTTGACAAATTAATATACTTGGCAACCTCTGAGCTGTCTTTCTGAGATCCATATTTTGCTTACTGTAGCATATAGTGGCACAATTTGTAACTATGTGACTTATGTATCAAATTCTGACTTTTTAAAATAAATATACTACTGCTTTTATGTTTCCATCAATCACTATTTTAAAGTTATTTATTTTCAAAGTTGGGAGTCCTTTGTGAAACACCCTGTATATTCATACCAAGAGTTATTCTAAATTAAATTTTTATTAATTAATGTCTCATTTCTACCCTAAAATCCGCAAAATCATAAATTGAAATATCTGATGAATGCTATCAAAACTGCATTATGAAAAATCCTACTATCAGGGTTGCTACTTAATTAGTGGAAAAAAATTCCCCCCCTTTTCCAGACCTTTTGCAATAAAAATCCAGACAAATTTCTAAATTTATGACATCAACTTTACATACCATCTTTAATATTCCCAGCTTCCTAAAGTAAGGTTAAAAGTTGATTGTCAACAAACAGAGATTTCTGATAATTTTCCAGATCATATTATGTGATTTTCCATGTTTTGGGCTAAAATTTGTGATTTTCCCTGACTTTTTTTGCCAAAACAAAATTCCCCGACTTTTCCGTTTTCCTTGACTGGTAGCAAACCTGTACTACATAGTTACGCTGATCCCTGACTCTCTAACAATTCTGGATTACCACTCCAATATAAAATTTTTACCGCCATTACACCAAAAAGATTAAAAAGTCAAGCACAAAAAGCATAATAACATCTTACTGTTTGTACAATCTGCTTGAAATGTTTCATAATTATGCATAGAGAAAACAATCTGCACTACTTTAAAAATCTGAAAATTCGCCCGCTCCCTAATTTTTAAGTGATTTTTTGCTATTTTCAGCTCAATTTTATTTCCAAGAGTAAAAAAAAAGTTAATCAATTGAGTGACAAAATTAGCTGTCCCAATTGACATGATGCCATTGAAGTCTTTGAAGGGAAAGTTGCAATTCCGATTCATTTGAAATAACTTTTCCAGATAACATAGTTTATTACTATTTTTTCATTAAAATTTATCATCTGCATGAAGCATTGATATAATATTTGTTTACACAAAATGAAATCATTCGAATGCGAAAAGTTTCCACACATTTCCAGAAGAGCATGAAATTTGATTTGGGCATATAGTTAAAATTGAATATGATTTTATTTATTTTAGGTAGATGAAGATTAAATATATTGAGTGTAGACATATTTTCATCAAATGTTTTTTCTAGTGCCTGTTTAATTCAGTCAACAGAGCTTTACTTCTAGTAAACTATAAAAACATACCGTATAATCCCGATTATAAGCCCCCCCCTTCTGCGGGGGGAGGGGGTACTTAAAATTGGGGAGAAGGCCTTATTATTGCCAACTCCCAACGATGATGTCACAGCTGCCGTTCGTGGTGACATCACAATTCGTAGCAGTGTGTGCATCGCCAGGAATGCATTTTGTCCTCTTTCCCAACAAATGGGGTGGGGGTAGGGGGGCTTATATCAGGATTTTGCAGTACATCCCAAATAATACAATTAATTCTACATGGTGTGCCCAGAAAAGTTTTGAGGGAGGGTCGATAAATGTGACAAAGCATTTTATCAGAAATTGGATATACTGTTTTCTACTTTCATTTTTAATTCTGAACCTATCTTTAACTTGTTAGCTTTCATTATTGCAAAGATGTAATTGGTAAGACTTTCCTTCCTTAGGTCTTTGAATGCTTTGTTGGCTTACAGTGGAGCATTTAAAAAGCCCATGCTCAGAAGCAACACTGGTCAAAAAAGGAGACTCTTCACTATCACATACTTTTAAAGATGAAAGGAAACCAGTTAACTATTGGTCAAATAGTGGGTTAAACTCCATAACAGCTCAACAGATTTTTAAGTTTAAATGTGCTCCTAGAAGAGAACTTCGACTGTCAATTCTATAATTAATATTAAGAATATAATATCTGCACATAGAGTCTTTAGAGATGTTGGATGGCTGCCATTTTGGATTCACAAGATCCATGTTAATCTTCGGGGAAATTTCCTCACTTATTTTAACAAAATATTTACTGTAGGCTGTTCAGTAGGTAACAGTCTATAGAGAAATCATTTCATTTTTTAACTATATTGAATTTTAATATAGTTAAAAAATAGGGGAGAGACTATTTTTGCATTCTTATATTTGTCATTGCCTGAATTTTTAAAATTTTAATGAAACCCTGTTTTTAAGATTACGTACAAAATGAAAAAATTCTACACTGTTGAACAACCTAGAATAATTTTTATTAAAATAATTTAAAGCATATTGTTGCAAAAGGAGAAAAATTTCCCCATTAGTTAATATGGAGCTAGTGAATCCAACATGGTGGCCACCCAACTGCCTAAAAGCAAAATATTAGAAAACTTAATTTTTCGTCTCAACATACCTCTGGTCAACTGTAACATATGGTTGTGACATGACATTTGAATATGCAGTTACCAGGGGGCCTATATAAGGTAAACGAAGAACATCGTGCTTTGCTTCATATTTTTCATTGACTGGGTGTTCAGCCGTAAGAATAAAAGTATAGTTCAAGTCAACTTCAAGAAGAGATGCATTCAGTGACAGAGAACTTGTTCTAACACCTATATATTGAAAGAAAAATACATACACACAAACAAATTAAGACCTGAAAACTTACAAAACTAACATAATAATTATACAGTAATATTTAAATACAAGATATGTTTTATTCATACTTACATTTTGATTTTTCTATGCCATGAAAATATTAGGTGTAGTGGAAAATAATATCCTTTTTTTTGCATAAATTTTGAACAAGTATTGAATTACAAACAAGCTGTGACTAAGTACAGGACTCATATTTCTTAAATTTTAAAGCGAGATTTTTTTTCCTTCTTTCTTTCAAGAAAAAAGGCCACCCTCCATTTTTCATGTCTACCCTCTCTGCAGGATTATATTCAAAATGTTCTGAAATTGATTTTTAGGTATTCACGAGTTTTGTATTTTACAGCAAGAATTTTATGCATAACATTTTTCTTCTTTGAGATCATGCAGAATAAGTGAAAAGAACATCTTGTAATAATCTTAACAAAAACAACTACAGTGAACTCTCACTTATGCACTAGCCCAAGGGACCAACAGAAAAAAGCGCATTAGTGAGACAGACGTACAAGTGAAAAAGTCCATTCAAATTCTAAAACACAGCATAAATTGCAATAAGAGCATGAATAAGAAAGTTTCTGAAGACTATAATGTTGATATTTATAATGATTTTTTAATTACTGTACATATACAAAGAAAACAGAAAGTGTAACAACCTCAATTTATTTGCTTTCAAAATAATCCATGATATATTTGTTTTTGTCGAGGAATTTCAAAAACAGTTTTTTTCAGTTTCATACAAATGAGAAAAGGGATTTTCAGTAGCTGAATTAAATTGCAAATACCGCAGAGTCCAAAACTTCTAACACTTTTGTATGATTTGGAGGAACTTTTGCAGGTTCAAGATGGATGGGCTTTCAGTGTGTGTGTGTGTGTGTAGGGGGTAAACAGATAAGATACCCCACTTAAAATTCATGTGTATTCTGAATGTCCTTCTAGAAACAGCAAAGATTGAAAGAGTGCAGGAAAAATGAACTCTGGATTGGGCAACACATTTCATTTCATATACGGCAAAGATTGTTTATTTGTTAAACCTTTTACTAAAATAATCATAATTTTTTATTTCTATTTAAGGAAAAAGAATTAAATTTTTGCTTTGGTAAAAGAAATTGTGCATAAGTGAAATATTTATTTCAGAGCGATGTATGAGTGATAATATCATTATTTTCCTACTTTTTTTATGATTGCAGCAGGAGGATTCACATTCCTTCCCTTTACAAGCTATATCTTCCATTGCATGGGCAACGCTGCAAGTATTTTATATTACTCTTTTGCTCTTTCCATAAATCCTACATAAATTTTTGCATGCCTTTTCCTCTAACCAAAATGCATTTCTCTGACTTTTTAGGCCTGTAAAAACCATGTGTAAAAATGATTAGCAGCATTATTACCCAATAAAGCATTTGCAATAGCAGGTTCTATCGGGCCACTGTTTCCTCTGTATGCAGTCCAAAAATATTGAGCATCTCCTTTAGGTGAAGCAAAATGTCCAACTAATGTAAATGCACCACAGAATGGCACAGTAGACGGACCACTTATTGTGAGTTGAGCGTTGCTCACTGGCCGTGGATAGTACACATCTACAGTCTAAAAAGAATAGTTTTTGTTATTTCAATTTCAGAATGAACTACACATAAATAAGTGAGAGTTCATCAAGCAGCATGGACAAACTCTTGAGCTCTGAATAATAATTATATATATATAGAAAATATTAACTTAAATAAGCTAAAAAAATGATGAATTAAATATATAACCAGAAAAAAAAACCACTTAACAATATACAGACAGAAAAAAGAAATTTTCAAAACATGACTAGTGATTACATTCATTCACTGCTTTCACGAAGAGAAAAGTTACTCTATTTTTGAAAAGGAAATCATAATCATATGTGAACATTAGGTATAATACACTCAGATGTGATATTCAGGTTAAGTAAATATGAAAAAGTTTCATGCATACTAAGTTCAATTATTCCTTTTGATAGTGAGAAACTTTTTGTATCTTTTGAAACACTAGGGGCCAAGGCCCCCAGACTCGCTACGCTCGCTTTTCGTATGAGGCATTCGGCCCCTAACCAGGCTTATTCGTAAAAAAGACACAATTTCAACAGACAAAACCCGAAGATTGGATCAGATAGAATGTTACTGAGCTACACATTGCTTGGTTCTTGCATGTTTATTGGTACATAAAAATTTAAACTTCACACTACAGTAGACCCCCTCCCCCTCATAACACGGAAGATATTTTGTTATGGGAATCCGTGTTGTACGGGTCCTGAGCTATACTACACCTGGAGTGCGGACTCCGCTTATAATCGCTGGAAAAATTATTTGCACTCCTCAGAAACACAATGATTTTCAATGTTGCCATTCAAAAGTTATATTAATTAGGAGCTAAAGCATAATAAAATCAGAACATCTGTTTCAGCTGTATTTTTAATAATGTAAAACCTATTGGATACCCTTCAAATTTGCCACCCATGGCAATTTTTCATTATTTGGCGACTTGCGCACATGTAAAGTTAATAAAAGCTACGGAACAGATAGGATAGCTTGCCACCAATGGCGACTTTTCATTATTTGGCAATTTACACATGCTCACAACCTATAATTACTGTTCATTTAAGGTTACCGGAAAACCATTATCCATATTTTCATTTACATAATTGTTTGCAGATTGGCGTACTTAGCACCACGAATTATACCATCTCATCGCGCTAGCAAATATCCAAAATTACGGTAAAAAACACTCAAATTACTGGTGTTAAACGATAAAGTAAATAAAAAACTTTGTAAAAAACACATATAAGCTATAACTTCTACCTATAACTTCTTATGTGTGTTTTTTACAAAGTTTTTTATTTACAATATCCAAAGTGTACTGTAACTGCTATAATGGCATAGTTAACGCCGCGAAATATTTCTACTGGTAGCAAATAATCCAGCTGGACGAGAATTATAATTCTTACTATAATCTACCTATTAGAGATGAGTTCGGGCTCATTTTTTGAAGTCCGAGCCCGAAGACTTTTAATCCGAGCCCGCCCGAGCAATATTATTAAAGTTGGAGCCCGAGCCCGAAATTTCAGCTAAAGACAAATAAAATTAACTACTTCATTAAGAGGATACAATAAATTTTGGAGCTTCACACACCTTCTAGTCCCCCGTGTCGCTATTTTTTGAAATAAGTACGTCTATTTATCCCATGAATCACTTTTTAAAATCTGTTTCAAGGAGTATGTTCAACAAAGGAGAAATTTTTCACGAGCCCGAGTCGGGCTGAGCCTGTCTCATCTCTACTACCTATAACTTCTGTGTTTTTTACAAAGTTTTTTATTTACAATATCCAAAGTGTACTGTAACTGCTATAATGGCATAGTTAACGCCGCCAAATATTTCTACTGGTAGCAAATAATCCAGCTGGACGAGAACCGGCTTTAAAATAATCTGCATTTTAATAATTTTTCATTTTCAAGATATTAGTTATTCTGTTTTGGAAAAACGAATAATCGCTCATTCTAAACTCCTGTTGTCTAAGCGAACTTACTATTTGAAAATTGTCAACTTTGTGTAACACATTTTGAGTTACTTATTTCATATAGTTTTTATTTTGGCATAAAATGGACGTAATTCTAACTCATGTTTGTAAATTTCACGCGATTCTAGATACTTTGAAACACTTTGTTGCAAAGGAATGAATGATTTTATGCCAAATCTGGCAACCATTATGTTTATTTTTTCAGTTTTTTGTTAATATCTTCTAAAATAATTCGATTTTCGAAATTTAAGTCAGCTTTGCAGGTTCCTCGGAATTTTTTGAATCTGTGGGCACCTTAGTCGAAACTCAAATCCCCACGGTTTAGGAGGAGATAGGCGTACAAGCTTTTGACAGCGACAGCAGCCCTTACTTTTTTTTAGAATAGAGAGATTCAGCACAAAATTTGCTTGTGTTTTAAATAATGCTTTTTATATTTAAAATTAAACTAATTGAAAACTTTGTAAAATAACTTTAAACACCAGTTCTTCAGTATTGTTATTAATGCTTTTTATACTTTTAAGTAAAAATTTAGAAAATGTGCATTTATGTTGAAAATCAATATTTTATTTTATTTGGTACAATAGCACTAGATAACACAGCAAAAATCATTCTTTAATTACAAAATACCAATGCTGATCCACAATTGAATACAATAATGAAAATTAAATATGCAGAAAAAATTAAATAGCAAAAAGGAATAACAATTCATCAGAAATGGAAAAAGAAATTTAACAAAAATTGTTTAGTGGCTTTGTAATAGTTTAGCTACTACTAATTAATTTTTAAATTAATTTTCCTAGTCTTATCTGGAAACATGTTCTGAATAATATATGAATAAAATAGAACAGTTTGTTGTCATTGTGATTAAGAGTTTTATTAAAAATACCTTTTAAAACCGTTTAAAACATTAAATACACTAAAGTACTTTCTGCTAGCTTTCGTAGCCACCTTTAAGTTGAGTGCTGTTTTGGTTCTGCTTGCTTATCATTATAAGTCTTTTCTAACCCTCATCTATTTGCGCATGCATTGTATCATTAGCGGTTCTGTTTGCAGTTAAGATCTCTATGGCTTCACGAAAGCCATAGAGTAATCCATAGTTATGATTATTGCAATTAGATAATTTCTTCACATTATTGAAATCTGTTGTAATTTTGTTGTTTTGGGCATAACAGGATAATGCAGTAGAGGGTTTTCCGAATTTTAAGTCATATTTATGTTCCTTCAATTGTTCACTTACTCTTCTTTTTGAATCACCAATGTATGATTTCCTGGAATTCGTTTCTTCATTAGTAAAATCTAATAAAACATTTTCAAAAGAATTTGATCAAATAAAGATGTGGTCTTCAGGAGTTTATAGATTTTACAAGGAACACCAGGATACCATACATTAGCATTACAAAAAGAAGAGTAGTGAAGGATTGAAGGAACATAAAAACGACTTAAAATTCGAAAAACCCTATACTGCATTATCCCGTTAAGCCAAAAACAACAAAATTACAATAGATTTCAATAATGTGAAGAAATTATCTACTTACAATAACCATAACTATGAATTTTCACGTGAAGCCTTAGAGATCTTAATTGCAAATGAAACTGCTAATGATACAACACATGCGCGCAAATAGATGAGGGGTGGAGAAGACTTATAAAGAAGCAAAACCAAAACAGCACACAACTTGAAAATGGCTACGAGAGCTAGCTGAAAGTACTTTTGTGACTTTAATGTTTTAAAAGGTGTTTTTAATAAAACTTTTAATCATAATATTCTGAATACTTCTTGCAGTGCAGAATGTATAGAAATACTATAGAATGTCAAGAAATATATATATATATATAGCTTGAATGAAAAATATGATCATACAAGTGCACATACCCGACTTTCATCTTTAGAGCGAGCATACTTCTGACCATCTTGCTTCAGAACACCTCTCTTAAAAGTAATTCTCAATGGGTTTGCTAAAATTAATATTAAATTTACTAATAAATTAAATATATAATAAACATTAATTCCCATGAAAAATAAATCAAAATAAGCCATTAAAAATCCTAAAAAAGGTTATTTTTCATACTTGTGATTTGATTTTGAACGGTGATTATAAGTTGTTGTTTTGTAGCCCATTCACATACAGCACCTCTACCAACTTCTTCTAATGTTTCATCAGTTAACATGTCAGTACAATTTTTAAGATCACACAAATTTACAGGCCTGTCAAAGGTAATGATTGCAGCATGACCTAAAAAATAAATATAATAAGGATTATACAAATACTTAAAACAGGCAAAAACAACAAATAAATTTAAATGACCATTGTATTATTTAATTTTAACTTACAAGGAAAAAAATAACATTTAACTACATCAATGCCATAGCCAAAATTTACACGTACCATTTTGTCACCCCTGTTTGTGGAAATCAATTTAAATTGTGAATTTACAATAAGAAAACATAATAATACTAATGTATTTTCACAGCCAGTAGTAAAGTTAAAGCTAGGTATCCTCATAAAAGGACACAGGGCACTAATGGATAAAGAAAAAATTACATAAATACTAAAATATACTGTAAATAGTAAAAACGTATCATACTACATTTTGTAAAATCAATAGAAACATGCTATTTTAAAAACACATTTTCACCAGTAGGGGAATAAAAACACTTTGTTTTAAATTTGTCAGCTGCATATATTACACAAATAAGCAATATTTACCATCTTCAGCAATGTAACTTTCTTTCATTTCTGGTGGAGATGCATAAAACTTCAGTTCAAAAAACTTCTTAAAAAGATGCACGCCATTAAAAGATGGTGTTATAGTCAATTTCATAGAAGATTTCGGGTAGGGTATGGAACAGGAATCAAGAGTGTTTGGCTCACTAGGAGATAACCTTTGAGATTTAGGCCAACCTGAAAAATTCAATCCATCAGTAATATTTTTAAATTCATCAATTTTTATAACTTCTTAAAAATGTCTAGTCTTAATAACTAATCAACTTCTTAAAAACAGTCAAGAAATATTTGTTTTTAGACACTTAAAGTGCAAATTTTCTATGTAAATAAAATAACTTTATCAGTTCCTATAATTTCTTCGTGATGTCTTATTATATATATCATTTAAAATTTTTGTAATAATGAAAAAGTATTAAAAAAAAACTTTTTTAAAGACTTAAAAATGTGAACTCCCCCCACCTTTCCCAAAGGGTTGTGGCACTAGTGACATAGGCATTTGCCTTTACAAAGGCTTAAATTGTTAGTCTTTTTATTATGTTATGGAAATACTCAATAGCAAAAAATGAACCATTTATTTAAATTAAATTAAATGTGTCATGCACCAAAGAAATCAAAATAATTACCAGAAAAAAAATTGTCTCAATTAGAGATGATTTTCCCCCCTTTTGTTTGAATCTGGGTAAGTATATTTTAGTTACTAGTGTAAAAACACATCCTGACACAAATAGATACGTATTCTGTCTACTTTAGAAAAATTATAAATATCTGTTTAGGAAAGGGGAAAAAGAACAGCTGACTTATTGAAACTTAGTTCAAATAGTGTATAAGTATAAATATTTTTGTACTCTGACACAGTTAAAGTGATATAAATTTCATAAACAGAGAAATTTAATAATTGAAACTATTACAATGGAAATAAAATTTTATAATTTAAAACAAGTAATTAAAATTTTTCAATCAAATCTTAATTTATGTACCTTAACAACTAATGAGCATTTTAAATCTTAAAGACCATATAGTTACGGATTTTTGGGGTGGCTCCCTGTTCTGGGGGTTAAACTAACTTAAAATTTGTATTCTACGCATCAAATAATTAAATTTTCCATTTTGTTGCATCAAAATCAGTTAACTTGAATGCAAGATATATGGGGCTTTGGGTTTTCCCATTGATTAACATAGGGTTTTCTAGAAATCTTGGAAATATTGATGCTAGAGCTTAGCTGACCTACCTTCTGGGGACTTATTTTTGGTGCTAAATTTGGCAATATTTTGCCAAAAAGTTGCCAAGCTTGGCGTTATTTTGGACACTTGGCATGATTTTTCTAATGGGGCCCACAATGTTTGTTTTCCTGCAGTAGTATTATATAATAGCCTAGTGATTCAACTGTATTCCTATGACGTAATGGAAATTTGCACTATATGGGGATCCTTCGAGAAATTTCTCCTAGCTTCTGTGACACCTATAAATATGACAGTGCGTCGCCCCAGTTGAATCAGTTTTGCTGTAGCTTGTGCGTGAGGCAGATACTGTTCTGCTAAAGCATAAGGCTCTATATTGGCACTTATAGAAGCGGTATTTTGCTTGTATAAGCTTGTTTTTGAATGCTGTGTGTGAATTATTCATTGCGGAACTGTTTTTGATATTTTCCTTGAGTATCTCCACTGAATTTTAGATTGTGGAAGTGTTTTATTCTGTGTGAGAAATGCAGCATACTGTGAAAGTCTCTGTACTGAGCTGACTGTTATAAGCAAGTTACTGGCCGTTAGTGCCTGTGAATATTGAACAGAATGTACATACTAACAACAGGCAAAGTAAAAATAAATGTATCCAACTTGAAATAAACACAAATATTAAAACCTTTTATTAGCTTAAAAGTTGATAACTTTGAAATTTCATCCAATTCTATAATTTCTGCATAATCTAATTGCTACAGTATATTGGCAAATAAACCAGATTTGAAACAGTTTTTGTTGAAAGTATACTTTAAATTTTAGATTGCTCTAAAGAAAATATTGTTGGGGGGGGGGATCTTTCGACAGCAGAAGAAAGAAGGAAATAACTAATGTATTTTAGAAAACTTATGTATTTTTAAAATTATTAAAAGGAAATGAAATTAATACATGTATCTATTGGTCAAATAAAAAGGGCCTATAGGGTCAGGTGGGGGAAAATGGGGGTATATTGAAAATTGCTTTTTTTCACCATAAAAATTTAAATGTTTCAATGAAGATATATTTTAAAACATAACAAGTATTTCTAATAAAGTTTTTGGATACTTTAACAACAACGTGTGCTAAACTTCTTGTTTTTGCTCTAAACATACTATCTGCTAAGAAGTGATATCGAAAAACTTTCCTAGATTCTTCTAGGAAAACTAGATTCCTTACATAATTAGATAAAGCATTTATATTTTGATACATATTAGTAGAGAGTTCAGAACTGGATTATATAAAAAAAATAAGAATAAAATTATAAGTTTCATTTTTTTCTGAGGTGGGGTAAAATGGGGGTATGGTTAGACAGTAAATTTCTATATCTCCTTTCATAAATATTCCTGAAGCAATGGCTATAATCAACAAAACTGACATTTTATTTTCCTCTTTACTTAGAAATTAATTTTGTGGAACCAGTAACAAAGCCAGGAATTAAAAAAAAAAAAGTAGAATTATATATAACTTATAAAAATTGATATAACACATCTTTTTTTCTTGGGATGAAGGGAGGGGGATGGAACCCCTTTATTTTGTCTACAAGTTTTCACATATAAAAATGCATGAAAGAAAATAAAGAAATTCACAAATCAAATTTGAACTCTTTGCAGTTGGAAAACATACATGAGAGAAAATATTAAATTCGACTGAAGTCCATAGCTGAACCACAAATTTTTTAAGGGGAACTTTCAAATTTATCCACAAATACATAATTTTTTCATATCTTATGCATATTTATTTTGAGGTGCCTGTAGCCCCAAAATAATCTATCCCCTGGCTACGCCCCAGTGTGGAACAAAGAAACATTTGCCTCATACTGAGTTAACCTGAATTTGATAATCGTGGACAATATTTGTTTAGGCAAATATTTTTGGAAATAATCTTTTTCTGTACATTTTTTTCTTTGCAGATTGTCTAATCTTGATTTAATCAAAAGGCGAAAATTAATGACATGGACTAAATGAAATTAGTTTGCAAGGTATATGGTTATATTCAACTTAAAATAAAGCATTAAAATTTTTCAAAATTTTGTAGATAGAGATTTCTGAAAATTATGTAATTTTGTTTGTGAATTATGAGACATATACAAATGAAATGTGAATGCATGATAGGCAATTATGCAGAATATGAATCATGAATGATAGATAAGGAGTTAAACATGGAATATGATTTTTACAAAATATTAAATATAGCTAAGTAATATTGTAAGTGGAAAGTAAAAATTTACAATCGGTAAGAGTTACAGATGAGATAGGTTTTTCTAACTCTTTATTTAGTCTTTGAGTTTGCGTTATCAAAGAGATATGTTGCTTATTTATAAACTGTTGCAAAAATGCTTAGTTATTTTAGAATAAATAAACATAATAAACATGCACTAATGAGTTACAATTTAAAATAAATGGAATTATTAAGTATGCTTATAAAATTAATTAGACAGACATGCTATAGCATTACAGTAGGCTTTCTCTTAACAAGTCTAACTGGGACTGGGGTGAGCTGGTTAAGCAAAAATTCGGTTTAAGAAGATAATGAAAAAAATTTATATTACTGATTGATGGAACTGCATTATAATAAATGCTTTAATTTATTAGGAATGTTTTATATACTAATACAGGGTTTTTACAGATTTCACAGCTTTTGTTTCCCTGACTTTCCCTGACATCTATCATGCTCTTCCCTGACTTTTTATCTAGCGTGCTTTCCTGAATTTTGCATTCTTATTTTTAATATTACATCCTTTAATTAATAACTTTTTATATATTTTGCCCCTTTTTTACAAATAATATTAATAATAATAAAATCAATATACACAAAAATATTATTTGACATCAATGGATTCTAACAAAAACCATGTTTGATAATAATTTACGATAAAACTAAAAATATTTCAACTGAACAAGATTTGTTAATAAAGGACACATTTTAAAATTATTTATAAAGAAAATGAAAATAAAACTATTTCTACAATTAGGTTCAAACAGGAAGTATTTTCTTGATTTTGCCGCAAAATTCAAATATTCTTGCATTTCCCTGGCCTTTCTTCAATTTCTTCAAATTTTCCTGACTTTTTTCCCCAATCCCTGACCAAAACTCATTTCCCTGACTTTCCAGGTCTCTAGAAACCCTGCAATAGGAGGAAACTTTTAAAAACATCAGTCATTTTTCTTTAATCGATGCAGGATGCGGTTCTTGTTGTTCTAGCCTTTTTCCAGTGCTTATGCTCTATGAGATATGAAGGACGTCAGTGTCAGTCATTATCGGAATTTTTATTGTTTAAATTTAAGTCAGATATCAGGGTTGTTATGATTTTGCCCAACCCGAAAAAGCCCTATAGGGTTTTTTCAAAATTTCAACTTTAATTACGTAGATAATACATCTCTTAATATCAGTACACCACTTGTAAAGTTTATAAACAGCTCCTTATCACACAACCACTACCTAAGGAAAAAACAATCAGACTTCACATAGGCATTAAAACTTTCTAGAGAAAATTTTTATGCCTATCTATATTAAAATGAATAAGATTTTTTAACCATAAAAAATCATTAGTTTAAAAAGTTCTAATTAAGCACTAGTATATCACTGTTAAAATTATAACTAACAGTCAATTTATCTAAGAGCAAATCATGATTGGGGTTGTTATTGATTTATACATTTTTTGTGTATGATTAATATAATTGTAATTAGTTATCACTATTAATTTAACCATATTTTATTTATAATTGATTTTTGTAATCAATTCGTTGCTTTGAGTTGTATTTAGTAATAAGCAAAAATTTTTTCAAATATTCTGGAACCCCATCCCTTCCTCTGAAAAACTGCAAAAACCCAGATAAAACCCTCAAAACACCCAGTGGGTTGGGTTTTTTCTGAAAAAAACCTGGGTTTTTAACAACCCTGTCAGATATGGCAGGTTAAAGTGGAAATCTGGTTAGATGGGGGTCAGTTAAGAGGGAGCCTGCTATATTTGGGTCATTTTCAAAATTTGGTTCCATTTGCTGTCCGCATGTATAAAATATTTTTTACAAGTTATAAAAAAAATTAAATGATTTTTCTTTTTATCAGACAGTTTCCAGTACAGAAACGATAGATTAAAAAACATGCCATTTAATTAAAAAAAAAAAAAAAGGAAATGAGTAGAAAAGATACTGAAATATAGCTGTCTGAATCATAGACCATAAAACGTGTTATGCAGAATTACTGCCCCAAAATTAAAATTTCTGCTCTGCTGTGCTTTAACATTGTGAAATAGAGTTTAAATTACATTATAAAAAACTTTTTTTTAAGGTTAAAAAAAAAAACATGACTTTTGATAATTAAATATAGCTGTCCGGACACTGATGTCACATCTGTTACCATACATTATTTTCAACTTTTTAAACAAAATTGAAATTAGAGAATAGCAACACCTGTTGACCATTAGAATGTGGTTAAGAAAGAAATATAAGCAGACATCTTGAGTTTTTGGCATTTGACTGAAAAAGCAAAAGCCTATTTATGATAAATATTTTTATAGCATGTCATGTCTGTTACCTTGATTAATTGTATAAAATATATTTATTTATTTGTTAATTCAATTGATTCATTTAGATCATTAGTTTTTTAGTCTAAATTAATGTATCTTTTCATGTTCTTGTGGAATTATTTAGACTAATGAGTTTTTGTTCTTTGGAATGTCATGTCTGTTACTATAATAAGTAACAGACACGACAAACAAAAACTTAAAAAAATGAATATTTTTTAAATGGAAAAGGCTATATTATATGGACAAAAGGACTCTATACTTATGTAATATATCATTTTGCATTATTTTCTGCTAAATATAAGTATACAAATTTCAAAGAAAATATCCAGCAACAGACATGACAAATTTCATCCAGTCTGATAATGGAAAAAAATTAAATAAAAGAAAAAAAATGCATGAATAATACTCAAATAATGTTTAGAAACAAGGTATGTTTTATATTACGAAAAAAAAAAAAACTATTTATTCTTTGAAATTATATTTTTACTTCTTAAATTTCCAAATGGCATCCAATTTTGAAAATGACCCATTTACTTATAGTAAAAAATTGTTACACTATTAAAAAACACAAGAAAAAACATTTTAAACATACCTTCACCAGCAACATTACAAATTAAAGGCAGATTAGGAACTTTTCCACCAGAAAATTTGACAATCAGAGCTTCAGGTACTTCTCTATCAAAGACTGCATTTATAGGTGACATAGAAGTATACTCAGCTAAAGCTATAAACAAAATAAAATAAGAAATGAATAACAAGCAAACATTTGATCAAAGCACAATACATATAAACTATTTAAAAGTAATTGTAAAATTTTCAGAGGGATTAGTAAGAATAATAATTATAATTACGAATATTTAATAGATTCCCACTTTAGCATAGATCAGGGATTGATACAGACAAAATTTGGGTCTGTTTTATGGCCCTTTCATAGAATGTGGTTTTTTGACTTTTAGTATTTTGAGAAACAAGAACAGTTTCACAATTTTATATGTGAAGGCAATGAGAAATTTACTCACTGATTATATAATATTTAAAAAACCATAAGAACATATACAAATTATATAAATTTAAATAATAGAACAATAATTTATTCTGAATGTGTCATACATTGTGAATGAAGTCTCACAGTAACAGAGGTTACATAGACTACATAAATTTGAATTCCATTGACTCATCAATGAAATATTTATGGTTAATTTTTTAATTCTTAATAATTTAAGGAAATTAAAATAAGCACAATAGACTTTTGCATATTTAATAATAAAATTAGATATTTAATTTCACATAATACATAAAATATATGCTTATAAAAGAGAAGTTGGTACTGAAATGAAACCGAACTGATATATGTATCTTTAATTGGTCTCATAACTAAAGTCAATAAATATACCAATAATGGTATACTTAATTCACATTAATAAATATACCAATAAACAAAATTATATCCAAAATGATATAGTGAAACACCAATAATAAATGAAAATATACCAATTTGAAAAATATTGGTAATTATCAAAGTAAGAAAGATCAAGCTGCAAATGCAAATCTTTAAATAGTTAATAATAATAATAAAAAAAAGAAGAAATGAGGAATAAGAGAATTTCATAATATATGATATAAAATGAATCCTTTTATTGAAAAAAAAAAAAAAAAAAAAAAAAAAAAAACCTTGAAATAAAGTGCATCCAGTTGGTTATTGCAGCACATAATTACATTCAATGATAACAATAACATTATTTTTATAAAACTTACCACCATCATAAACAAAAAGTTCCTTTTCTTCAACATATCCAGCTTCAGGAGGACTGATATCTAATCTAACGCCAACACGGTAAGTGCCTGATAAAATAGAAGAAAAATGACTCTTTAATACTATCATTTTCCTGATGTTTTTAACTTCAGTTATTATTACATGAAAAAATAAGTAAAAATTAATATGAAATGAGAATAATTTAATTAAGTTGTTAGGATAATACCTGCTTGTTGCGTTAAGCTGCAAAAATTTCTAGTAGTCAGAGAGAAAAATTATCTTGCTCACCTTTCCAATTACGCATGTTTTGTCTGTGTTCTTTCCTGCATATTTTAAACATCCTATTGATGCAGAATTTAATTTTCAGAAATTTTAATATCTTCTTTAATTTTTTTTTTTTTTTTAAATATGAGGAAGCGACCTATTAAGACTTTGAAAATTGTAAGTTATGTATCACACTAACGGGGTTTGATTAAAAAAAAAAAAAAAAAAAAAAAAAAACACTCAGACAAAACATTGATAAATATGGATCTTATAAATAACATCAAAATCTAACTATTGAATTGATGCAGAGTTTAATTTTTAGACATTTTAATATTATTTTAGAATTTCTTCTTCTTCTTCTTTTTTTTTTTTAATATTAGGGAGAAAAATCTTAAAACTTCAAGAATTGTAAATTATGCAACCAATGATCAAATTAAAAACAAAAACAACTGTGCATTTTTAAATGCGGATGAGTAACATAACATTCTCCATAGGTTAAGGATAGAATTTCACCATTCTGTTTCAAGCAGACAGATAGCTTAATATTAAAGAAATAAAAATATTGAAGCACCATCTTACCAGCTTTTAACTTAGCAGGGCAAGTTACTTGGGTTCCATTTCCAGATCCATTACTTTCAGTAACATTTCCACTTTCATCATGAATAAAAAGACACTTTAAGTTTTTAGTTCTTCCTTTGAAAGCTCCCACAATTAGGATCTATAAGTGAAGTCACATAAAAGTAGAGTTTTCATGAGTTTCTCAATACTTAACTGATCCTCTCCCTAATATTACACTTCACAATTTTCTAAAATCAAAATATTGCATTCACCAATACTTACCTTAATTTGCTTATAAAAGTAATATATAATGATTTTAAATTACTAAAAATCACCATATAAGTAGCTCAAGACATCCAGTAAATATATTTCAGAACTCATATAGCTTAGTGTGGTTGAATTTTACAGGAAAAAATATAAAAATATATACTCATACAAATATAAATTTAGAAGATTGATGCATTTTATATAATGCTTTAAAATCTGAAAGCCACACATTTTGAATATTTTTTGTTGTTGTTGTTCTCTGCATACAAAGAGGAATAATAAAGAATAGGGAATATAACTGGTTGTTATGAATAAAGTCAAATTTGGAAAGGTAGCCTTTATGTTTAAATGGACTATATTCCGTAACCGGTGCTGTTTAAATTCTCACTTTATGAAAATGTAATTTCATTGATGAGCATTTTGAGAATGTCATGCCACGCAATTTCATTTAGTCAATTTAATAAATGCACTTTCATCTTAAAATGTGACAAACCTAATGCATATCAGTGAAGGATATCAATGATAAAGTAGTTCTACGTGATAATTTAAATGCTAGATTCACACCGTTATAAAATAACTATAATTTTATTGAAGCAAAATGTTTTACAAGTAATTAGCTATTATACATATTTTAGACATCTACACAATCTAGATTTAACAAGACATTATTGTTTCTGTATCATATTTAACAGTATATGTTATGAACGTTACATCAGTACAGTTTCCTTTTTCTTTTGCTTTTGTTTAATACCCGTCCGTCTATATTCTGATCTTTCATTTAAGTATTCTTCGGTACACTGCTTTACAAACTCTTCGTCATGATACCAACGATCTAAACACGCATTTAAAGCCTTGGTTTCTTGTTTGCATTTAAAAACCATTTTCCAACTGGCGTTTTTACAGCATTCAGAAAAAGCCTGGACTTCAGGAACACACTTTTCATCTTTTGTTTTTTTTCTAATTTTAGAAGGAATCATTATTTCTTTCTCTACTTTTCTCAGCGATTTATCGTTTGGGTCACCCAAACCATGAGGTCCACCAGCCATAGAATCCGGTAGCATTTTATTACACAGGTAATAATAAGATTTCTCAAAGCACCAAGAAATTAAAAATCCAAGATTTTAAATGTTGACTGAAGTGTATGCGAAGTTTGTTGCGACGTCCGAACAGGTTTCGAACACCAACCAAAATTATTTAACTTATAAATGTTTGTTTACTATTGATTCAAAATACAGAGTAACCACAACGTAGATGAAACACAAAAACCGCGCAATAAAGCGCTGTTAGATTGATACGATTTTTAACCGCCAGAGAACGCTACGGCAACAGAAATCGTTTCCATGGAAACAGTTCCAACTTTTCCCCTCCGATTACTGACGTCATAGAAAGGAGTTCAAGCGAACGAGCAGTTGCAATTTTACGATCGCTCAAAGCTAAAGCTCGAACTAACTTACAAACCTTACTAACCACACAGACACTATAGAATAATATTTGGTTTTGGCCCACCCTCAGCCTGGCGCTTGGGGTTGGGGACCGTGCCCAGTTTGCATCCCAACCCCTCTAGTTGTGGTCTTGCTTCTGACCCTTCGGAAACTGTAAGCGATTACTGCCAAGATGCCTTTTAGAGCCACTGATTCATCAAGCACGTATATCGGATACGCTCTCCAAAAAAAGTATTCGAATAAGAGATAAATTTCCTACGTTGGTTTCTTATATTAAAAATTATTTATCATAGAATATGAATTACGCTATGTATAATGACTTTCCATATTTCTGTCAAGTTGTGCGTTTTTCAAAAACTCTATTCTCAAATCTAAAATAGAAAATGTCTTACTCGAAGACTTTTTTTGGAGGGTGCACATGCAGGACTTTAGTGTAGGTGGTAGGTCAAGAATCGGACATAATCTTTTGATTACTAATCTGTTGCCATACCTAGATAATGACCTCCGTGGTGGGGAGGGGGGCTTTCAAAAGGAACTAACTCGTATTTACGCTGTTTCGGAAAAAATCTGAACCGCTAGATCGAAACGCGAACTGGGTCGAACCAGGTACATTCCATCCACCAGTTGAGAGCGCTATGCGCTCGGCCACTAGTGGGGCCTCTTGTAGAAAAACTATAAATGATAAAGACTATTTTCGATGGAGAGCTTCGTTTCATAATCTTAATAACATTTGTCAATTTTGTTTTGTTTGAAGTAGCCGAATATCTCTAAAATACGCTTTAAAGAATGACTGCCCATACAGCATAATGTATTAACCCTTTATAAGGCGAGTACATGTGCAGAGAGTCGAAATTACTTGGAATTTTTCTGGCCCATTTTTTAGGATTAATTCATATATTTGCCCTCTACTGTAATATCCCACGTGAATACGTTACGTACATACATGTGGCGGCACGCTCACCTCCGCGCACACAACACCCGGCAATTGAAGGCAGGTCGAAGGGGTATCTTTTGGCCGAGCCAGATTACGCCTCATTCTACCACCCATAAGTCCCTGGGTTCAAACCCAGCACTCGCCGCACGCTCTCCCACGTACATGTGTACAGATGTCAGGAAAAAAACTGGTCAAAATGCAATTGCAGGTTGTCAGAATGAATTGTACATACGTACATACATACATACATAAGTACGTTGAGACGTCTCTACAAACTTTTTTAATAAATTTAGAGATACTGAATATAGATTTTTTCATTAAAGTCTTCATACCGAAATTCTTCGCGATCACAATACTTCCTTTAACTGCGTACAAGGAAGCAAAAATTCAAAGCAACCAATAATATCACAATTTTATTCAGATAAAATACTTACATTCGCATTAGTATTAGCTTTCGCTGGAAGAGCTTTTGGATTAAAATCTACAACCTTCAAACACGCCTTTCCGCCACCATTGCAATCTCCACACTCGTCCGGTTTGCCTTTACTGAAGAGAAAAGTTTAAATAATTAGTGATTAATTAGCCACTAATAATAAGAACTTGAATAAATAGCTACTTTACTTTGATAAGGGTTTTATCATTTGTTAGCATTAAATTTTGTAACACTAGATTATAATTTAAAATATTTTATTTTATGAAAGGATTTTTCCTATACATATCTTATATTAAAAAAAAAATATATGACCCTTTTTACACCTGAGCACGACCTTCCGGGGTTCAGAAACGCTGCCTTAAATGCTCATTTACATTTAAATTGGCGGTACTTCACATAGGTTTTTAAATTCACACAAAGCGCCTTTAGTGGCACAGCCGTTTGAAACTCTGTTCCCATTAGAACATCGAAAGTCAGGCAGTGCCGACCTTGATCAGCGCTATGTAAAATCTATTGCAATTCCAATGTCCACCCTGTTGATACGATACTTCTGGGAATGTTTATTCAGCCTCAGGTATTTCATCTCGAATTGGTTCAAAATTAGAAGACTATGTAGGGGGGTGGCATTGGCCCTACTCTCATAATAAAGTGGCCAACACTTCGAAGCCTTTGTAGGGGCTAGTGCCAACACGGCAGGTGCTTTCCATTGAAAAAGAAGAAAAAAAATCACATCAAATGTTGTCTTTTTTGATAAATTACCGAATTGTGACTGGGCCTACGATTTCATAGCAGACTGTACACCCTCCAAAAAAGTATTCAAGCAAGAGATAAATTTCCTACGTTTGTTTCGTATATTAAAAATTATTTATCATAGAATATGAATTAAGCTATGTATAAATATGAATTTCCATATTTCTGTCAGGTTGTGCGTTTTTCAAAAACTCAATTATTATTCGCAAATCTAAAATAGGAAATTTCTCTCTTGCTCGAATACTTTTTTTGGAGGGTGTACTTACAGACTTATTCAATTTTAAATTTATCACGATCAAAGCTTGTTCTGTTACCGTGCACATTTTTCATTATAAATGTAGACATATATTACCCATCACAAGGACATTCCACGGTGTCACTTTTACAGTTTCCACATGCATCTATTATATCATTGATAGATACATCAGTATCGGCTCCAACACATCGTCCGCAAACCATTTGTGCCATTTCGTGCTCGAAACCTGTAAAGTTCAAGAAAAATCAGGTCTGTTCCATTTATAAAACAGGGGAAAACAAAGTTACTAGCTGGAATTTTATACTCTGGATTTTACATGTGATATTTTAAATTAACCCTTTAACGCGCAGTGTTCCCGCTCTGGGAACATCAAACTCTGCCGTTCTGACTGTTGCCAGTCATGAAAAATAGATTTGATTTCTATAAAAATAGTTGCGGGTGACATATCTCCACGAGAATCCTTTGCTTTTTTAGCACGTCATTTCCCGGAAAAAAAATGGTCACGATTATTTTTAACAGCACTGACATCTGCTGAAAAATGGAAGAATGCGAGAACAGCTGGATAGACTGCCCAATGCTGAAAAAGGGCAGCCGTTGCCATCGCTCGACTTACCTATCAGCAAGATGGCGGACGATCGAAACGTTCATCGCGTGCCACAGATCTAGGCCACAGATTACGCGATGAACGTTTCGATCGTCCGCCATCTTGCTGGTAGTTAAGTCGAGCGATGGCAACGGCTGCCCTTTTTTCAGCATTGGGAAAGGGTTGCGCCTCGAAGGGTTAATCGAATTACTGTATCAGATCAGTAGACTGGTTTATTAAAAAATATTTTTTTTTCAAAATTTATAACAACAAAAACAATAATTATTGTTTGAATACAAGGTGCTCTAAAAGTGAGAACCAACTTTTTAAGACACTAGAAAAAAATCTATGAAGCCCAGTGATGAAATGGTTATCATATTGTGCTGCAATTCCACTTTTCCAGGATTCGATTCCTGCGCTGGTCAAGATTGCCTCAACTTTTGGCAATCCCGTGATAGGGCGGTGGCAACGGATAGGGTCCGCTGACCATCTGGCCGGGGCATATACTTCCAAGCATGAAGCATGGTTGCGAAGGTAGTATGGCTAGGCAGCACAGGCCTTGGCCTGCGTTTGGGCTAATGCAACATTGAGTTTTAGTTTAGAAAAAACAAATTTCATTATAGAGAACGAAAAAATATTTCATAGCAATAAATTTTCATTTTCATAATAAAATATATTAGCATATTTTTCTAACTTAGTACAATTCTTTTCTAAATATATTCTCTAGCTCTCCCCCCCCCCCCCCTTTTTTTTTATCTTCAGTATATAGTCCAGAAATTATTCTATCGGGACTAAGTCTCCGAGGTTATGCTGACATAATAAGACTTTTGGGAATCGTTTCAGCTCTAAGGAAATATGTGCGTGCGTGCAAATGGAGCTGTTTTTACTTTATTAAGCGATTCAACTCGATATTAAATTTTGGCAATAATAAAATAAGTGATTTAGTATAATTTTATTAGTGGAGAAAGAAATACCACATCATGGTTTTAAATTGAATTAACGACTATAATTTCTGGAAATATCAAGTGTAAAAGACAAAGCGAATAAAAATGAAAAAGATTGTAATTTTTATTAAGAAAAATGAGGCTAAAAGGAATTGTGATTAGTTTATCATCACCAACATTGTTATAGAAAAGAAAGGGGTGAACGCTCTTTTTTTCCCCTCCCGAAAGTTAAATTTATGAAGATTTAGTACTTGAAACCCTCTTCGACTCTCTGATTTCGTTGGAGAGAAATTGTTAATTTAATGTCACGTCACAACCTATATAATGAGGTAACCCCGTTTCGTTTTTAAAGAAGACCACGGCCCTTTTAATGAAAAAAGAAAATATAAATGTGCTAAGAATATCATAAATATTTTATGGAATACATATCACTATACCCATTTAAAAGGTAAGTCGTTTTGAATACATGTGAGACATCTTTGGGAAAATAATCGCATTTAACAATCGTATTTTATACAGTAAGCGTATTATTAAGTTTGAAAGCTTTTACGAAATCGTGGAAAGCAAATCCCATTAATCTTTAGCAATAGCTTATATAACAGTACACACATAAATAATGCGACATAATTTTGTACAGATATTTATTAAATATTGTTGACTATATATACCTATTCTTTAATTAATTTTTATTCATTAATTATTATTTATATCTTTAATTAATTTACTTCCACAGTGAATAATAATTATATATTTATGCAGTTAGATAATTTTCATTTTTTTTACAGTCATTAGAGACATGTCATAAAATAATAACAATAATTATAATAATAAGAGCATTTTTATGTTGTGTTTAAATAAAACACTTCTAGGCAAAATATTTTGGAAATCACACAATCACACGATACAAAAGAACAAAAAAAAGAAATATCTTTTATAATGTTAGTACTATTAATTCATTAACATTTATTATGTCCTCAATTTTTGAATTGTGCCCAGACATTAAAATGTATTGCAAAACACGGGTGGTTTTTAAATTGTATATTCAAACACAAAATTGTGTTGGTATGAAAAGAGGAAAACAATGTACTTAAGGGAAAGTAGGATAAGATGACGAACTTAAGCTTCAAATATTTTCCCTAAATTCAGTAAATGGTTTAAAAAACTTAAATTGAAAAGAAACAAATTTATTTCCTCTTGGAAGCGAAACATTTCAAAAAATATTTTTCGTCATCTTACTCTGTAGGTTACCGCTGAAGGAAAGATGACGAATTGATAACAATATAATAGTTTATTTTCAAAAACGCATAGGTACAATTTCACTTAGGAGTTAATGAAAATGACACCTCACATAGAATTGAAAAATAAATATGAAATGAAAGATCACCTATGAAACCAAAACTTAATTAGAAAAACCAGAGATAATAAAGTTCATAAACAAAAATCGCATTTCAAGGGCCTACTTCTGTTCCATAATGATCCCAGCCAGATGATTGATCACGTGCCCAAGATTTGTACCCGATTGGTTCATCGCTGTTTTCTTGCTATGGTCTTCGACGAGCTCCTCGTCATCTTACCTCCACATCACATTTACGATTTAAACTACCTCCAAGCTTATCGTAAATAAAAATAAACTATAAGTCACATGATTTTTAACGTTACGAGTTGCACTTAGAGAATATTTTACGGAGGAGAACACATATAACTTACCTTATTAGGGTAATTTCTTGCGGTGTGAAGTCCAAAATTTACACAGACTGAAGGAATACTGAGAAGCCCAAATGTTTTGATAGCCGATGCTATTTAAGACTGCGTTGAAGAGAAATCGAGTTTTTCGTCTTACCCTACTTTCCCCTTCTACCTGTATTCAGAAGCGTCCAACTTGCTTTATATTATTCTATTTTTGAAATTCAAGTTGAAAAATCGAAAATGTAAAACACTTTATTCAGTATAACCCTTTTCACTGTATAAAGAATGCGTTAGGAGAAGCTTGCTCTTCTATTAACTTTTAAAAATTACTTTTACACAAACCTGGTAAGTGACATTTTTTTGTGCAATCTTGAAAAGGAGATGTTCCCGTGTGGCAAACCCCGCATTCGTCTTTATAAAACTGACCGCCGTCTGAAGTGCAGTATCCACGGCAATCACGGTAGGATTCTACACTGGACTCTGTCAATCCTGTATCACCTCCTAGTTAAACACGGAACAAGAAAGGTAAATCACGCAGAACATATTCAATATAAAGCATTTTCCAACACTATCATTTATTTGAGCGTATATTAAAGGGCGATTACACTGCTCATTGAAGACGAAATGGTGAAGTCCCATGTTATCTTATGCATAGGAACAGGGGCGACCCGACACGGTAAGCGAGGTAAGCATCAATCACATCGTGGTGCCATTTCGAACTCAATTGAGAAACGCTTGATCAAGAGCATAAAAGGAGGCGCCTTCTTTAGGTCTGCCGGGGGGCGCCACTTACCTTAAGACCACTTCTGCATAGGAAGCATGGGAAAGAAAGCGCAATAGTATTTTTCAGCACATAGTATGTTTCGACTTCATAGTACGTTCGACAGCGCATAACACAAAACCGCCGAAGCAGCTTACATAAATAAAAAAAAAAAAAAAATGTATAAATAAATTCATTAAAAAAAAAAGATTTTCTTGCGAATTCGAACATCTTTTATTGTCTTAAAGCCATTTATGCCATATGTCCCTTTTTTGGGACGGCATTTTCGCTATCAATCAAAAACTTTTTTGTTTTTCCTAGCCTTTATTCACGAGTATTGAACCTCAACTCCACAAAATATTTTAACATGACCAAATAGGATGTTGACATTTCAATTTTTATGCACAATGATTTTAAAGGAAACCATCCCTTATTCAAGAAGTTGATACCAGAAATTTATCTATTATTACTGGTATTAGCAAAAATTGAAGAAAGTAGCAAAAATTTCTGAGCACAGATGATTAAAAGAAATCGCCACAGCTGTAAAAGTATATATAATCCAAATTCAGATCAAGTAACAGTTTTCCGACACAGAAATTCACTAAAAATATGAAATTTATAACTTCACAACTGCGTCAGTTTTAAGCCTAAGACTGATTAAAAAAATCGTATATGATGGCGTCTGAATATTGTATATATATATTTTTTTTGTTTAACAAAATGAAACTCATGCTGTAGAAAACCTAACTAGTTATGTTTTTAGAGATACTTCCATTGAGTCAAACATGATTTTGTTTAACAAAATATAACTCATGCCAATGGAAGCTTAACTAGTATTCAGGCTTCATAATATTTTTAGAAATACCTTTATTGACTAAAATTATCGATCTAAATTAATCATTGCTCTAAATTCAATATTTACCATATTATAAACAATTTTTTATCTGGAAATACGTATCCATGACAAACGGTTTCTGAATTAGCTAAAGGTTATCGGTTTAGAGTGGTCGGATCTAGTAAAATATCAAAAATGTTGTCTAGATATTTCTTGAGTTTCCGTATAATCTATGAATTGGCTGTAAAGGCACAATAAGACAACATCGAAGTAATCAATTTATCGGTCAGACCCAATAAATCGCATGGTCATTGCAGATGGACAAGAGAGAAAGCAGTAAACAGTTCGCATTTTACTAGCATTAACTGGCATTTAGTCTGTCTATAAATATTATACAATAAGTACAATAACTCTCTTTTCTTTTTTTCTTCTCCAAATAAACTTTCTTTTTCAAGAGACAAGAGAAGAATAGTTTTCTTTTTCAAAAGACGGAGCTGGTAATATGTCTTTGTTTGGATGAATTATTAAAAAAAAAAAGAAAAAAAAGAAAGAAAAAAGAATTATTTATAAAAAGTTCTGTCACCACAAAATGATTTGGTCAAGAAGAAATATAAGTAAGGATAATTTAAAAATTCAATTAGTTAAAATATTGCTTTGGATCGATTCAAGTTTCCATTTCTAAGATCATCGATTGAATTATTTTGCTGTAAAGGTGAATTTAAAGTTCGAGCAACCAGAAGTTATTGTTTCAGATGAAACAGCTACAGAACTGAAAAACCATCTTTTAAATTTTAGTGCTACTTAAATGCCGGCTAAAAAATTATTAAAAAAAAAAGCAGTTTCAAAACCAATCGATGAATATTTCATTTAATTTAATTGAAAGTAGGTAATGAAAATTTATATTGAGTTCACTAAACCGTTAATTAACTAAAACTTTTTAATTGTATGTAAATAAGCTTTTCACTGAAATCATCTATGTGAGATTTAGTAGATGTTGTTATACTAGAGCATTTTGCTGATTCAAATTGAAATCTTTCAACCAATGGTTGCCAACCTTTTAACATTGTAACCCTTCACCCAAAAAAAGGATAAGTTATGATGGTGTCCCCCTCCCCTCACATTCCTCAGCATACATATAGTTTTTTTTTATTCTTCAGCAATGTACATTTAGTCATCTTTCTTTAGAAGATAATGTTTATGGTAAAGTTTGATTAAACATTGGCTAATTTTTTTTTGGCTATAATTTTCTGGTTATAGAAATTTAATATTTTGGAGTAAAAATAGGAATAAATAAGATGATTTTTTTAAAATATACATTATCACTTGTTCTTTGCCTGTTCTTCTCGCACCCCCTGCAAACGCTTTGCGCCTCACTAGAGGAACAACCTGCACTGGTAGAACGGTCATAAAAGTGCTTATTTTTTTTTAATTCGAGAAATTTGTATAAAAATAAGTGCATGTGCAACAAATATATTCATTTTAAGGTTTCGGACATCTTTTCAGTACGAAAAAAAAGTTAAATTTCTAGGGAAAGCCAACATTTAGGGTTATTGTGACTAAATGTGTGTTTTCTAGTAAGCAGGGAATCATTAAAAATATATGTTTTAAACACTAAAGGAGAATTTTATTAAACTTACTTCGTGAGCTGATTGACTCTTACGTGAGCTGATTGCACAATGCATATTACAAATACACGTATTTGAGTATTGAGTACATCTATTTAAAAATGAACTATCTCCAAATTAAGTTAAAAACAGTCTGGTATTGTCATCTGTTGTGTTAAATGAGATATAAAAAAATCAGTGTACAAGAATTTAAAGGCTCTAATCTTTCCAGCGCACAACTATTGCCCGGAAATGCCACGGGCACGAGAAACAGAGAAAATTTAGCCCCAGATTTCGACGGCAGCGAGAAGGTAGGGCTTAAACTATAATAATAAAAATAGTAATAATAAAAATATTTTATCTAAGGATATGCGTTGAGTGAAAGCAAGAGCATGTGATTTTATGAAGTCGCTGTCATAAAGAAAGATTATTTTGTTTTAGGAAAACATATCAAGTTTGATTTTCACCTACAAAATTAAAAAAAAAAAAATTAAAATTAAACCTCATTCACTTACACGTTCGACAGATTTCTAAATACTGCAAAGCAACTGAAATCGCGCATCCTGTGCAGATATTGAATAAAAAACCGCTTACGAGTCAACTTACGAGTAAGAAAAATAAATAAAATAAATAAATTAATAAAAGAACATTTTAGATATCTGCGTATTTTTAAGACATTTTAATCTTGTAAAACAACCTTATGTAAAGCGATATGAAAGAATCGGTGTTTTAATTTTTTTTTTTTTACTCCTCACATGCATGCATGATCTCCGCTTTAAACGACGATGACGAAAAAAAAAATAACCAATAAAAAAAATAATCACGCAATACTTTTGAAGATATTAAAATAACGTCTCGCTCAACCTATGCATTGTCCGGAGCACTCGTCGATGTAGGCAGTCCCGCCGCACTTTCCGTTGCAGTCCACCACGGCCTTGCCCTCGCAAGCGTCGTCGCAGTCCATGGAATAGTTGGCAAGGAGTCCCGTGCTGCCCAGCGTGCAGTAGCCGCAATCGCTGAGGGTGGCATTGGGGAAGCCGAGGCCTTCGCATTCTAAGGAGAGAGAAGGAAACCAAGAACGCTATAGTTTAAAAAAAAGAAAGAAAGAAATACATATAAAAGAGAAATCTCCAGCGGCGAATCTACGATAGAGCAGCTAGGGCGACACTTAACCTACGTTAACCCTTTAACGCGCAGTGTTCCCGCTCTGGGAACACCAAACTAGGACGTTTTGACTGTTGCCAGTCACGAAGAATAGATATGATTTCTATAAAAATAGTTGCGGGTCACATAGCTCCACGAGAATCCTTTACTTTTTAGCACATCATAGCCCCGTAAAAAAATTGTCACGATTATTTTTAACAGCACTGACATCTGCTGAAAAATGGAAGAATGCGAGAACAGCTGGATAGATTGTCCAATGCTGAAATAAGGGCAGCCGTGGCTGTGCGGCACAGCCAGCTGCGTCAAAAAGGGTCTCTAGATCTGTGGCACGCGATGAACGTTTCGATCGTCCGCCATCTTGCTGGTAGTTAAGTCGAGCGATGGCAACGGCTGCCCTTTTTTCAGCATTGGGAAAGGGTTGCGCCTCAAAGGGTTAATGATCAAGTACTCGGGTACCTTTTGGGGGTGGGGTCATGGTAATTGAATCATTTCTAATTAAGCCTCTGTAAAATCGCTTTTAATCCTCATTATTTACACGAATCTTAACTATACATATAATTTTAACCCCTTTTAGGAGAAATCATTGTTGAGTTTTATGCGTTATACATGGTGAGCATGCAGCTGCTTGTACCCTAGCCATCAGTTCGTCGACATCAGCAACAGGTATGGGTAGACTCTATCCTTGATATAGCCCCATAAAAAAAAGTCAAGTGGAGTAATGTCTGGAGACCAGGGTGGCTAGGGTGCTGGACCATCCCTTCCAATCCATCGATTCGAAAATGTTTCATCCAAGAAATCACGCACTATCAAACCCCAGTGTATGCAACGGAAAAAAATTTATATTATTACGTCAAATGGTTATTCTGTATTCATTCTTTATAATCAGGGCAAAACTTTATACTCACCCTGTGCTTTCCGATTTCATTACTCAAAATCCCGGTACTGAGGTACCCATTATTGTATCTTTTGTATACATGTACCAATGTGCTCCCTAATAGACTGGGAATTGGTATAACATTCTTTTCAGAGTATTTCTTTCTATAAAAGTCAGTTCACTTTAATTTCCGTATTATTACAGCATATTGTTGCAAAAAACTCTGTTTCGAGTTCGTATCTTAAAAGTTCAGTGTATATGGAAAGTTTTAGTAAAAAGTTCACTTGCCATATGAAACATAAACTTTATTGATTCTAGAACTTCGTCGAACAATCTGCATTATAAAATTCATAGGAATTAACAAGCAATAACGCATATTATTACAGTCAACTTAACACAGAAGTGTTTAAGAAAGAAAACTGATTGTTCAAAATTTTTATTTCCCCGAACAGGTTGATAGTAGCATTATTGATATTTCAGATGTTTATTTTATCCTTCCACACAGGCGTCGGCAGAAAATTTTCCAGGTGGTGGAGGCAAAAACTATTTTCATGGGGGAGGGGAATGATTACTTCAACATATGGTTACCATGTAGGAAAGTACATAAAAGCTGAGAAAAAAAAATGCCATACAAAAATCCAGGGAGAGGCAAGTTCAACCCCCCTTGCCCAATGCCGCCGATGCCCATGTCCACAGCCTACCTTTTGTGGCGGTACTGCTAGAGCTGCAGCATTGTTATCTTTTCCTGTTAAGTGATTATAATGTTCACTAATTGTATAAATATTCCCTTTCCCCATGTTTTGTATTGCAGCTTCAAATTATATTCATGCATTTTAAATAATTTTCCATATTTGTATCCCAATTACTGCCACTAATAAAAGTGTTAAGTTCACTATGATTATTTCAGTGTACCAAAGTGCCAAATCCTTGTATCAATCTACACCATCATGGGGGGTACATTGGTACACAAATTATTATTTTCTAAACTACATGTTACTGATTTTGATACAGCGAAATATTTCAAAATGATTCATCGCATAGAAAGATTAGAAAACATTCTTCAATTACATGGTTTACAATTTTGAAAAATCTGGATGCTCATCATAAAAAAAAAAAAAAAAAAAAATGACACTTTTTCGCAATATGTATCAGTGTGCCCCAGTCGTCATTATATATAATACATAAAATGTACTTACACCCTCCAAAAAAGTATTCGAGCAAGAGATAAATTTCCTAGGTTGGTTTCGTATATTAAAAATTATTTATCATAGAATATGAATTAGGCTATGTATAAATATGAATTTCCATATTTCTGTCAGGTTGTGCGTTTTTCAAAAACTCAATTATTATTCGCAAATCTAAAATAGGAAATTTCTCTCTTGCTCGAATACTTTTCTTGGAAGGTGTACATAAAGTATATATAAAAATCTATACAGTATATATACAAAATAAATGGTAATTATACAAATAGATGAGGCAATGGGATACATCGAATATCCAAGTGATACAGTGTAAATGTATACTAACCCGTTCCAGACATGCACCCTATTATTACATTTGTAATTTTACGCGAGAGTATAAGGAACAACACAAAATATTTTAAGAAATATAACATACTACTTATGACACCACTCGTGTGCCTAGGATTTATAATCACGAAGAAATGAGGAGAGTTCTCATATTTAAAACTCGCGTGACGTAGATCATGACAGTTCTGACTGTGAAGCAATTTGTATTTTAATCGCATTTATCTAGGACAATACATTTCACATTTCTGGTTAGATATTTTCAGAGTGCCTGCCTGATATCTTAAATGGTCATTCGAAGCTGTTTAAAACGTTTCATGACTGTTGATGGTGAAAGATATTTCAGTCTTGTCATGTTATTTTTTCCCTTTGATACCAGGCTTATGTACAGAAATTATTAAGAGGGCTTTATTACTCAAAAAGTAACAATTTGTAAATGATATGAATGATTATTGGGATGTAACCATTGATCTTCCTAAAATTATTTATAAATTGTGCGTTCTTAAAGGATATTGAATTCGTTAGTTTGAATTATATCAAAATTATTTGAAATCAGTTAAAATTAGCTATTTTAAAAACTGATATAGTTTATATCAGGTATGGGCAACATTTGAAAAGTTGTGGGCCAAACTTCAGAGTGTTAGCGAAGTCGTGAGCCGTGTAATTGGGATTTATATATGATTCTGGATGGTTTATATGGGCTTTGTTCGGGGTTTTGATATGTACCGCGGGACGGATTAAAAGCCCGCGGGCCGGAGGTTGTCCATATGTGATTTTATATCATAACAATATACCGTATTTACTCGAATCCAAGACACAATTTTTCTGCCAAAATTTCGGGTGTAAAATGGTAGGGTGCGTTATGGAATCGAATACAAAACCGCTCCGGTAATAGGGTTGACTGAACTTAAACTGCGTGTCACCTCTCATTTTCCAGAACTTTTTTCGCCGCTCCATAGCGGACGAAAATGTTTATTTTGAACAATTAAACGCGTATGATTTAATTTTGCATTGTCAATATGTGAATTGCCTCATTGAATGTCAAGGATGAGTCTTAGGAACGAATACAAGAAATTGGCGCGGCTTTTGAAGTTCAGAAATGTGGATGCGTCTTAGATTCGAGTAAATACGGTATTTAATTCTATAACGACAATTGATTATTGTCTTTATGGTAGGATCCAAGAGGGCAGATGGTCCACCTAGTTGGGTTTACTGCCTGAAGAAAAAATTCAGGTTTCAAAGTGTAGAAATTTACACTACTTTTAGCATTGGCTAATGCTGTCAATTTTTGCTGAGTTTTCCCGTTTTGTAAGAGTTTTAAATATTAAAGATGTTTGTTACTTTCACTGACCTCCTCAATTACGTTTGGAAAAAATATGTTTTATTGCATAGATATGTAATTTTACTATATTCATAACTTTTATTGGTTTTCCAAGGACTTTCTAAGAATCTTTCAAGTTTTACATGACTCCTGTAACAATAATATTAATATTTTTAATAATAGATTATTTTTTACTTTTTTTCTGAGTTTAAATGAAGTAAATTACACATAAATTGATCGGATGATCATAAATGAGGATCGGAATTTTTTCATTAAACATTAGAAAAATACATTTTACGTGTACATTACTCACTCACGTGTTTCAGTATATATGCTCAATGAAGCTAACTTTTGACGATTTGAATCTTCAAAATTTAAAGAACAGTTTAAAAAAATGTTGACTAAGATATTTGCTTTGAACTTTATCAGCGCAGTTTGAAACTAGACAAAAACCCTTTTTTGATTGACACTTGCAATAAAAAGCGTCTGAAATTACACGGTGATTTTTGTATTCAAAATCTATATATCTGACATTTATTAATAAAACACATACGAGAAAGTTTGAGAATTTTATTGCAGATTTAACACAAAATATAATGCTTTGTACTCCAGGTATACTCGCATTTAAATATTTAAAAATCAAATGTAGTAATATTAAAAACGTGCGTAGTTCAAAAAGTGATCAATAGTTTCTATGGAGTGATATTATTAATATTTCCTATCCCTTCAACTGAGGGTCTAAATTGTGCAATAAATATCCAGTAAGGAAGTAGACAATTCTAAGAGACTTTTTTCTTTCGAAACCTGACGAGATTTAGCTATTCTAAGTCTTAAATATGTTATATTCCTTCTCAGAAATATTGGTTTTATGATTCTGAACAGATTCATGAACTTTTTGCGTGTATGGTAAACTGAACCATAAGTGGTTAGAGTTACACGATCAGGCTACTTCTTTAATTATACATATTTCATGGGTCTTATGGAAATTAGGTTACAAATTTTTGGTCAAGGATGGGCTCGAAGCGCTACCCTCCTTATGTGTGCCATAGTGACTCTATGACTATTGTCGACAAAGTATGACCGCATGAGGCAGCCTAAAACGTGCTAGCCCTATTGCCTCCGAATGTCGTAGTTGAGCCCTGCATGCAGTTTGATCACGGGCGTTGGTGAGATTTCTCAAAACCATATATCAATGCAAAAAAATAATAGACCTGGTAAAGGAAGTTTTATAAGAGAAGTAGAATTTGTGCCACATCTGGGTTAAAAAAACCGCTCTCATAGCTTTAAACAGTTAACCTCTTCGCCTAAGTATTACTACCATGGTAATTTTCCAAATATGCAGTATAATTTGAACCCTGGATTGGAGTATTTCTGGTAACGCTCTTAAGTTTTGGATTGGGTACGAATATCACCTTCTAAAATTTACTAGAAATATGTATTTTAATTGTTATGGACGATTTAATTATTTGTTGAAAAAAAACAAACCAACAAAACATATTCATATAATTCGTCGAAACAGCAAAATTTTACGTGACTGAATAGGGGAAAATTTTCTTTTAAGATTTGTTGAGCA
This sequence comes from Cheiracanthium punctorium, assembly GCA_038373885.1. Lineage (NCBI taxonomy): Eukaryota > Metazoa > Arthropoda > Arachnida > Araneae > Cheiracanthiidae > Cheiracanthium > Cheiracanthium punctorium. Next base: position 739,583 of record JAWZYV010012753.1, on the reverse strand, counting down.
ACAAATGACGTTTGTGTACAGCGTAATGGAATTAGCTTTTGGTTTCGGTTAATGGAAAATGGTACTCTCAAACAATTAACAGTAGGGCACGATTAATAAAAAGCATTCTCAGATTCTGTTTCTTCTAACAAAGATATCGATATGTGTTCGTTTTAATAAATTTTCTTTTTGTACGATTTAGCACTTCCTCATACTCACAGTTAAAAAAAGTAAATTTCCGGTTGAAAAGAGGATTTAAATTGAAAATTTCTGACGCATGCAAATCACGTTTCGATGAGTTTTTCATTCTTTATGGGTCAAATCGAATTACAAGGTTTCGTAATTGAAATAACTTCCTCCATATGAAATGTTATTTATCTCCAACCAATAATTATTCGAATTTGAGTTCGATTGCCTACTTCTAAAAATATAATAATTAACAAAAATTTAAAACTGGACTCGTGCAAACTACTTATAAAAATTGACAGAAATACCTGGGTGTGTCTACTACTTTGCACTGAATTCATTTCTACTTTTCATTAAGGCGTAATTAATTTCATTCCTTTGAGGAAAGACATACGGAAATTACTTGGTATGAAGGAGTCCATAGACGGCTCATCACAAGATTTTAAAAGTTTGTTCCTGCTTTTTATAATTAATTTTGGATGAAATAAGAGGTCAGATAAAAATAAAGTAGTCCCACGTAATAAAAAAGTAGTTAAATGTCCAAAACTATTCAAAAAATAAAACAATATAAAAAGAAAGGCTTGTAAAGATGTTGAAGCTTATGGTATTTACAGGGTGATTCTTAATTCCTCATCAATATTTATTTGGGAGGTAGGGAATAGGAAAAGAAGACAATTTCACATAAGAAAGCATGGGCGCAAACGAACGCATCATGATGTAGGCGGCGCTTTATGTCAACAACTCCCATTCACGCACTGTGCGATAGCTCTCTTAAACTAAACTTCACAAGCAACAAAGGGTTCCGTACCTCATGTTTTTCATCAACCCCATGCAAAGAAGTCTAATCGACTTCTTCAACATTTCGGAAAAATGATGCGAGTGGTTATCTGGCAAGTAAATTTGGAGCACAATGGATTGGTCGCAGTGGACTGATTTCTTGGCCACCACAGGCACAGGATTTATCTCCAATCGACTTCTTTGCATGGGGATGATGAAATACATGACGTCCGGAACCCTATTGCTAGTGAAATTTATTTTAACATGGGAGTTGTTGACATAAAGCGCCCCTTACATCATGATGCGTTCGTTTGCACCCATGCTTTCCTATGTGAAATTGTCTTCTTTTCCTGTTCCCTACCTTCCTACTAAATATTGATGATGAATTAAGAATCACCCTGTATAAGGCTGATTAAATGCATATAGATGCTCAACTAAAGATGAAATCGGGAACCAGTAGGGAATTTTGGAGGCAAAAACATACGCGTAGTGCCGTGGGGAGCAAGTACCTTTCAAATTTGCTTAGAAAAACTATACATTTTAAAACCACTTTTTCAACCTGAAAAAACTTCGATATTCTGATTTTTGGATATGCTATGTGCCCACCCGAAATTTTCTGCCACACTAATGCTCATGTGCAAAAACACGATGAAGGATATCCCCGATTATCTGAGGTGGTCCGGACCGAGTATACCTTGGATAACCGAAATTTCGGATGAAACTGGCAGACTATCACAAAATGTTGTAGTTCATTATTTATTTTTTGAAAAATTATCACGTATGTTTAGTAAAACATATTTTAGCGAAAGGTATATTGTAGTTGCAATTAAATCTTTTTAAACATTTGCACACAACACTAATGACCAGACCGCGGATTATATGAAATCTCATATTTGCAAATGCAATAGCATATTTCAAGTGTTTTTGGTGATTTTGCATAAAGTGACGTATTTTTTCTGTTGGATGCATATTTCAATATCTTTAGCTTTGAATTTGTACCTTCCTTTCAGCATTTTTTTCTTTAACATTTTAAGTGCATTTCTCATTTTGAAAAATTTATTACTTTCAAAATGAGAACAATTATTTCAACTTTCAAAATGAGAAAAAATGTGTCATAATTACGAGGTAAGTGATAGAAAATACTTTTACAAGTAAATACGTTTTTATTTTCTGTGAATATTTGCATATTTTTTCAGTTATTTAGTGCTCATTTTTAAATTTTTAGTGCATAATTTTAGATTTTTAGTGCATATTTTAAGATTTTTCGATGCATATTTTGCCGTTTTTTGAGTGCATATAATCCACAGTCTACTAATGACCCATTATAATCTAACATGTTTTGATTAGTTCAAATTTGCGTCTAATTTCTTCCGTATAATTCGAGGTGAAGCCACGGTTAAAGCAGACATCTCGGCTGAGTTTATTAGCTCGGCTAAGACGGAATATCAGACAAGCTGGACTCTACTGTATCAAATTTATACAGAATTGATTAATGTTTGTGTGTGTTTTCCTCTTCACTTTATTCGATCGAAACAAAGACATTTAGGAGAATAACCAGACCCTTTTCTGCGAAGCCAGGGTGGTGGTTCTATATGGAATTATGTAAATGGATGGGAATGGAACAAAAAAGGAACTAAGACTCCCAGATAATATACTCGCCGATAAACGGGAATTTGCTGTACAAAATCATTTTTTAAAATATATATGGCGGTGGACAAATGCAAGTTAAATTGCTAAAAAACATTAATATATAACTAAAGCGTGTTGTTTTATTTCTTTAGGGGGATCAAATCTGCTTAACCCTGTAACGCGCAGTGTTCCCGCTCTGGGAACACCAAACTCTGACGTTTTGGCTGTTGCCAGTCACGAAAAATAGATTTGATTTTTATAAAAATAGTAGGGTGACATAGCTGCACGAGAATCCTTTACTTTTGAGCACATCATTTCCCGTAAAAAAATGGTCACGATTATTTTTAACAGCACTGACATCTGCTGAAAAATGGAAGAATGCGAGAACAGCTGGATAGACTGCCCAATGCTGAAAAAAGGGCAGCCGTTGCCAACGCTCGACTTAACTACCAGCAAGATGGAGGACGATCGAAACGTTCATCGCGTGCCACAGAGCTAGAGACCCTTTTTTTGACGCCAGCTGCGTCAAAAGACGAGCGATGGCAACGCCTGCCCTTTTTTCAGCATTGGGAAAGGGTTGCGCCTCAAAGGGTTAAAAATATTTATATACAGGGTGTCCCATAATGATTGGGACAGACTTTAAGGGGAGGTAGGGCAGTTAATAAGGGATGAGCAATATGGGGTCTGAAACGCTATTTTCTCATATCTGCTAATAATCATTTTCAGAAAAGAGCTGTAGTGTTTGTCTAATTTTAACCAAGTTTCAAGGACAATGAGCTCATCTCCAAAAATTTCACCGATGAAACGAAATAAAAATTTTAAACTATTAAGTTTAGTCACGTGTTTTCTGTAAAACATGCATTAGTTTTCGACGAACATGGTCCGAAAGTTCGCTATTTTTTCAGCACTGCTTCCAAAGTGATTATTACAAGCTACATGAAGACGACGTTTCCGACCTCAGATTTCTATGCGATTTTAAATCCTTATTACCTGCCTTACCTCCTCTTAAAGTTTGTCCTAATAATTATGAGACATTCTGCACATTCATTCTTTTACATGTATAACCTTTTGCAAGATTCAACTTAAAAAATAATTTTTGTGTCGTTATTTTATCCTGCAATATATAATGATAAAAAAAGAAAAGCAAACATATGTTATAGCTTATTTTGCATTTATGAAACAGACAAAAAGTATATTAGCAACATTTTCATATTACTGGTTTACAACGCTATTCGAATATATTTTTAGAGCAAACTTTTTTAAGCTCGAAAGCAATAACATAGTTTATAATGGCGATTTATTTTTAAAAAATGTGTTATTCCCTTTTCATGCTTGCTTAAGCAAAGTTTTCTGTAACGTCCCTGAGAAATATAGAACAGAAATTCAATCTGTGTATCTGAGATATGTACAATGATATAAATTTTTAAGAGGCAATTATGCTGATTTTCTGACATGGAACATAACTACTTCGGAGAATTGTTTTACTTAAAAAATATTTTTTTACGTACTGATATTTTTAGTAATGATCTTGACTGAAAAGTGAATGTTAAAAAAATCAAGAACAGTGTTACAATATATATACATATGCATTGTTTTATTTTAGCAAATCGGCCTTTATTATGGTTAGTGAATTTTGTCTTAAGGGATCTTTGAAAGTTCACCGATGACTTTAGACTTTTACTTCAGATTTAATTCTACATCCAAAAAAAGCTACAACACAATTTTTTAAAACACTGAAGCTCAAAACACTGAAAAATGATTAATATAATCAAAGAAAATTTAAACTTCGTCATGCACTTTTATAATCTATGACTTTAAATTTTACAATATATTATTGTTATTTTTCATTTCTTATAAAAATCTATTAAAAAAAAAGAAAGAAAAATAATGAATGAATAAAATTATTATGTTCTCTTCCGATTTTACAATGTTTTTTTAAATATGAATTATGAATTATGAATTGATATTTCTTTGAAACAATTGAAATAATTTAAAATAATAAATCTTTTGAAATGTCATCAAGAAGGACACGCAGGAGTTTTGTTCTCATTAGTGTTTTCTAATTATTTATTATTGTTGAATTGAAATTGTATAATCTTCATAAGTGTTGTCATAATGGTATAAAACTTTCGAAAATAAATTTCAGTCCCATTCTGTCGACTGGTTTTGAAAATTTCAGGTGATATATTTAAAATCTAAACTTAAACGGCTACATGTTAGAGTCTAAAAATTCAGAGCTTTTTTCGAAAGTCATGCCTTTTCGGAACCACCCAAGCAAGTATACATATTTATTTTATTTTATCGCGAATATAAAAGTAATTCAGACTGCCATATTAAGTCTGTCTTGCGAAAGACAAAAATACCCTCACATTACAAAATAAATAAAATAATAAACATAAGGGAAAAAAAACAAATAAATTTGTAGAAATATCGAATTAAATTTATAGATACACTAAAATAAAAATGTAAATTTTCATGAACAGATAAATTTAATCTGAAACTTTCAGTCAACTGTTTCGTTGGTTCAACAAAATAACATAGTAAAATCAACAAAATAATGTATTTACTTCCACAAAATAGTTTTCTTACATGAGTCATGAACACACCGGAAAACAAAGACATTTAGTTAATTCAACTGATCAATGTGGTTCATTTTAACGAAGTAAATCATTTAAATAAATACTTTGGTTAAATTTAAAAAAAAGTTTACTTTAAGCAAATAGTTTAGTTAAATCCTCAAAATGCTTTATTAAGCGCGCAAAATTTTTATTGGCTTTACAAAATATTTTTTTTTATCAGTTTACTGAATTCTTTTGTATTATTTTACTACTAAAGTGTTTGAAAGTGCAGGATGACCTCCAACCCTCTCCGTCCCAATGATCTCCCACGGTTCAAGGTGGCTCAAAACCAAGGTCGTACTCAGAAACAAATTTCAGGGAGTTTTCAAACGGTGAAACAGGTAGACATTTTCAGAAAAAAAAAAAGACTTCATCATTATTATTTTGTTGATAAAAATCGAAATTTCAGGAAAGGTCTGAACACCCTAGACCAGTGGTCCCCAACTCCCGGTCAGCGGAGCAAATGATACCGGGCGGCACAAGGACTATCAAATTATTTCCATTTTATTTACTATGGTGTAATTCTCTCACATTTGTGCTAATTTATGCCTATGTTACAGAAGAAATCTTGTAACTATTTGAAGTTAGTTTATTATGTATGAATCATTTTAAGATTACGAATTAAAATTGCAGTCATTGAAAACAAAGGCTTTTTCCAAAAAAAAAAAAAAAAAAAAAAAAAAAAGAACAAACAAATAAATTAAATGAGTTTTTTTTAATCGAAATATGAGAATCGAAAAAATCGAAAATAAATAAAATTGGAAAATAAATATATTTATCGAAATTATTTATAATTTCGATAAGCCATAGTTCGATAAGCCATAGTTTCGATAAGCCCTAATTCACCACTAGTTCATACTAGAAATAAATACGAAAAGGTCATTCATAGATCAAAATTATAATAACACGAACATTATAGAATATTATTAAATCAAAACAATCTAAAATATAAACAATCAACCCCCCCCTCCACCCCTTCCAGCGGGTTGCAGCAAAATTATCCATCGTTGACCGGTCCGCTCCAATGAAAAGGTTGAGGGGAGACCACTCCTCGCGTACGGCGTTGCTCAAAACTGTTATAAAACTGGCTTCAAGATACTCACCCAAGGGGCCTTCATCTTCGGCGTTTCTTTGGGCTTGGGCGTAGCAAGCCAGCATTAGTACTAAAAGGAGCATAGCGTATAGCACACCGCACAACCTTCGCACGCTGCTTTTATTTATTTATTTATTTTAATCTCGAAAGCCCTTTAATAGTCATCCTAAACTGAAAACAGGAATTCCGAGGCATAACATCCGGATACACTCCCCGGCGGTGAATCGAAACGTCTTTAATCCTTTAAGGCGCAATCCTTTTCCAATGCTGAAAAAAGGGCAGCCGATGCCATCGCTCGACTTAACTACCAGCAAGATGGCGGACGATCGAAACGTTCATCGCGTGCCAGAGATCTAGAGACCCCTTTTTTGCCGCGCAGCTGGCTGTGCGGCACAGCCAGCTGCGTCAGAAAAGGGTCTCTAGATTTGTGTATCGCGATGAACGTTTCGATCGTCCGTCATCTTGCTGATAGTTAAGTCGAGCGATGGCAACGGCTGCAGTTTTTTCAGCATTGGGCAATCTATCCAGCTGTTCTCGCATTCTTCCATTTTTCAGCAGATGTCAGTGCTGTTAAAAATAACCGTGACAATTTTTTTAACGGGAAATGACGTGCTAAAAAGTAAAGGATTCTCGTGGAGCTAATGTCAACCGCAACTATTTTTTTATAGAAATCAAATCTATTCTTCGTGACTGGGAACAGTCAAAGAGGCAGAGTTTGGTGTTCCCAGAGCTGGAACACTGCGCGTTAAAGGGTTAAGGATGTTCCTTTTCAAAAACTATCGTCGTTACAGGACTTTTGAACAGCTTTAAAAACAAAGTAGTCTTAAACAACCAGAAAAAAAAATAAATAAAATAAAATAAAATGAAATAAAATAATGCCTCTTTACTCAATACACTATGAGCTAATACTAACAGTCAAGCTGTAGTATGTCTCATGCAACTTTCAGAAAAAAAAAATCAGAAATTCTTCCAGACTTTATTTGCGCACTCGGCTGGAAGAAATTCAGTTTTTTTTTTAAATCTATTCCGTCAATTCTGCCATATAGAGGAAAATGATAATTTTAAGTGCTCATATAAACTCCTGTTCGCATAATTTTGTTGCTGAAAATTGTATCCATTGTTGTTTCGCCCCTAGTGGTTAAATGTTTTGGATTAGTGCGTATTTGAAAATCTAAAGTGTCCATTTCAGTTATGAAATCGGATCCTTGATCGGAATTTAATTCTATGTTAAAATCTCCTAATAAAACAGTCTTACAATCATCCTCTTTCAGTAACGTTTCGAATATAGCGTCTAATTTACCTTCATAAGAAATTCGAGGACTAGCGTATGTAACTGCAAATCTCACTTTATCTTGAATATACGCAATAACCATTTGAACACCATTAATCTGGCTTGTGCAGGCACGGGTAGTGTTTTATATTCTTTTTATAAAGTTTTCTCTCTATTCTAAAAAAAAGTAAAGGCCTTATTCTAAAAAAAAAGTGTCGCCGCTGGCGATGTCAAAGCTTGTTGGCCTATCTCCTCCTGAACCGTGGGGATTTAAGTTTCGACTAAGGTGCCCACAGATTCGAAAAATTCCGAGGAACCTGATAAGCTGACTTAAATTTCGAAAATCGAATTATTTTAGAAGATATTAATAAAAAACTGAAAAAATAAACAGAATGATTGCTAGATTTGGCATAAAATCATTCATTCCTTTGCAACAAAGCGTTTCCAAGTATGTAGTATCACGTGAAATTGTCAAACATGAAGTAGAAATACACCCATTTTACGCCAAAATAAAAACTACATGAAATAAGTAACTCAAAATGTGTTATACAAAGTTGACAATTTTCAAATAGTAAGTTCGCTTAGACAACAGGAGTTTAGAATGAGCGATTATCCGTTTTTTCAAAACAGAATAACTAATATCTTGAAAATGGAAAATAATTAAAATGCAGATTATTTTAAAGCCGGTTCCGTCCAGCTGGATTATTTGCTACCAGTAGAAATATTTGGCGGCGTTAACTATGCCATTATAGCAGTTACAGTACACTTTGGATATTTGCTAGCGCGACGAGATGGTATAAATCGTGGTGCTAAATACGCCAATCTGATATCCCGGATATTTGCTAGCGCGACGAGATGGTATAATTCGTGGTGCTAAGTACGCCAATCTGCAAACGATTATGTAAATGAAAATATGGATAACGGTTTTCCGGTAACCTTAAATGAACAGTAATTATAGGTTGTGAGCATGTGTAAATCGCCAAATAATGAAAAGTCGCCATTGGTGGGAAGCTATCCTATCTGTTCCGTAGCTTTTATTAACTTTACATGTACGCAAGTCGCCAAATAATGAAAAATCGTTATGGGTGGCAAATTCGCAAGGTGTCCAATAGGTTTTACATTATTAAAAATACAGCTGAAACAGATGTTCTGATTTTATTACGCTTTAGCTCCTAATTAATATAACTTTTGAATGGTAACATTAAATATCATTGTGTTTCTGAGGAGTGCAAATAATTTTTCCAGCGATTATAAGCAGAGTCCGCACTCCAGGTGGAATATAGCTCAGGACCCGTACAACACGGATTCCCATAACAAAATATCTTCCGTGTTATGAGGGGGAGGGAGTCTACTGTAGTGTGAAGTTTAAATTTTTATGTACTAATGAACATACAAGAACCAAGCAATGTGTAGCTCAGTAACATTCTATCTGATCCAATCTTCGGGTTTTGTCTGTTGAAATTATGTCGTTTTTACGAATAAGCCTTATTAGGGATTAGGGGCCGAATGCCTCATACGAAAAGCGAGCGTAGTGAGTTAGGGGACCTTGGCCCCTAGTCCTCTATAAAAATCATAACTCCAGATGGCTTTCTGTTTTGCAAACCACTGTCTATCCGTTCGACCAAAGTGAATCCTGGTACTTTGAAAATCATCTGAAGGGATAGTCCATGTTTCCGTTAGCTATATCAAATCACTCTGCATAAAACATGAATCAAATGGAAAAGTGACCACGGCGCGCCGCGTAGACAAAAATCCCGTGCTTGAAAGAAATAGCACCCGAGTGCTAAAAATCATAAGCCTGAAAATTGCCTTCAAACATAGGCTGAAGAATGACTTGTTAAGAGAAATATTACAAAATTCCGTATGCTTAGTATATTTCCCCCCCGAATGTTTCGTAAGTCCTATAGCTTGTAACAGTTCCCAGTATAACTTGAAAACAGACACTCTATAAATTTTTTCGATTCTCTAGCGCAATTAAATTCCTTAATGGCATGTTTTTCTGAAATATATTCCACAGGCAAGAGATTAAAAAACTTTTCAAAAGTTGCATAATTTCCTAAAAGTATAGCTGTATATGTATGTATCCACGAACTGCGCATTTTTTAAAGATGGTTTCAGATTCTTATGGAGGCAACAAATTTTTACCTCTGCCTCTCATAATTATAATGCATATTTTTCTGGAATTATAATCAAGATGTAGCCGTTTGTGAAGAATTAAAGAATTAAACAAACAAAAAAATTCTCAATTTTAGGATATTTTGAATATAGGCCTTCTAGGAGGGTAGACAAAGAAAAAAAAAAAGGGTAGGGTGGCATCTTTCATGAATGAAAAAAAAAAAAACATCTACAAAAGTATGAACTTTATGTTTAGTATTGTACTACGTTGTAATTAAAAGATTGTTAAAAATTTATTTGTTTGAATTTTATGGGAGGAAAAATCGACCTTACGTGCAATTTCCCTAATACTATTTTTTTTTTTTTTGCATATGCAACTGGATTTGATAAAAAAAATTAAAATCTTCTCTTGTACTGAAAATTTCAAGGCTAAGTGAAAGAATACGTAGATGGCTTCTCAAAGATTTAAAGATTCAGTGGAAATATAGGCATTAACAGCTTTCTTTTGAAACTGAGGGTCGAAGCTGATCAATTGCAGCTGCCCAGTAATAAATTGGGAGGATTTTTAGAAATTGTGTTGCTGTTTATGTAAAAGGACGATTGCTTTGGAGAAGTACACTGACTTAAGAGAGATATGTCTTGGACGAGTTTTTTTTTAAAGGGGAATTGGAATGTGTTACATTTGAAGAAAACCACCAGTTAGCCAAGCCAGCCTGACTGACTCTGGATAACACCGGGATTTTAAATTACCCCCCCCCCCCCTGAAACTCCAGTTTTTCTTTTCTTTCTTGTTTGAAAATGCAATGGTTATGTAGTTTTATAGCATTCATTATAAGATACAATGATGAAACTATGCTTGGAATGAGCATTTTAAGATTTTAAGAATTTTTTGAATAAATAAAATTACATTCATAAAGAAATATTCGGCTTTTATTGTTTAATATTGTAACTGGCAACAAAAAAAGTTATGAATCACAAACTCATTTAATGTATTTTAGTAGCTGATGATGAATAAATAAATAACGTAATTAAAAGGCTGGCAAAAATGTAAAACTGCAAGAAATAACAAGAATTTTTATAATATTTAGAAATATGTGAAAAGTATAGCGCCGATGAAAGACAGACAGGAGGGAGAGTCGTTCTGGATGTAGGGCGCAGAAGGCTTTTTCGAAATTTTCACTCTAACTCCTGTTTCACTCTAACTCCGCAAGAGTAGTTAGTAACGTAATTTTCACTCTAACTCCGCAAAAAAAAAAAAAAAAAAAGAAAAAAAAAAATTAAAAAATCGATTGTTAAAGACGTTTGATGTAGAGAATTTAATGCATTTTCACGTAACATCAGGGTTTTTGTTGATAAAATGTATATTTTCTCGAGTTGTAGAGAGTAGAGATGAGTTCGGGCTCATTTTTTTAAGCCCGAGCCCGCCCGAGCCCGAGGACTTTTAATCCGAGCCCGCCCGAGCCCGAGCAATATTATTAAAGTTGGAGCCCGAGCCCGAAATTTCAGCTAAAGACAAATAAAATTAACTACTTCATTAATAGGATACAATAAATTTTGGAGCTTCACACACCTTCTAGTCCTCCGTGCCGCTATTTTTTAAAATAAGTACGTCTATTTATCCCATGAATCACTTTTTAAAATCTGTTTTAAGAAGTATGTTCAACAAAGGAGAAATTTTTCACGAGCCCGAGCCCGCCCGAGCCCGAACGCAATCGTGAATTACAGAGCCCGAGCCCGAGTCGGGCCCGGGCTCGGGCTCGGGCTTTCGGGCTCGGGCTGAGCCCGTCTCATCTCTAGTAGAGAGTGGGGAGAGGGCGTTCTCGACGTCTTTGCAGAAGAGCCAAAATATCGCTACCTTTCAGTGCGCTCTATAGCGCCGAAACCGCTCATCGAAAAAAATAATAATTGACTTGTGTATTTTGTAGGTCATTTTGCCGACTTCAATTTAGTAGCAGAGGTCATCTTCGAAAAATACATAGATTTCGATCTATAATCAAAAAATTGATAAAAGGTGCTACATTTCTCCCTTTTTCTTTCGTTTTTCGTTGAGGAGTCGACTTCCTACTAGAAAAAGAATTTTTTTTGAAGGGCTGGAGCTAACCTATCAGGCATTATCCACTATTAAGGCATGAAATATTGGTCCTTTTATGAGGGCACCCAGTAGGCGGCCGAGCTATTTAGCCTATGAACCTGTGAAGACGAGTTAACACCATATAGAAGAAATAGGTGGATCTATCATTTGGATTATCTTTAAATAACCATTGGGATAATAATTCAGTTTTGACATTAAATATTAAGTTAACAAAATCCTTAGAAGTTGGATGCAATAATGAATCAAAAATTTATAACTACGCATGCATTTATTATTTATCATTCCTAATTTATAAAAACAATTTTGCATTATAATATTAATATTTAGGAAATTTTTACAAGGTCAGAAAGAGCCGAACCAGGGCCTGATTATGACCAACAGGGGCCCTGGGTATTGATGAATTTGGGGGGCCCATCTATGAAATTTGTTTTACTTTCCATAAAATTTTGTTATAAAAACAATATTTCAGAACAACATTTGAAATTGGGGGCCATTTCGAGCTGGGGCCCTGGGCAAAGTCCCGATTTGCAAGTGTGATAATAGGGCCCTGAGCCGAACAATATTATGTAGACCACTGCAATAGTAACGTCGCCAAAACTATCGCCAAACCTCCTTACTCTGTAACGTGAGAAAAACGCAAGATAAATTCCTCCTATTTAAAACTAATGTGAACATCGACGAAATCTACTCCTACCGTCCACTCGTCACGTGACAAACACTTATTTCTTCGCCATGATTAACACCCAAGCCTAAATCGGTAATCGAAAACGGTGCGAAGGTGGGATAGAACGGATCGTTTGCCTCTTCATTACCTGGGCAGCAGACAGCAAACTTGAAATTCGGATTTAGCATCCTAAAAGGCACGTTAAATCATTGAGTGAGGTGGAATAAAAATCCTGTGATAATTCTGTACGAAAATGGCCAATTTGAAATACATTTCAACAATATGTGTTATTTCAAACGCAGTGGCTACGTTCACGGCACCGTGGAAGTATTATTTTCACGGCAACTTGTGAGACAACAAGTGCATCACGGATCACGTGGTTTTGCCATGAACGGCGTACTCCCTCGGCAACAAGCTGGCCGATGTGTTTCGTTGAGCTATTTAAAAATAATGCTTCCATGGCATCGTGAACGTAGCCACTGCGTATTTCAAAACTGATATAGACTAATGAAAACATACTGGTCAGTTCTTCTGTTACTCCCACAACCCTGGAAGGCCATTGGGCGTTTACATTGTGCAGTGTTAAGATCATAATCCAAAAAATTAGCGCAATCATCTTTCTATGTGACTGCGCCCAGCGAACTGTCATTGCTAGCTTCGTGCATTGTTTTGTAGAAGGTATTCCCGAAAAACTTTCACCGGGCAGTAACATTCAGATGAACGGATGAAAATGGATGGAGAAGCATTCTTTTGAACGGGAGATGCGGTTTACATTGCTCTGTATTCTCGGATGATAATATAAACCTGAAAGAGATCAAAATAAGCTGATTAATCAAAGTGCTATACCAGGGGTGGCAATTACGTGGCACGCCAGAAAATTTTCTTAGCGTACCAAAAAACTTGAAATAACAGTAAAAATACATAAAAAACAAATAAAGTAATTTAGAAAATATTCTTTTTTACGTTTTAAAAGACAGGAGAAAAAAAATATTTTATTTAGAAATAAAGCACTTCTTTAAATATGATCTGGCATTTAAGTCTTCAAATATAGCATAATGTTACATTTATTATTTCACAGTCCAAATTAAATTTAAAAATAGTAATAATCATAATAATCACATATAAATTAAATTCTTGTCCGATTTTCGGGAAACATACCGAGAGTACATTACAAATATGATTGACAGTTATTTTTCTGTATTAAATCACCTAATGTCTAAGTTTAAAAACAGACTCACAGATGATGTCTCAGGTCATCATCCTCTGTGAGTTCGCTGGTGATCGAAATGTAAGGAAATTTTTAACTGATTTCTCTTCTGAGATCTTGTTTCTTCTTATAGGGATGATTAAAATGTCGATTTCCAGAAAGTTACGTTAATGTTTTAATGGCAACTGATTTTCTTCGGGCTTCACAACTAGTTTAGTTAGTTCAGATGATACGCCACAGCTCAGTACGTTTTTGTGAGTGTATAGGGTAAAATAATTTCAGCTTGTCAGTTAAAAATGAATAAGATCAAATTTAGCAAGTATTTGTCACTTCGATGTACGATTGAAAACAGCTAGTTTTTGATGTGTGTAAACATAATATCCAAAAAACCAATTTTAGTCCGAATGGAAACTAATAGTACTAAGTGATTAAAAAGTCCGTAAAAACTTTAAAAAATTAAAAAAGAGCAAATAATGAAAGAAAATTGAGGTTTGTACAAATAGGTTTAGAGGGTAATCGATTTTTTTTAATAAGAAAGTCTGAAGTTCCAAATGTTATCGATAGGTGGCGCTGACATGTATACGTTAAAAAAAAAAAAAACCAAAGTCTCTCTAGTCCTTTCCATGCAAACTGCAATTTTGTATCATGATATGTTCTTTTTAATGAATTTTTGAAGCTTTCACGAGTTTTTGAAACATCCTGGGTACACCAAAGTTTAAAAATTCCTTAAAAAGAACAAATAGCGATACGAAATTGTGGTTTGCGTGGATAAGATTAGAGAGAATTCGGATTTTTTTTTTTAAATTAGAAATTTGCATATCATTGTGCATGTCAGCGCCACTTATCGGTAAAATTTGGAACTACAACCCTTCCTGTCATTAAAAAAACATCCGATTATCCCCTTACCTATTTGTGCAAACCGCAATTCTCAATCATTATTTGTTCTTTTTTAATGATTTTTTAATGTTTTTATGGACTTTTTGATCACCCGTAAATAATATTAACGATTTAGAATAATTTTTGTAATACAGTTCGCTCAGTGAAGCTATTGCGGTGCGAGCTCATTATGGTGGGAGTTGGGGGAGGGGGTAACTACGATAACTAAACTGATATTTTAAGAACGACGAACAGAAAATAGAATGTGAAAAGTATTGTTATCTGATTTTCAAAAACATACAATTTACATATTTTTTACATAATACACTGAATCAGGGGTATTCAGGGATTCGTTTCGAAAATTTTTCAGCCCCATTCTTTGGCTAATTTTCTGATAAATGCAATGAGATGATGTACAAAAAAATTATAATTATTTAGTTTGAAGTCAAAAAGCAAAACGCATTTTTCTCTCATAAATTAAAAGATATCAGCACATTTGAAGAAAAATAAATTAAACTGAAAATTCGTAAAAATATTTTGAAATCGATTTTCAAGATATGAATGACAACATACGATATTTACCAATTTTAACTGCTTGCTTGCTAAATTTTTTAGTATCTTCAGATCAGTGTGTGTGTGTGTGTGATACAACATATTTATATAAATATCAGGTGTAAAACTAGTCCACCTCCAAAAACCCTGAACACTTTTTTTTAAGTTGATGCGGGAATTGGCATTGACGGAATGAAATTAATATTATGCAAAATTTGTCTAGATCAATATAAAGCAGCACAAACTTAATGATAATACTTATTATGGTCTTAAATGTGCACACCAGAAAGTTATTATTTGGCATACAATAAAATTATTTTAGCAATATCTAAGAAACATCGAAACATAATATATGTTCAAGAAACCCAACATTCTGGGATAAACTTAAGGAAAAGTTTCATCTAATATATATGTAAACACTTAAATGCAGTCTTGTTACTTTTTTTAATTTAAAATTGTACCCATCCTAACTAATATTATAAATGCGAAAGTGAGTTTGTTTGTTTGTTTATGACGCTTTCACGCCTAAACCGCTGAATCGATTAGGATGCATTTTGGTTTAGATATAGAGGGGACCCTGGAGATGGTTAAGGCTAATTAGAATTTCAGATTTTTCATTACTTTTTTAATTATTAATTAAATTTACGTTGCTATGCTTGGCGAGTTTCGCCCGTATCAAATGATTCATGTTTTGAGCTAGCAAGAATGCTATTACTTCAATAAATAAGCGCGTGCATCTGAAAAACATTAAATGCCACGGAAATGAAGCCAGTTTTATGCCAAATCTATCTATCTGTAATAATAAAAATGAATGTTCTCTAGAGAAATCTAGAGAAAGCAGAGCTTTGAAAATTTGAGCATGACTGAGCCCATGAATTCGGTAAAGTGCACCTGAGGCTCAGAATTTTGAAATGTTAACTACTTTTCTAACTATTAATTAAAAGCCGTTTTATCGCCCGCACAAAATGATTTATGCTTTTGAAATAAAGCAGAAATTCTATTTGCAAAATCACATGCAATTGAAAAACATGGAAATTATGTTGATTTTACGCCAAATTAAAAAGCATAAGTAAAGAAAAGGGTACTTATGTATTATCCCGGCGGACCGCCAAGACGAGTGATTTTTTGCCGAAATAAATGCCGGGCACATGAAATTATTAATGGTTTTGAATAC
This sequence comes from Cheiracanthium punctorium, assembly GCA_038373885.1. NCBI lineage: Eukaryota > Metazoa > Arthropoda > Arachnida > Araneae > Cheiracanthiidae > Cheiracanthium > Cheiracanthium punctorium. The sequence goes on along the minus strand of JAWZYV010012753.1, from coordinate 723,351 downwards.
TATTGGCAACAGTTTGGCGGTAATGATCGGCGGGATAATACGTAAGTACCAAGAAAAGTCCAGATGTGTTTCTTAAAGTTCATAAATTTCCAAATCCTACCAATAATATAAATGTGTACGTTTGTGTGTTTGGATGTTTTTGACTGAATCACACAAAAATGGTTGAACGGATTTGAAAAAATTTGTAATGAAAATAGCTTATGCCCTGGATTAAAATACAGGCAGCCTTTCAAGCATATAGCATAAATAATTCTTTTACAAAGACACCCAAAATAATTCTAATGCATTGCGCTCTATGGAAATTTTGTAGCTACTAAACCGATTCTAAAACTTTTTTCACTGATTGAAAGTTACATTATTTCTGAGTATCATTGTTTGTTTGTTTTTGGATTAAGACCGATTGACTGCACTAGGGTCCCAGGCCTACATGGGAAATTCCTCTGTGGGGGATTTTCTAAGGGATCCTAGCCCGTATTTACGCGAGGTTTTTTTTTAGAAAACCACGGAAAACTGGGAGCGGCTAGCTCGACAGACGCGACCGGGGTTTGAACCTGGCACCTCCCCCCTTTCAGTTTTGAGAGCAGAACTTCTTAGACACTGGTGGCATCCTAAGTGTTATAGGCTACCTTTGATGCATATATCACAGATAGTTCTTTTACAGGGATGCTAATAAGAATTACATTACGCTCTATGTGCATCTATGTAAGTACTGAACCGATTCCTAAACTTTATTTTACTGATAGTACGCTACACTATTCTTGAGTATTATAGGCAAAAATTCATACATGTAGCGTAAATAGTTCCTTTACAGGAACACTCAAAATAATTCTAATACATCACGCTCTCTGGGTATCTCTGTAACTACAGAACCGATTCTCAAACTTTTTCACTAATAGAAAGCTGCTCTATTCCTGATTAACATAGACTAAAATTCATGCATATAGCATAAATATTTCTTTTACAAAACAGTTCGCAAATACTGTCATAACTGTCTCTATTAGCCAAATGCCTGAAAAAAATCTAAATTTAGTAACTCTGCATATTCTCTTATTTTCAGTGAAGTATACTACCATGCATTATACTTCATTTGAAACAAGTAAAAAGCAAATAATATTTAAATGCAGTTTCTTTTGCCGCAACAATATTTGTTATTGGCACATGCTAGATTTCTCTCGGGACCTAATTCTAAAGCCGACGCGGACGAAGTCGCGGGTAGCAGCTAGTAGCTTTATAAATATAACAAGTGAATCATCTATTACCAAGCCAGAAACCTATAATATTATTGTACCAATCCCGTATTGATCAATATTTATTGTGCTAATAATTTACTTTTTTCAATACAATGACATGCTGGGGTTATTTTTGATTTTTTAGCTGCATTTTCACATATATATTTATATATTTCATGTAACGTAGACGAATTTAGCTCTTTACAATTTTATTTTTATATTTGTTTTACATACTTTTCTTTCCGTAATAACTTCTTTAAATAATTTAAGATAAACAAACAGTAACTTTCATATTAAAAGAAAATGTACCTTAACGAATCAACGGATTAAATTTAGATTTTGTTTCGTTTTCGATTAATTAAAAACACGCTAAGAAACAATAAGCCCCCTATAGAATCTTAATTATTGTTAAAGATTACATTTACAGGTATGATTTTCATGCTATTTCAAATATTGATGGGAGAGGATTAAAACTCTTCCGTAGTCTTTATCAATATTCAAATTTTCGGAAAGATAATTTTTAAAAGAAATACATAGGAAAGATATAGGTTTCAGAAAACCGAACTTTTTTATATTATCGTATAATGAGTCTAAATACAAATTCGCAATTAAGAATAATTACCTGTGATAATACTACAACCTAAATCAAATAAAATATTGAAAAGTATTCTATCCCATTGTACTTTACATTAAAATTTTAGCTAAATAATTAAAATGTTTATGTATTGTGAAGGAAAAAGTTATTGCATTTTATTTTATGATAAAAATCGAACTGAAAAAACTAGGAGTTCTAATTCATGCTTTAATGTAAATGAAAATTTAATGTAAATATAATTTTTTGAAATATGAGCTTTCGTAAATGCCTTGTAAATGTTATGGAAAGTTCGTTAATTTAAGAAAAAAAGCCAACAAAAAACAACTCAACGACCAATCAAACTAGGCCTCACATTTCGGTTAAAGTAAAATCTTCCTTAGAAGCATTATTTGAAATTTATATAGTGAAATAACCCAATCTCAAGTTATTGATAGATCTTTTACACGCTATATGGAGTTTCATTATCAGATTTATCAATTTCATTATTTTTCATTCAAAGGGTGAATATACGTCTATAATACCTGTATTGTGAAGACAGCTTCAAACTACCACTCTGATCTGATTACTACGAAATTACAATCAATTTTTGACCGAAAACTTGATCTAGCAATCCTGTAACCCTAAATGAAGTGAACAGGAGGTTGGAGGTGAACCAAACTATCATCACGATTTCTAACAACAGTGGTAATCCATTAAATGAATGTTGACAAGGAGATGCGCTGTTTACTGAACTGTAATTAATATATAATTTTTATGCACCAGTGCCAGGTTTAAACAAAAGCAAGTTCCATACACATTAGAAACAGTAGATGTCGAACCAGATTTTACTCACCTTTAAAAAAAAATACAAAAAGAGTAAATTCGATTTGCATAGGTTGGTCACGAATCAAGTTGTAGAAATAAAGATTTTTTGGTTGATAATGTTTACGAAACCTAGCAACGAATCGAAAACACTTCTTGGTTATTTGTTATTTTGAATTAGTCACTAGGTCGCAATTCTATGGATCTTGGTCATTATACTGCAGAAGTCGTTTGCGCTTTAATATTTTGAACAGACATTTTAAATAGACTTTGAGGCTTTTTCTTCTTCTTTTTATGGCTTTTTGTAAAAAAATAAGGAAAAACGAAATACAATTGTTTATGGACTTGTAGTTGACAACGTATATATTTTCTTAGCAACCAAATTGATACTCAGGTTATTGGTTTCAGTATATGTATTACTTGTTTGTCGATAATAACTACAGAACATTTTTTAGAAATGGAAATATTACAAAAGAAAATAAATGAAATGTATTAAAGTATTTGAGTACACGTTTACTAAAGGTTATACGGCTATCGAAAGTGAATAGATCAGCACAAACAGAGGTGGCCAAATAGCGGCACATGCGCCAAACTTGGATCATTTCATTTGGCGCATCTCATTTTAGTGCCCATGGGCGTCGGCAGGATATTTTCAGGTGACAGGGGAAACATTACTTAACATATACAGGGTTGTCCAAATTAAACTTCCCCAACAGAGGCCTGTGCAGGATGTTGTATGGGTCATAATGTGACGAAAGTTTGGAAACAGACACTTCAGATCACGCGCTCGTGATTTATTAAAAAGAAATTATTAGTACAAGAAGTTGCCGATAGGTGGCGCTGCAGATCACAAGACGTTTTACAGATGTTCAATAGCACGAGAAACAGTTGGCACACTGACAATACATGTGGCGATTGGCTAACGGCGTCCACGACCGCCAAAGCAACGTTTTGAACGCCTGCAGAATCCACAACATGTCGTCCTTTACCTAGTAAAATTCCCAGCTGTCCGGTTTTTTCGAACTTCTTTATCATGTCTCGTAAAGCGCGTGGTGTCATTGGTCCTCGGCGTAAGTTCTTTAACCGACGGAATGCTTTTACTGCAGCACAGGAGTTCTCGTCATTTTGGTAGAAAAGTTTCACTAACTTAGTCTCACTAAGCTTTGTCTTTCAAAGCCGCCATTGTGCATCAGCGAGCTGGAAACAACTGCCTGTGCAGCGCCTGTCTTCCACTTTTTTGTAGGGCTCGTCTTTTGGATACGTTGCTCAGAAACTTTATTTCTGCAAATCACGTTATTGCAATATGCAAATTACTAGTGTTACAGCGCCACCTATTGGCAACTTCTTGTACTAATAATTTTTTAAAATAAATCACGAGCGCGAGATCTGAAGTGTCTGTTTTCAAAATTTCATCACATTATGACTCATGTAACAACCTGCACAGGCCTCTGAGTTGGGGAAGTTTAATTTGGACAACCCTGTAGTTACCATGTTGGAAAAAACAAAACAAACGAAAAACAAATATGCAAAAATAACCATACTAAGATCTCTTTGTGTGTGTGGGGGGGGTTGCAAGTGCTCCTCTTTTTTTCCATGCTACCGACGTACATGCTTGCGCCTACTTATTGCATTGAGACAAATTGAAGACTTTCGAAATAATTTTGGGCCCAGAAATATTTTATTTCTTATTATTTATCATGCTACGTCAAAAGGAAGCATTTGTACCTTTCATACTACACTGTCACCAAAAATAGAACAATCTCTGGTTCCCTACTAAATATCTGAAAATTGAATTCTAGAATCTTCTTCCTCAGAACAAAAATTTCAATCTCATGTTCACACGTTATTACTTTTCCTGCCCTATACTAAAGCCCACCCATATTCATTTTTTTCCACTCTACCCGTGAAAACAAGGAAGTAAAAAAGTGCTTAAATTATATGGCGCGCATCTAAACTTCTTTATAAAACAGTTGGTGCATGATATACAGAAGATTGGTCACCATTGAGCTAAATGTAGTGGCAGACCATGTAAGGTCAGGCACTGAAAAATTGCAGGGAACAGAATCATTATCTTCAATCGCAGAAAAAACAAAATGCCTTTTAGCCTGGTCTGTTAACTGTACCAAGAGTAATTAAAAGTATTGCCTGCACGTTTTAGAATATTTCTTTTAGTTTGAAATGCATTTAATTTTCTCTTGTAACTGCAAGATCGAGTACCTCCGAAAATGTCCTCCTCCAATGATCTATCCAGTAACAAAATTTTATGTACGTCTGAGTGTAAAACTTGCACCCTTTCGCAGTGACGGATGCAGGTTTTTTTTTCCTTTGTTGGACAGACTGATTAGACTAATAAAACTACTTATATGACGTACATGTAATGTACAATAAAGTAAAATGCACTTTGGTTTGTACTCTGATGCAACTTCTCTCCCCTTTACTCCTGGCTCTTTTCGTAATTTTTGGTTTTTCGTTATTCGTTATTAAATTCTTTATCTCTTCCCCTGAATCTCTCATTAGTTCTCAGCTGTCAAATACCTTTGATAACATATCGCAAATAAATATGGCTAAAGCATGTCTTATGATGGTAATTAGCAGATACATTTTTATCAGTTTAATTTTAATGACATATACAGAGCGTTACAAAAATGAACTATTCCCATATTTAATACTGCTTACACTCTATACTGTATGAAAATATTCACTTCAAATGATAATTTGTTTTCACTAAACTTTGTTATGTACTTTTTATTTTAAAATAAGTTAATTTCATCTTTAACACAAACTTTATACTGAAAAATCCTCTTGTCGGTAGACGAACAATTAATCAAAATGCATTGTTACAGGATTTTTTTCAGCAGATTCTTGACCAAAATGAAACAAACGCACGGAACTATTCTCATTCGTGACAAACGTTCGTGACCTCTTTGAGGAGTTCCGTGACAGACGCATCGTCCCCCATAAGTAACATGACTCTGACGAGCATCCTGTATTAAATACCTGTTCCACATGTCTCGCTCTTGGACCTCGCATGATTTAAGATCCATAACAGACGTACCTAAAAACGTCCTTTAAGATCTTCATAATACGAAGTGAATTGTTTATGAGTATGAACAGAACGGTCAAGTTATGGAGTTACAGCACTCGCAATTACTGAATTTTTCCTGGAAAATTTCAGTTTACAACCAGGGCCTTGCTAATCTTTGAATTTGGGGGAAGCTCAGTCTCATTTCGGATCCCTCTACATTTTTTTTTTTTATGGGGGGGGAGAGTTTTTTAAATTCTGCACAAATTTAAAAGAGACCCAATAGAGCTGCAATTCCAAAAGTATATTTCAGATTAAATTTCATTCTTTCCCTCTCCCCCACACACATGTTAACATACAAAAATGTACATCGCATATAGTAGCATCAAAATTCTACAGTTACTGAATTAGATTTGTCGCATGGTCTTACAATACATTTCAGATAATTAATTAAATGTTATGAAAATACATTGTAACCAAGTTTCACGAAATGTCGATATGGACATTCAGCTATTTGACTGGTTTCCGACAAGAGCGTCAGTATCGCATATGAAGAGTTTGTTAACATCTGTTCGTATGAAAGCTTATTGATTCAAAACGTTCAGATTCTCAAATTTAATAGCAGGATGTTACTGAAGTAGTGCACATTTTCGCTTTCTTTAGTAAACATTTTCCTAAATTAAATCTTTAACAATGCATTTTTATAATAAAAACTGGAATTTTTTAATGGCAGATTTTCAGTCCTTTTTGGGCCCCCCTTACATATCTAAAACTTTTAGAGGAAAGTTCAAGCTTCCCGAACGGTTTCGCTAAAAAGATCCTGTTTACAGTAAGAGTTTTGTAGCCTAAAGAGCCAAATTCTAAAGTTTTATTCTGATAATGGAAGCAACACATGAAATTATATTATTAAGCGGACCGGGAAAATAAGGTCATTTTTTCGTACGCCAATATTTCTCCTAGCCAAAACTACTGAAGCTTATAATGCGAAATTTGGTATGTATTTGAATTTTTTAACATGAGTCCAGATTCTAAAATTAGTAACCTATGAAGAATAGGGGGTCAATATGTTCTTTTAACATATCCCGCCTGATATGAAAGAGATATCCGTAAAAACCTTCCTGTAAAATGCAAGATTAACGACCTATCTAAAAATGAATTTCAGAATATTTTGAATATCGTACTACAAAGAGAGTAGACTTAAAAAGAAAAAAAGAACGAAAAGGTAGCCATCTTTCTTGAAATAAAAAAAAATATTTATAAAAATCTCGCATGTAACAAATACGAATCTACAGCTTGTTTGAATCTACAGCATACGAATACAGCTTGTTTGTCGTTAAAAACTTGCTGATAATTTATTTGTTTGAATTCTATGTTAAAAAAAACTACTTTCCGGTCCTTCTAATAATGAATACTCCGTGAAATAAAAATAACCAATGATCTTAATGCTGAAAAAAATGAATGATATATCAACTATCTACCATTGTAAAATACTAACTCTTTATTTGAAAAAATATCGCATTATCTCAATGGCATGTAGAGTTATTGCCTTTATTTAGTAGTATGAATAGTTATCAAGTTTTATGAACTTTTTTTTATTTAATTAACTTATTAAATGAAGAATTACATATGCTTTCGCAATCCAAACTTCTGCAAGTTATGTACGAAACATTTAAAACATTTGAATTTAAATATTTGAAATATTTGATTTGTTTTATTGTTATAACGTATATATTGGTACAGAAAACTCTGTTTAGATTTCGGGTTCGTCGTTTGAAAGTCCGGTGTAACGTGGAAAGTTTCCGTAAAAAGTCCACTTGTCAGGACGGAACACAAATTTTCTTACTTCTAGAACTTTGTTGAACAATCTGTTGTACAACACTCACAGGAATTAATAAGCAGTAACTTGAATTATAACAGTTCGCTTAGTACAGAAGCTTTCATAGATGCTGTATTTCACACACATCAAAATAATTCCACAGGCTAAAATTCAATGTAAGTTCCCGAGAAAAATCATAAACGGTTCCTCAGTGAAGAATTCAGACAAAGCATTCGAAAACAAGCGAAAGACCGCTTCAAAAGCTCGTAAAATAACGAAGCACAGCTTCCCATCAATGCTCAGGTTTCCCTGCCCGCGCGGCAGAGGACAAACTACAGACTGACTCAGGGTGTGTTCTGCGGCTCTTATATAAGGTGGCCAAAATCTGTAGCAGTCTCTCGAAGACTCTATTCCAGAAAAATCCCAAGATTGAATAATACTATACTATTGAATAGTACTAATAAGTAATATTAATACAGGGAAGCAAACATTACAGGTCCCATTAGCAAAAAAGCGCCAAATGACCAAATTGTCGCCAAGCTTGGTGACATTTTGGAGAAGTATCGCAGAATTTGCTAAGCTCTAGCACCAATATTTCTGGAGAAGTCGAGAAACCCCAAAATTAAGCAATGGAGAAACTCAAAACTCCATATCTCGTGTTCTATGTTAACCGATTTTGATGCAACAAAATGCGAAATTTAATTATTTGGCGCATAGAATACGAATTTTAGAGTATATTTAATGTCAGGAGGGTAGAAACATTATTGCATAAATTCCCGTTCATTGAAATCATTTTAGTAATAGATTAAATTTATCCTGGAGGAGCGAACTGTGAGAGGAATGATTTTATTTTTCAATTGTACTTTGGGTTTGGGACTCCAAGTTAAAAGAAAGAAAACAATGTGTAAGTCAATAAACCTGAATCGAAAAAATGTTCCTATAAAGTATCAAATCTTGAGTCACCCATTTGTTAATTCAAAAAAGCTATTGCAGACCAATAATACTGAAAGAATGATAGTTTAATAAAGAAATAGACTAATATGATAAAATTATTTAGGAGACTTACATACATAAGACTTAAACATTAATATATATGTATACTATATTAATTACTACAAATTTAGGTTATGTTGAAAAATATTCTTAACTTGCAAAGTGATAAACCCTAAAATAATGTCAGTAAATCTAACTTTCTTTCTTCAGACATGATCTAATATGCTGAGATCAGACCAAAATTGTAATAAAGAAGTCATTTGATTTAAAAACTCCTGAATTTATTCATAACTGTTTTTTATTACTTTATTTACTTTTATTCTGCTGTATACTACTTATTATAGTTGAGATATTTAATTCATTGCTTAATATTATGCTGCTATATGTGTTTTGTGATTGCAGTAAACAACTGAATGTATTTTGAAAGAAAATAGGTTATTTTAAATGATGGCGTGCAGTTACATGATTGCAAAATTATTGACATGGTAGTTTCAATAAAAACTTTCTGTACACAAATGTGCATTAATATGTATTACCTACAGATCAGTTATATTTATCGTGGATCATGCTTGAAAGTACCAAACAATATTTGGAATGATTTTTTATCAATTGCTCATAAAAATAAATAAATAAAAATAAACAAGAAAACTTATAAAGATCTTCCTACTTTTACAGAAGTTTTTTTTACTGTATATAATGCAAATAAGGAATTTTTAAGAGCATTAAATTTCCTAATAAAAAGGTACGAAATAATAAAGATAAGTTGAATTATTACAAAAAGTTAAGCACAAAAATGGTTAACCAGTTTTTCGTCCAGAAAAGGCCTTTAAGATTGAACATTTAAAGAACGGTCTTCATTGTATTTTGAATTTCAATTAGGTAGCCTCAAAATCGTTCTAAAATTGTGTAAACACTGTCTTTAGCTGGAATTGAAACAATTTTCAATTTCCTGCTTGCTGACTTACGGGTAGATAAGCAAAAGAATTTGTCCACAAATCAAGGCTAGGATATTTGAACTTTGAACATTTTACCACTTCCTCCCCCCCCCCCCCCCCAATCTGCCCACAACAATGACAAAAAAAAAAAAAAATTCTCATATGCTGCTGGCTGATCTTAATGTCGATGAGCATGACAATAATGTGACATATGTTCCGTCTCGTTTGGTTTTGTAGAATTTATATCGGTTGCATTGCAAAATCATTATTAAATAAACGGCTATTGTGGTATTGATAGTATATAGGCTGATTAGTATCCGATTTTTAAAAAATCGAAATCGAACATCATATCTATTTCGAGTATAAAAAACATCAAATACACAACATACATATTAACTTGCTCTAAGTGATATTAAAAGTTTCTGTAAGGAAACTTACACTTGATAATATTAGGAACACGATCTAACTAACTTTTGAAGTAATTTTGGACAATCCGGAAGAGTTGGCATCCCACACGCAAAGTTAACAAAAATATATTGTTCATTATCTCTTCTTTAAAAATGATTAATATGTTATGGCTAGGAAAGTTATAATATACGCCACAGCCCAAATTCTTTTAACGTAAAAACAAATTTCAAATTTGTATGCTAATTTTCTTCAGTCGCGATAATGGCCAAGCATTTAAATTATTTTAATATCCGAGGTTGAAAATTTTGGATAAGTAATACAATACCTGGACCGAGCCATCATGAGAGAATTATATAGCATAAACGCTTTAAAATATTAATTACAATATGAGGAACACGTAAAAAATTTCTAAAACACGCACAGGGGCGATGATAGACGTGAACTGTCTAGTTTTAAAAAGTAAACAGAACAAATTTATATATATAAAATGTATGATGCAATTCGGCTGAAGTAAGGATGATACATGTATGCAAATGTCGTTACGTAGAACTGCAATTCATTATTCATTTATTATCATGTTGTGGTTTCTATAAAAATTTTACAATGCACACTTAATGAATAAGAATGAAAACTATTTTGCTCAAACTTTTATAACACGAGACTAAAGTGAATCATAAGCTTGTTATTCATCAAAATGCATTCGCGAATTTTTTTTTTTTTTTTTTTTGATTATGGAAAGTCAAATTCATGTCACCGTAGGGATTAAAAATGCAAGATTGGTTAGGCTTTGTGAGACAAACGGGGTGCATAGATTTAGCGTATAATAGGATTTGTGACAAATCGTGCTCCAAAGTAATTGTGTGGAGGAAAAACGCATGAATGTATGCATGCAACGTTAAATAAGCATCTACCGCAACATGTGTACCCCAACAGCTGCTTATGTGGCATAAAAAAGCTTTTCGTAAAACTTACGTTCCCTCAAAGACTGTTTATCATTAATTCAGCGATTTCAGATAAAATCCCTTTTACAAAAGCTCGGGGCTCATGTAAATAGCAACCATTAAAATTTATGCCCCATTATTAAGACATAAACGAACTAAATTATTGCTCCCTCAAAAGAGCAGTGTCCTGAGGACATCCAGATTTTCAAATCCATGTGGCACCGCACAAAGGGCGTGTGCCACGTTCTGGATGTCCAAAACACATGTCCAAAATATATTTCATTTCACATTAAAGGCGCGGACACTTAACCTTCACTCAAATGAAGCAGTGCTAGATGCTAAGGTTAAAAACTGCTTGCCTGCGTTTTTTTTTTTTTTTTTTTTTTTTTTGGAAGGACAATGTGGCAACTTTAAAAGGCTAGTGGGTGGTGCCAAAGTCGTGGGTGGGGGGAAGAGAAAGACGGGGGAGGCAAGGGTGTTTCTGGGTACTATTACATTACGAACTATAACGCTACAGAATCACGCAATACCCCAGGAGTATTGATTTCCAAAAAATTATTATGCTTTTTGGGAATAGGCTTTGAACTTGAACGCGGGCAGTTAACGATTTTCCCAGCATGATATGTAGAAACACAAAGGGAGAAAGTAAATTTTCCGAATCGTTTCGTATCGATTTAGGCATTACAATATTACAGACAAAAAAAAAAAAATAACCCGCATAGTCATGAAAATTACTGACTTCCCCCGTGTAATTTGGTTTTAGGGATGCAACTTGCCATCATATGATCGAGTACTATTAATTTGAAAGATTCCTCAATGACATCGATTACTGTGCGTTTACTAAAAAAAAAAAAGGAGTTTTAGTAAACGCATTCCGTTTTCCTCCCACACAAGAAGTTAAACGGAATGGGTTTAAAATGTTTTTTTAATTTATAACGTTAAGTGTGCAGGTGAAAGTAAAAGCAGAATGAGACTGTATTAACTGACTATTTCTCTGTTGCATTTTTGATTTATCCACTATGAAAAGCTATTCTACAGAGTGATGCAAAATTAGAAAGACAAACTTTTAGAAGAGGTAGCATATACCAAGAGGGTTCAGAATCACATAGCAATGTGGGAACGGAAACGGTCGTCTTCAATCACCTGCTAATAATCACTTTGTAAGAAGTGTTGAAGTGTGCGTCTAATTTCTTAATCAAGTTTCATAAACAATGGGCTCTCCTCCGACAATTTCATCAATGTAATTAAAAAAAAAGAATTTCGAAATTAACAATTTTTATCAAGTGCAATCCGAGAAAGATGAATTATTTATTTCGGAAAACGTGGTCGGCCAGAATACTGTTACTCGAACACTGCTACTTAAAGTGATTATTAAGAGGTACATGAAGATGACGTTTCCGACCCCACATTGCTATGTGATTCTGAACCGTAGAAAAGAATACCTGTCGATTTTTCTTATTATCTTTAAATCTGACACGGATGTGGCAACTATTCTAACACTGAAGTATAAACTGTTTGAACCTTGCTTAAGTGTGAGAGACAATTTTCAACACTGTTGGACTGTTAGAATTTTATTTGTGAGGTAAAACAGACATGCAGACGCACAATGTCACTTAATACTGTGATAATTTTATTTTTGAAAAACATAATTTAATTCAAACTTTTTACATTATCAACCTTACAGAAAATTTTGAAAATGTTCGTACGCAGATAGTGGAAAATACTATCTGCGCACGCAACCCTATCTGCGCACGCAAACACTATCTGCGCAAAACAGAGAATTCCTGCAAGCATAGGTGAATTAAAGCAAATCAACACTGAAGAAATCTCGTCAATAACACTCACAATGTGTGTCAAAAAACTTTTGATACACGTTCATGTTTGTATTCAAAATGGTGGCGGACATTTTCAACATTTGCTCTAGGGAATAACTATGTAAAAGTTTAAGTTGTGTTTTTCAAAAACAAATTTATCAAATGGATTAAGTAACATTGCACGTCTCCATGCTATTTTTACCTCACGAATAAAGTTCTAACAGCACAACAGTGTTGGAAATTGTCTCCCTCTCTTAAATAAGGCTCAAACAATTATACTTCACTGTTGAAATAGTTGCCACATCCGTGTCAGATTTAAAATAATAAGAAAAACCAACGGGTACTCTTTCAAATGGGTCACCCTATATAATAAAGATATTTCCAATACATCTAATGTGCTTTGTTTCCATATACAAGCAAATTTTCTATTTAGCTAAAGTTGGGGAAAAAATACGTGACGTAAAGTTTTTTAAAAAATGGCATGGTTAGTAATTTTAAGTAAGTCTTGATAAAACTGTCAATAAATGTATTTGATGAGAAACATTAATTTTTACGTAATCTTAAAGCAGGGTGTCGTGAGGTTTAAAATAGATAAGCATTTCTTTTCGATCGAAACTATAAATAAACTGTTTTTAAATGTTTTATTTCTATATTTTTCAGACATCACTAGGCAAGATTTGTACTCATTAAAAAGTTTATTAATTGCATTTGGAAACAAAATATTAGCCTTTATTTGCATTTTGAATCCCTGTTCGTTTCTTATGTCTCCAAAAATCTTTCATGAAACTAATACATTCCTGAAAACTTGAGAAATTCTGTTTTTACTTTAAATTTAGAAAAGATCTTAGCAGCTTATTATCGGTAAAAATAATAATTAAATAATATTTTTCTTTCTAGTTATGTTTTAGTGAGGTAAGGTAAAATGGGTATGCAATTAAGCTTAGTTAATATGATGTTTCCAAATGCTAATAATAAACTTTTTAATGAGTATAAATGTTGCCGAATAACATGTGAAAATATTGGCTACAAAAATCATTTATAAACAAACTATTTATATTTTTGATGAAAATGAAACACCTACCAATTTTACTCCTCTTTCAACGCAACAGTGATATAGATGTTAGAATACAATGTTTATTCAGAACAGAAGCCTAACAGCTCCTTCCGTATTTTTTTAAAATTTGAATAATTGTAAGTCATGATAGGATAAATAAAATTTGATAAAGTGTATTAATTGTTTTTTTAAAATTTATTACACGTTTTACCCAGCGTTTTTAGAAAAACTATTCCTAATAAAATGTAATATTTCTGCAGTTAAAACTAATATAATTATATAATTATTTTAAGCGTGAAGAGGATGAATGCATTGCATAAAGTAATACACACACACACACACACACACACAGTAATAATAATAATATTTAACACTAAAAGCAACAGAAAACAGCTCATGAATATAAAAATTTTTGTTCCTAAACTATTCATTATGAAATAAATCGTTCATGATTAGGAGCGATTTTTGCAGCTTTTAATTCTATTTAAAAAAACGTCATGTTTTGTAATTCAGGTAACAAAAACTTTGATTTATTCATCGTTTGACGTTTTAGCAATTTTTTGAATGTACTATCAAATAAAAGGAAGAACAATTTCTTCAATTTAACAACTCAGCGGTAAAATTAAATTAAATATTAAATCTGCAAACTTTGTGGTGTTATATAAAAGGAGCAGACGAGCGGGGAAACTATGGGAAGGAAGATAAATTATTTTGTTTAAAGGGATTTTTTAAATGTTTTTCTTTAAAAATATTATTATTATAAAAATAGCATTCAATCATAAATATAAAATAATCGATATAAGTTAATTGAAAATACATAATAATCAAACTCCTCTGTTTGATTTAACTCTTCGGTAGAAAATTGCGGAGAGTGGGAGAAGAGTAATACTTAAATTTGGCTTATAATCTTGAATTTCATAGAAATTAGGTTATAGGCATCATTAAATTTTTTTTCATAAAAGTAATTCGTTTAGAGAGACAAGTCTTTTAAAAATTAACTTCAGTTTACAGTCAAGATAAGATTGCAATTTAGACTAGAACAGTTAAATTTAATCATTCAATTTTAATCATCATTAAATTCAGGCTCGCTTCACTAAATGGAATTTTTGAATAGTTCGAAAACTAAAATTTACGTTTGAATTTCCTATCTAATAAATTATAAATATTAAAGAAATTATATAATTAAATCTTTTGAATATTCGAACATCTCTTTCGGCTAGAAATAGATTAAGTTAAAAGGTATAAATGAATAAATAGGTAAATTCAGTTTGAGAGGCTGTAGTAAAAAGACCGCAAATAAAATAAACGACCACTACAGACTTGGAAAGTAGTAACCTAGCCGTATGAACTCTGACGGAACTAAAACTTTTATGTTCACTAAAACGAAATCTGTTTTATTCCTCGAACACGCCGCGAAATGCCAATGACTCCATTAAACTCATTATTCTTTCTTAGACACTTCCTAATTACTTTTATTTTAGCCCAAGACTTTTTCTATTTTCAAATTTTTCCACGTGTTCTGCTCAAGAGTAGGAATACTCGTTGGCAGTACAGTTCCTGTTTTAATTTTGGGGAATATTCAGTATGTTTCCAGATAGTTACTGTGCGTGTGTCACTAATTTTAAAAAAAATATCTGACTATGTAAATGCTGATTTAGGCAAAATATCTTTTGAAACAATTTCTTCAATTTATGGCCTTTAAATAAAACAAAAATATAAATCATGCAAAAAACATCGATTATGAAACATTTTCCAATGCAACTTCTTTTTTTATGATCCAAATTTGACATTGTATTGCCGTCAAACGTTGGGAGATTTGGGGAATAACTGCAGAAAAACTTTTTATCACCATTAATGTTATTTTGCGAGTCCCCGTAAAAGAAACTTAAATGCTATTTTTCATCCCTTAAATCACATATAAACCATTCAAAATCCTATATAAATCTCAATTATACGGCCTGCGACTTCGCCAATATTCTGAAGTTTGGCCCGCGACTTGCCTAAAATCCTAAAGTTTGGCCCGCAACTTTTCAAAGGTTGCCCATTCTTCGCTGAAGAGTACGCTGTTATCAACGTTTATGAACTTATTGTATCGTTCTTAAAATGGATTAATGTCTCTAAACTGCCATAGACCGTAATGTATTGGAATTCTTTTGAGTACTTCTCCAGAAGAAGTACAAATGTACACTATTTTCGATGGTGAGCATCAATTGGTGATTCTTAAAAACATATTAATTTTGTTTTGTTCGAAATGGACGGATATTTCTAAAACGTGATTTAAACAATGGCTATTCATAGATCGTTATGAATTGCAACTTTTGAATGCTCTTGTAAAAGAACTATAAATGCTACATAGACGATTTTCTAAAGAGTATGTGGTGCAGTGCATAGGAATGACATATATGAATTTCCTAGTAATCGATGCATATTTACGACAGTTAGTGTATACGTATGGAGAAAGAACAACAACAACAAACATCGAAACTTTTTAAAATTACGTGCGTCAAATTAATTTGCAGGATTTTCGCAGTATAAAGTATCAAATGTACATTAATTCATATTTCATTGGCTTAATATACATTTTAGGCATTATTGTTAAACTCATTCAGTTTAACTCTTTTATTCATGAAAGTCTATTGAAATTCTAAGTTTCCTGTGCAGAAAAACACAAAAGTTTTTAATTCGAAAGCAAAGTATACACGATTCTGTGCAATATACTGGGAACTAGATAACAAAAATGACACGTGACAGTCTCCAGAACTATTCCCATGAAGCCTGTCATTGTTAAATTTGTTCGTCTCATGCATTATACGAGGCACGCATAAGCATTCATTACAGAGATAGCTTTTTAAAGACATGTTGATGCTAACGGTATAAGATTATAAATGCTGTTTTCGGTTTTCTAAAAAAGCTACAGATTAGGACTAGAAGTATACGCAGCACCTGTTGCATCTATCTCCTTATATATAGGCTGACTCGATCCTGAGTTATAGGCTTTATAATTATGAGTTTTTAGAAGGTATTATGTGCACGATGACGATTTGGGATGGCACAGAAAAGCAGACTTGCAACCATTATCTTCGTATATGAATTAACAACCAACTAATAAAATGTGTTGAAGTGTTATACAATTTTCTGATTATTTTTTTAATAAAAATGAATGAATTTTTAGCTGAATTGCAATCACCACCAACTGATCGTATTTAAACTATATAGTTTTGAGATAATTGAACACATTGTTTATAAAACGTAACTAGGAAACTTGAAGAACACTTCATTATTTATTTAAAGTGAGAGTAACGTAGCGCTTGAAAAATTTCATTTTTGCACGATTTGCGTCATCTGGCTGCATTCTAACCTGAAGATATATAAATTCTGACGAGCAGTTCTAAATCACTCTGTATAGAATGATTTCTAAAGTTCTGTTTAATTTAATTGAGAATCTCGGTGTTTAAGACTCGATAGGGTTATTTAAAAATTTTCTTGTTATCAACCATATGAGTAGTTTTAAATAGTCAGTTAAAAAACTTCCATTCCTACTGTAAAAAAACCCGATAAATTGACTAATTTTCTTTTTTTTTCTTTTCAGGGAAACTTTCATATTTGTTGATGATTACGTTTTTGTGGGTATTTTGAATCCTTACTAAATGATATTTTTACGAATGACAGATAAATTGACAGCAATTTTATTTCCCGGGAAAATCTGTGATGGTCATGTTATGGCTGTTAATTCGAATCTTCTGTGTTTAAAATTTTCAGCAAGAATCTTCTCTGCTGTAAATATTCAGTATGGATAATCTCTGCCTTCGAATATTCTCTAAACAGTTTTTTTTCTTTCTGCTCGTGTTGGTGTTCGATCCTTTGTTACAACCAACGAAAGGCGGACCTTTTATACCACCCGAAGTGATCATATTGTTGATAAGCACCATTTTATGTGCGTTATTTTACAAAGTTTTCATTAATTTTATTTCAAGTCCTCTTTTGGTGACATTTCGGATCATACAGTTATAAAAATTCAAGATACATAAACTGCAACCGAAGGGAAAACAGATTATACCTCCAAAATATAACGTCTAGAACTGATTTTGTTTTCTTCGAGGTTCTTTCAAAAATATAGATACTCTTCAAAAAAGTAAATAAAATAAATAAAATCCTACCCAGGCAGTACAACAATGTATTCTAAACGTTAATCGACGTTCAGAGAACGTTGTTGTACTGCCTGAGTAAATGTTAAAACACCTCATAACTGCTAATAACAGCAGAGAGAACATTCGATTACACAAATGTAAGCAGCGCGTTCAAGTATACAGTGTGGTCATTGATCAGTTTCCAATCGAATCTGAGTCTTCGAGGAATCCTCTAAAAATCTCTAAAATCCTCTAATGTATCTCTAAAAACCGTAGTACTATGCAAAATTACAAGCAATTAACCTATAAGAGTTGAACCCCCCCCCCCCCCGCACTTAAACATGGAATTTTGAAAAATTTCCTTAAACCAATCACATTTCTGCTCATTTTTGAAGATAGATTTTGCGTTTAAGAATTTTTTTCTGAAATTTACATAAAATATATAAATTAGTTGTAATATAACTGCATAATGCATTTTGTGATTATTAAGTTTTTCGAGTATTTAACTTTAAAAAAAATAAAGCTGCTCTAAATTCCTTATAAAAGAAAGGGCCTATCCCTTTATAAAAGGAATAGCATTAATGGCATATGCACACAGCTTTGCATCTAAGCTTACTCATAGCTTTTTTGTGTGTTAGGGGAAATTAGAATGAAAATTAGAATGGCAATTAGTAATTTTCTTCAATATACTGGATACAAAAACAAAAACTGTACCCAAGATTAGAGTAAAAAATTAAGAACATTTAACTTTTTATTGCTGACTGCTTTTCACTGTCCAAGTTGGTCAAATTGATCATTTTGTCTCTTCCAGCCCTTTCAGATATTCAAAAAAGTAATAGATTTTTTTTTAATAAACTGCCTACCTTTGGTTGCTTTAATCTGAGCTCAGATTTAAGTGATGAAACTGCAAAAACTTGTGGTGTAGCTCAGAAATATCTGCCAAGTTGATTGATCATGAGCTACTGAACTAGACTTAACGTCTGAGTGACCATGAAAAATAAAATACAGACATACTCGTTGAAATCAATTACAAGGATGAGATGATTCAGAAGCAGTAAGAAGCAAGACTGTAACATAGTCTTTATTTACCCTCCTTTATTTCTCTACAAATCAACTATTTAACTTTTGACAAACTGTAATTACAAACTTGAAGAGGTCCTGTTCTTGTTAGACTTTGGTTGCTGCACTCACATGATAGTTAATTGTGAGTTATAACATAGCTAATTATGAGTTATAACAACATAGTTATGAGGAACAGAATATTTTCAATATTTATCTAGTTCAATGAATTATTATTTTTATCATAGTGCAAACTATTACTTTCTTTACTGCGGTCACATTTTCTTTAGTCGGTTTGCATCAAAAAATGTGTGTTAACAAAATTATTTTAGACAACGCATCAAGTAAACACATAATAAATAGGCAAACTAATTCTTAAGAAGTATTTTATTAAATAATGAGCAATTTTGCTAGTTATTTAAGCAATAAATTCTTAAAAAATACCTGATAACATTTATAAATTTTTAATGATAAATACTGAAACTAGCTAAATAAATTACAGATCGAATTTTTATGCATGTGATACATTCATTATGTCCATTTTATCGATACACATTTGTATTCTAACTCTATTTCTTAGAATGAAATACTTTATATACGATAAAGATCTTATAAATTTTGAAAGACAGTGTTTTAAATTAAATAAAATTATACTATTAGAAATGTTTTTAAAGCTAAAACATAGGTAATGCCATATCTAAGTGTATTTTAACCAACGAATAAATAAATAAAATGTGAGCATACTGCAGTGGAAACTGGAGTCCAGGAGCTCTAAAAATCTGTTTGAAATTTTAATACTGAATAGTTTATGACGTTTTTAAATGTGATAAAAGGATAAACACTGCCTTTTATCGAGTTTCAAATCCAAAATTAAAAAATTGCAAGCAAAAGATGCAACATCACTTATGTACATATAAATATGCAATTTTACACATATTTGGACAAAAAGGATATAAATTCAAAAAGCTGGCGTATTTTATGAGCAAATATTATTTATATTTCAAATGTTTGGAAATATTAATAAATGAATACCATACATACAATATACAAATATATATACAAATGTATTAAGCAATTAACATCGTTTTTAAAGCTGAATAAATGCAGTGTCTAAGTTCAATCTTTTAATTTAAACCAGCGACAACTATTGAACGATTCAATAATTAGTAAGGTTCATATTCATTCTTTCAAACTCACGTTATTTCATGCTGATCAAATTGCATGTATTAAACGTATACGCTTTTTGAAGACAGAATGTTAGATGCTTATGTCACAATGGTTACAGACTGGATTAACGGCCTTATTCACCGTCAACCTCAACCGCTATTAGAAGATTTAAGTTTTACAAAGCCACTGCCTAAAGCCACCACTCTAAGCAGCTAATGCCCACCCTTGGAAAAATTAATGTTCCCTTTGATTATATTCCCCTTATACAGATTTATTATGTTCAAGATAAATATTATGATATCATACAAGGGAATAAAGGGCAACAGTAGTCTAGAGAAGTAAGGTTTAAGATGAAACATTACAAAAATATTTAAAAAATAAATTAAAATTTCAAAATATTTCGTGATAATTTCAAAGAGTAAACTTTTTTTTTGTTTCTCCCTAGCTAATATGATTTTTCTAATGACTCGTTGATTGCAATCTACTGGAAAACGTCAGGTATTTGTGAAAACTTCAACAATTCTACCACTGTGTTCAAGGATCTAAGATTTCTTTAGCAGCAAAATTAAAAACAGTTTATAGGAACTTAGAAAAAATTTCTCACTTAAGTTTTTTTCTGGTTCGAAGATCTCTTTGGACTGTTTAGCAGAAAAATTAATAACAACTCGAGAGATATTTTCTTTATTAGCACCAAGGTGCTATTTCGTTCCGTCCCAGATTTTTGTCTACGCGGCTTTGTCGACATGATTTGTAAACAGATTTTGTCTATATGATTTGTAGACAGATTTTGTAGACATGAACTGTCACGGTGAAGATCTTTTGAAATGTGATTGCCAGATAACGGGGAGGTAAAATCTTGAAAGCCGCACAAAGTTTGCAATTTTTGATAACTGATCGCCATGTTTGCTGACAAAAAATAACTTCAAAACCGTGCTCGACGATGTCTTCCAAATTTGGCTAGAAACTAGGAAAGTATATATAGGAAAAGTATAAAATAGAAAGAATAAAATATGCCTGGCGAAGATTGTAAAATAGTGTTAGTAGGCAATTTTAAGATGGATTTCGATTTCAAAGATGTGCTTTATGGAACAAAAAAGCGCCCCCATTCTCTCCAACCTAAAAAATCGCAGCACTTAGGCGAGTCTTGCTGTCATAGGTGTCTAGGAGTTCTGCACAAGTTTCAACTCTCCCAAAATAATTAGATGAAAACTAAAGTGAACAAATTAACAATAAACGCACCAGTTAAGAAATTTGAAAACACCTAGTTATTAAAACTACTTTAATTGGCAACCCAAAATAAACAAATAAGTAATGGAATGCTGTACTTACATATGTTGTTCCAAATCGCCATTTTAATTCTAAATTAAGGTTGCCACATAATACCAAAATCATCATGGTAACTGCTTATGTTTAATTATCACCACGTTGGCGGAAGTCGGGGCGTTAAAGTAGAAATCAACCCGAGAAAGGCAAACACGGTACACTCATTCATTATGATACACATTCCAAACAGTATTTAAAACGCTGAAATACAGTTGGAATATGCTTGGCGGAAATTGTAAAACAGTTTTAGTAGGCGATTTTTAGACAGATTTCGATTCCATAGATGTGTTTTATTGAACAAGGGCGAAAAATAACTCATGAATAATGATACATTTTCCAAATTAATGGAATAAGGAAAGAAAATAGGGAAGACGCATGGATTATGATACGCTTTTAATATATAGCACTTTAGTGCGTATTTAAAATCTGAAAGTGTTTCAGATTTTCTCCCCCCCTTTTTTTTTCTTTTTCTTTTGAATTACATAGTATATTACTGTATTAGATAATTATTGTTCGATGTAGATAGTAGTATAGACATTTATTGCTCGATGCTTATTCTCAGTAACTAAAAAGTATACAGAACCCACACTTTCCTAACGCGGAAGGGAAATATTCCAATTTACCAAATCATCCGTTATCTTTTTTAAAAAAATATTTAATCGAAGACGCGTCATTTCGGTATTATCGGAACCGAAACAACCATTATTCAAATACTCATAATTCAAGCTCATAAACCACGGAAAAAAAGCACAAACTTCATTCAAATGACCGTCACGGAATTTTATGAGAATTCCGAACATCGACTTTCTGGGTCCATTAGTTACCGAGAGTGATAACATAACATAACAAGCAACGCCCATAGATCTCCTGCACCCGAAGTGTCCGGCCTCAAACCCAAAGTGATTTCGGCGTAATTACGGTACTGTAGTGTGCTCGATAAAATGCGAGAGCAGTGTTTGTGGATCAGTGTTATTGCTGCGCCCCAGTGTTTGGCTCTAAAAAAAAGCCGCTCTGGTCCTATTCCTTGGGGGATTTCGTCGGTCCATCAACCCCAATTGTTTTTTAGGAGGAGCATTGCAGGAAGACCGTTGCTAGGGCGGTGTCGACGAACTGCAATTATAACCTGTTGGGTCAGAGTTGGCTCTTAGTTAATTGGATGGAAGGGATTTCTTAAAGATTTTTTTTTTTTTTTTTAATTTCACCATTCTCTGTAATACTCTAAAATATTACTATTACTTTGTATATTTCCTCTGACTTTCTTTTATGCATCTAGACGTTTTGTCCACATCGTACACAAGCGAATATGACGAAAGGTAAATTTTCCTGTGATGTAGTCTTAGATATTTGAGCGTTTCCAGGCTTAAATATTTCCTCTAAATAGTATAATATAGTAAAATATATTATACTTTTATAATATAGTTCACTAATTTTGCAGGAAAGTATACCTTTCTTTATAATAGGTGTGCACACATTAACAGTTTGTGGCAGCTTCAGGTAAGAGCTCAAATCGTTTAAAAATTTGAATTTACAAGTGCCAAACATCTTTCAATTGTCCTAAAACAAGTCGCTTATACATAAATATACATATACAAAACCGACTTCTAAACGATAAAATCAAGGTAATTCAAATATTCCGATATAACAAGAGATTTGTCCGAGTATTGCGTACGTGCTCATAAGAATTCCGTTATTTTTTACTTGATCGTATCATCAGAACTTGCCTAAATTAATATGCGACCAATCCTAAAATAGCGCCTTTCCTGAAAAAAAAAACCCCATGGATATCGGTTCATGTTGTATAAAATTATCGCTAAACATACATAAAAAAAACGACCGATAGAGAACCTCCTCTTTTTTTTTGAAGTCTTTTAGAAACACGCAATACCAAATGCCAAATGAAAGAAACAGGTCATTGTGCAGGAACTTATATCCTTTTCTAAACACTGTTGTAGAGTATTTGCTTCAGTTTATTGTAATCTGACAATGCCTTCATTGTTTAATTTTTGGAAGACATTAAACAATCCATCAAATATTTTAAATGTTGAAAAAACACTCAAAATACTGGTGTTAAACGATAAAGTAATTAAAAAACTTTGTAAAAAACACACATAAGAAGTAAAAGGAAAGAGGATACGCGTTTCGTTCAAAAATTGTTTTGAACTTCTTCAGTTCAGGGACTGAAGAAGTTCAAAACAATTTTTGAACGAAACGCGTATCCTCTTTCCTTTTACGTCTTATGTGTGTTTTTTACAAAGTTTTTTAATTACTTTATTTTAAATGTTGGTTCAGACGAATCATTAAAATGAGATTTATGTATTATTTTATTACAGTCGAATACGTTATCTAGTTACTGTCGGATATTGTTACAGGGAAATTTGATTAATCAAGGCTCAGTTGTAAGCGTTTACATACTTTAATATTGCACTTGCAGTGACAAGAAACTTGAGAGAGAAATTTTATCATCAGCCTAGTACGAGGAACAGAAATGACCTCTTTATGTATATGCTCTTTTCAAAACGGAAGTAAAAAAAATCTCTTCTACACTTTTTTGTTTAAATACCCCCAAAAAATACTGTATCCAAAAGGGTTTTGATTATTTAGAAAAAGGAACAACGTTAACGCCGTTCGAGGTTTGGCGATTTCAAAAGGAGCATCCATTTGATAAGATGGATTTTACAGGGTTTTCTTTGAATCCACGATAGTACGGTTCAGAATTCCTTAGCAAGTTCTCTAATCTGCCACCCGTTATAGTATTTTATGAGCTATTTGGTTCCAGTAAAAAGAAAAAAGATGTTTCCTCAGAAATTGATTATTGTATTTTTATTGCAGGTTAAAACTACATAGAATTTTGTAACTTTATTGTATATGGGTTACGAGTTACTAAAGTAACATGAATGTAATAAGCAGGGGCGTAACCAGAAATTTTTCATGGGGGGGGTTATGACTACTGCAACTCATATATATGTATACGTGTGTGTGATAATGTAGTGAAGAATATACATTTTGTATGGCAAAAAATTCCTCATGGGGGGGGGGTTATGACCCCCCTAACCCCCCCTTGGCTACGCCTCTGGTAATAAGTCATTAAATATCAGGGTTCATACTCATTTTTCAAAATGAAATTCCCTGAGTTTTCCAGGTGATTTTTGAAGAATTTCCAGGTTATCGCAAAAAATAAACATAAGGTAAAGACTAAATACTTTTTAATTATATTCCCCCATTCTAAGGCAATGAAATTTGATAGCACTATGGTAATCAAAATTATACTCCTCCTCAATTATCGCAAAATCAATGGATTACATTTATATCAAACATGGTTTTAAATTCAATTTCACCTATAAAATATCAGAAATTATGCAACAGCTTGACAGAAGTAAAAAAGAATTTTTGGTACCACTTCACCGATTGATAGTTTCAAGATATGTTTTTTATACTATTGCCAGTACACAAGGCTATTTGTAAAAATTGCCATATTCTTTAGAACTAAGTAAAATCCACCAATCCTATGCATAAACAATGAAATATTTAACATTATAGGAACACACATTCTACATTGTATTCTAGCAAATATCAGCAGAGTTTGTATATACGTGATAATAATATTACACAATCTAACTTTGTGCACAGTACACAACACAAAGAATAGCCCCTCTAACTCAAATGAGAAAAGGGAGCAATCACAAACGCTCAGAACTGCAGAGACAAAATGAGATGCAAGTGTGCTATTCGTCCTAAGCAGTCTTAAGTGATAGATGATTAATCAGGGGCGGATCCAGAGTTCCATGTCGGAGGGAGCAACAGTGAAACACTATGTTGGAAATTTCTTTTTTATTAATCTTTCTGATATGAGTGCTATAGTACGTTAGCTATAGGTCATGGCAAATAATCTATACCTGTAATAAAACTGTAGTGTTTGTTTAGTTTTTTTGTGAGGGGGTAGGGGGGTGGGGTTCGACGTATTTACTTAACTCAGAAGGGTATAAGTAATTATTACAAATTTTGTTGCTCTGTTTTACCATTTGTTGTCCACAATTTCAAAAACTTTAATTACAATTAAACTTACAATACAACTTACAATTAAGTTAGTACAAAAGTAATTACGAATAAAGTGACGAATGTTAGGATTTCAATTGATTGAGACCAGAAGAATAGCAATAGGCAAATGAATCATCTATGTCCCACATTCCATTTTTTTCTGCTAAAAATCAATTTCAATCATTCACTGCTCTAAATAGTATGCAAAACTGTGTATGAAACTGAAATATATAAATTAAACTTACATAGTTAGAGATAATTACAAACAAAACATATTTAATTTTGATCTATTACTCAGAAAAGAACAACTGAAATTAAATTTGTGCGATTGTACCACAATTAATTGATTTCTTTCTCAAAATCTCAAAATTACTGTACTTCTTTCAAACTGCATGTTTTTGAAAAAATTAATAAGTTATTCACAAAACCGATACATGAAAATTAGCTACACTCGAGGTTATCGAGTGAACGTCTTTAAAATTCATGCATTTAAGGGTTAAAATCTTTTCATTCAGCTTATCCAAATTTTACTACGATCCATTGATATTTTTAGTATTGATAAAGGTTTGCCAAAAGATTTGTTTCTCAGCTTTAAAAAAAAAAAAAAAAAGTTTTTTTTTTTTTTGGCGGGCCCATTTGAAAAGACCCACAATTTTGCAAAGTTATTTTTATTTCAAAATTTACTCTACAATTGTAACTTTTACTACAGACACAAAAATGATTATAACATATTTGAGTTTAAAATTATAATAATTACTGTCAATACCAGACCAAGGTCTGAATTTTCATGACATTAGGCTTTAGGTACAATTTCGCACTTTTAGATCATTTCATCAAGAATTTTTTAGCATAAACGTAATATATTTAAAGCATTTTAAAAAAATAATTTTAAGTCATTTGTTTGTGTATATATGCATTTATATACAGGGTGTCCCAAAAAGGTAGTAACAAGCATTAATTCTTTATCTATTAGAGATCAGTGGGGAGTCGGTAGTGGGTAAAATGAAAATATGTTTAAAACACACAGAGGAGGAAGAAATATAGCGGAAGCATTCGTCTCGTTAATTTTCAAAAAGTTAAAGCTTTTAGATTTGTTCTAAAGTTTGTTCCCCGTACGAAAATTCCCCTTTTAGTAAAATGTTCCCCATATAATAATGAGGAGATAAACGAAATTCCAGCTTTTCATCGTAAAACGCCTCAGAAATATATATATTTAAACAAAAGTGGTCAGGGACTACGTAAATTTTATTCTAAATGTTTATTACTAGTTATTAAAAAAATATTTTTTTCATAACTTTTGTATAATTCCAGAAACGCGATCATTTGATGTGAGGTTCCCCTCTCTTCTTTCGAGAGCCACTTAAAATTTGTTTAAATCAGAATATATTTCTCTTCATACATCTGACAGTTCTTAGGGTGTAATTCTGCAATTTTGTACATCCAATCATGAGTGCAGAGGGCACATTTTACTTATTGAGAATTTTCGCACATATTTAAAATCTATAACTTTTTAAAAATTAACGAGTGGAACGTTTTCTTAACGTAGTCTTACGTATTTCCTACCTTGGTTTGCACATTTTTTTTTTTTTTTCAATTGCCCTCTTATCTTTAATAGATAATAATTAAATAGGGCATAATATTGTGACACCCTGCATACTAAAAATTTAAAGTGCGTACAGATCTCATTATCAGACTTTAAAATTGAAAATTACATAGTCTTTGTTATGGTCTTTGTAATTGCTATGGTCTTCAAAATTGTGTAATTGTTATGGTCTTCAAAAATTTTAGTCTATTAAAAAATTAATACAATTAATTTTTCTATTGTTCATAAAAGTAAAACTTTTTTAAAAAATCCAATTTTCGTGATTTTGTGATAATTTGCCAATTTATGTACATTTCGTGAATCTTGTGTGAAAATTTGTTAGTTTAAATCGCAATCGTTTAGGCACTGACAGAACAAAACTCACAAGAGTACATAGTCATTTACAATCAAATTATGCACTGCTCTCAGAAGTTCAGACTGACTAAATTTTATATCCAATGTAATATTATTGATGTTTTCTTATTCTGTTTAAAGTACTAAAGTAAGAAAGACAGTTTCCCTTCAGCAATGTCTGATATTTATTTAATTTATTACCTAATAAAATACATGTAATTATGATAGAGAAGTTTTTGATTTTTCAAACATATAAATTTCTAATCCCTTAAAAGAAGTCTAATTGTAGCTGCACTGCATTAGCATATGCGATAATCAATAATGCTAGCGATAACTATTAATCGCTGAATTTCAAATTTAAGTATTTTGATGTGCTCACATTTGTGATTGATCAATTTAGTTAAAATATTTAAAACTAAATCAATATTTAAAAGTTTCTTGGAAAATAAATAAAAACCGGATTTTTTAAATTTTTGTTTTACTCTTTATTTATTTATTTATTTATTCTAACCTGTTAAAACTCTTGTTTTTGATAGTGGGCTGGGCTTTTCCCCAACTTTTTTTTTTTTTTTTACCCTAACAAGTTACCTGTTAGCAAAAATTTACATAAGAAACTGCGGCAAATTTTGCTGCAAGGTTTGAAAACTTAACAAGAATTGCTCATCTGAAGAATAATTTAACAGTAATTTTATGATTATTTCATTATGTGTGTTTTACAAGTGCTAGAAATAAGTTTTCAATAACATAATAAGTAAGCTCGATATATATACATGCATCTATACTTTTTTTCTGTTTGCGTAATTTACCATTTTATGAAGTACAAACTTAATTTTCTCGGGAGGGGCAATTGCCCCTACTGCCCCCCTCGCTGGATCCGCCACTGTGATTAATCTTGTATAATTCATTTCCAATTGCATGAGTGCTTCATTAGCAAAGTAGTTGACCATTGAATAGGGCGAAAGCCATAAAAATAAAGAGAGGGCGGTAAATTTTCTTAAAATTCCAGGGTTGAAGCTGGATTTTCCAGGTTTTTAAAGCAAAATTACATTTTCCCATGAGATTTCCCTGAATTTTAAGAGCTAATTTTCAATTCCCTGAGTTTTCCCTGTTTTCCAGGTTTCCCTGAGGGCTTATGAACCCTGAAATATACATCTTTCAGCAAGGCCAGAGAATGCTCTTCAACTCAGCACATTGAGATGATCAAGTAAATAATAGACCATTTTAAAGTAGTACGTTATTATAATTTCACATATCAAGCCAAATTTTGAGATTTGTATGCGTTTTTTTGCACAATTAAAGTCACGGGAGGGGAATGATTTGATTAACTAATTCTTCACTGTATGGTATAACCTGACGTGTGGCTCAGTGGTAAAGAGTGTACTTTCCACACGTTAGGCCTTGTTTTGTTTTCCATCAGGAACAAGCACCGCTAGCTTTAAGAATTGAGTTGAAATGTCAACTATTTTGACAAATCATCTTGGATTGTTTGTCAGATTATTTAGCAGTAATTTTTCGGATTTGCAGATCCCATTCGATATCGATATGCAGAGCAAATTCCTATGAAAGATGTCAATGAAGATGTATCCTCACGTATTTCTGGAAAGAGCGAGCTGTCCTTCTATCAGTAGGAAATAACATACCATATTGTATGATTACAAACTAGTTTCCACTAAATATATAGCATATGTTTTGAAAATTCTTGAGATCATTTTCTAATTTTCTTTCAATACTAAACCGAACTGTACAATCATTTGCCTGTAGGAATTTCCTGTTCATTACCCAAGTGAATTTCCTTGATAATCGAACAGCACACGAATAAAAATCGAAAGATTATAGGAGGAATATTGAAACATGGTAAATGACCGGAATGATTCATGGAACCAACAGAAAAAGAAAATAAGGAACGTTTTACATATCTAATGGTTTCTGCAGAAAAGGAAACAAAAACTCTTTATTCATCGATGAGATAAACTTTAAGAAAAAGACAAAACGAAAGTTGAAGATTTGTTCAGATAGGAGTTCTTGTTCTAGTAAATAAAATATTAGTAGTTATTCCTACTTTATACTGTCTGAAGTTTAATTAATTAGTTAATATTTTTTTTTTTTTTTTGGTTTGGCTATTGCGTTTGCAATCAAAGTATTTTGCATTTGAGTAAAACAATACTCATATTTAGATTAGGACACCGAGAGTGATTATTTTAAATTATAAAACTATTCTTTTTTTAAAATTTAACAAACTTTTGCGGTTTTAATTTATTTAAAAATAATTTTTAAAAACTGTTTATACTGTTACTGCAAAGAGAAAGGAAGAAGAAATAAATTATAAATTGCAAACGAAAAACGAGATATCTGTTCTTGAGTTATCGCGATTTTTGAAAGTGGGCAAAATGTCAAGCATAAAGTAGCGACGTGCGCCAGCTCTATGGTCAACGCTCTCCAGAAGCTGATTAATTTACGTTCCATTTTTAAAGGATAACCATACGGAAACTACTTACCATTTTTCTATCTTCGTTATTGTGGAAAAACAATGACTAAGATTGTATTAAGAGCTTTACATTCGGGAAGGGATGGACGCGATACCAGAAACAAGGCATTATCATCTCGAAGAACAGCTGCAAAGCCTTGTCTCGTCTCGCAAAATCCACTAAATCTCGCAATTATAAACAGAAGTGTGGCGGATATCCTTATCCGCGAATATTAAAAAAATATCCGAATCCATATCCGTATCCGTCTAAACGAAAAGGAATTATAGGGATCCGAATCAGAGCGAAAAAAATGAGTATCCTGATCCAGATCTGCTTTTTGTCAGCGGATCTTCGACGGATCTTTTAATAACTTTTCAAATAAAGTGAAAAAGTCAAAGGTTTCAAAGAAGTGAAGTATCTTATTTTGTAATGAAATAAATTTTATTTTTAAAAAAAGAACTATTATTTTTATTATTTTTAAGTGAATCGTCTTATTTAACATAAAAATAACTTCTTTAAATTAGTATTAATAATTTAAAGCTATTAACATGTATTTGCTGTGTAACTTGGTAAGCTGTTTAAATATTTCTACGTGATAGACCCCCCCCCCACACACACACACATCTCTCCATCTCTTATTCTTGCAAGTCTAGTACATGTTGTGAAAAGACATTATAAAAATTTTCAAGTGTCAGACGTAGTTGTATCCGAAATCACACGATTTTTGGAACTATTGACTTAATAAATGTAGTTCTGTCTTAAGTTTCTGTAGATTTTTACAACCTACTTGGTACGAGCGATTCTATATTTAATTAAAATGCTGTTAAATTTTTTAAAAATGTGATTTTAACCGCTAAAATATTTTTGAACTCATGCATTTCACAGGACTTGAAAGTTAGAAATCTAGCAGAATCTTTCTCATATTGTACATTACATTGTCGCTTCAAGATAATGTAATCGTGAAAATAATTTCTAAACAAAACAATCCGTATCCGTATCTGCTTATATGAAACATATCATCCGTTTCATGTCTGTATTTGTAGAAAAGTATTTAGCTTTTTAAAGGTTCGGCACTCCTGAAATTGTAAGCACGCGCCGTCCATTACTATTACTGCTTATTTTTGTTTAAAATACTGCATGCAAATCTCGCATAATCTAACGGTTGCATATGTCCGCTAAGTTTTAACAACAGGATCTGCAGCTTCTAAATATTTAAAATAATAATTTAAAACAGAACATGTAATTAAGAAAATGTTGATGACTTTGAAACGCATTTGAATGTCGAGCGCGAAAACAAAGTGCATTCAGTATTTGTTTTTCTTTCATACCGCTTTGCACACACACACACACACACACACACACACAAAAAAAAAAACTGCACTCGACAGAAAAACCGGGAAATAATGAGAAACTAAATTTCAAGGGCGCAAACAGTACTGATTTCTATTGATGTTACTAAAATAAGCTTCTTAAATAGGACACAAAATGCGCAATCATTTGGCGTGATTCTAGTACTCGAAGAGAAAACTGAGCGGCAGTTAAACCGTATGTCAGATTAATTAATTTTTCAGAACTGCGAATTTGACCTTTAGTCCCTTGAAGTTTGTTATGCCAAAATTTTAATGTACACTATTGGCTTTAACTAACTGGCCAATGGATCCTAAACAACACGTACAAAACATTCAGTACTTTCTGTTTTTGACTGTGTTCAGAATTTGCTGATCAAAAAAGGCAACCTCGGCAACTCGTATACAATGGCAAATCAAAAACACTTTCTTTCTAAGAGATGCCTCCTCATCGCTAAAATAATGAGATCGTATAATACTATCGTCTTCTGTTTTCAAAGGCGAAATTAAAAAAGTGTACCTTATAAATACTGTCAGAATACTATTTTTAATGTTTGATGTGGGATGAAAGTTTAAAGTGACCACAAAATGCATGCAGAGTACAAATCAGACTTCCGCGAAATCGACCGTCCTCTTGTCCCGGAGGGACTCATATCACGAGGACGTTCGGATTTCCAAAGTCGTCGTCTTCTTGGGCGGGTTGCTCATGATTAAGACAAACGATCTTAATAATATCGTTAAATTCCATTAACGTTGCAAACGCAAATTTTCCTAACACGAAAACTCTCTAATTTCCTTGAACAAAGATTATATATTTCCTTGCCTAGTTTGCCGATTTTTCTCTTACGTCCCTTCCTGCCTGTATCACAATCAAAAACACTGAAGGGCAATCGATTAAAAATTGTGTTAATGAATATTCTCTTACAATTTTACACCTGATACTCATATTACAGTAAGTCAGGTTTTCATTTGTTGCTGTTATAGAATGTATTTCAATATTATAATCGTAATTTCAATCGTATAATTAATAAATGCTACGAGTAAAAATAAAGTAAACAATAAAAAAATAAATAAATAAAAAAAGGGGTAAAATTTTTTGAGAACGGATAAAAATTTTCCATATCTGTCCATGTAAATGTGTCAAATTTTGCAGATTTATGAAAACTAGTACAGATTATATCATCCCTCCCTATATTTTTAAATCTTTAAATTCAATTTTCACAAAAAACATCTGTCTTAACTGGGATAATGTCTAAGATTAATTGGGTAAGAATTAAATTCCCTTCTCATTGAGAGAGGTTCATGTCACTTTTTATTATATATAATTTAATGCTTAGCATAAGAGAGCAATAACGATTTTTTTAAAAGTAAGAAATCAATATCTAAAAGGCATTATATCGGAAATAGTAAAATCTGAATTCATACATAGCACTAAAGCATCATTACAATATTAGTGCGTCACTTGCATCTACTGTAGCGGCACCCAGAAATTATTGAAAAATGTTGAAATTGCTTGTACATTATGAATTAGTTAAATGATTGTTAAATTTGCTGTTTTTTTTTATGAAAAGAACCACATAGTGAGCATTTTTTGAACTATTTTTTTTTCAAAAATCCTTGAATGCATCTTATGTATAATTCACATACCAAATATGGTTATAATCCATTCACTCGTTTTATCTGTAGAACCTTTTTTGAGAGGAAAGTTTAACTATAACACGAGGAAAGAGAGGAAAGTTTAACTATAAAAAATAGCAAATTTAAGAATCATTTAACTAATTCCATCTGTATGTGAAGGCAAATACAGTGGAACCCCGATCATTCGTTCCCGCATTCATCATTTTCCTGTATTGATCGTTTTATTTCTGTAGTCCCTGCTCATATTGTGTTTAAATAACGTTGACAAAACCCGCATATATCGTTCGCAAAAAAAAATGCTTTTCTGCGTCACTGTTGTAAAATATTTCTCCTGACAAAACGAAATCGAAGGTCAAGTTGATTCATATGGCATACCAACTTAATTTCTGGTATGATTTCTTGGGTTGATGATGATGCAAATAAAGACTTGTTATACATGTAGCAGAGGATACGTTATGGTGTGAAATTCAGTGATTATATTTCCATAGACGTAGCGAAGTGCTGTATCCTAAGAATAGAAGAAATGTTTGATGATAAAAAAATAAAAAAATAAATATCGCTTAATTTTAACAACTTCAATTTTCTTTCTTTTACAGTATGAAAACAAATTAGGGTTTTTATGGTATACTGTATACATTGTGTGCTTTCATAAACGTTGTTTTCTTCGTATTTTGACTTTAACCCGTATTCCTCGTTTTCCCCGCATGCATCTTTTTTTTTTTTTTCCGCACCCCTTGAAAAACGATAGATCGAGCTTCTACTGTGCAGCTAAAACTCAGAGAAAAAATACCAACCCAAGACTTTGCTGATTCTGAATATATTTAATTGATTTTAATTCTGGAGCAATATTTATTTTAGAAACAGGATTAACTTTTGACTTTTACGTAAATTTATCATTGCTATTTTTATGTTTTGAGCGGACACATATCCTTAAGTTTGACAGCATTGCGTTTTACTCAATGAAATATGGGTTTTTTGGCTTATGGAAAGAAATATACCCTGTGTGCGCACATGCATATGGAAAAGCATCAATTTTCATAAAATTATCACGTACAAGGTAGAGTAGAATTAATCCCTCTCTATTTACATTTTGATTATGTGTAGAACTTTTTTTCTGTGACAAATATATTTTCTGAATTCTTAACACAATAATTTGTTTGTTTATGTAAGGGGATTTTATGCCGATCACACTCAAAACATTTTTGTCATGTTTTCATAAAAGAATAAAAATTTCCCTTTAACAAATGAGTATTTGTTTTATGACAAACGTATTATTTCCCTTTAAAAGGACATAGAAAATGATGCAGTATGTGTGCATTGTGTTTTCATCTTGAACCGTAAGGAGTAACTATCAAATAAAATGTATTTTATTATAATTACATCTAACTGTCGTAAAAGGTTGATTACATTGTAATATTACGAAATATTGGAATCAAAGCAGGAGGCAAAAATTAGAATATTTAGTCAGTCACTGACATGGTCACTGGAGGACATGGTACTGATCCCTATACTCCATGACTTCCCTGGTCCGTATACATGATTTCAAAAAATTGCAAAACAATAGAAATTACATGGGCAATATATATGGATTTCCGTTATTATAAAATATTAAATACATTGAATTATATGACATAGTTTGGTAAAATTAAAGGAAATGTACTGTGGGACTAAATGAGGAAAGTTCGAAAAGGATAATGTAAATAAAACGCTACTAGTCTGACTGACCAACAAATGTTGAATTCTATTGGTCTGTTATACATAACTATGAAAAGTTCTTTCTTTCAACACTTAATGCTTCAAGATCCCATAGAAACTCACCCCCCCCCTTTTTTTAAAGCATACAGGAAATATTTACTCTAAAGAGTGTTTACATTTTAAAAACTTGTTATATAGGCTATTGCAAAATTTTAATTTTTAAAATATTCCAAAATATTATAAAACATTCACAATAATCATAGAAGCCATCTACAGTACTTTTAAAAATTATAACGACTGTACAAGCAAGTACTTATACCGTGAAATCAGTGTATCGCTGAGGATATGGATTTTATGCTTTGTATCCCCAAATAATAATAAAAACTGCACCGTAGCAACTTAAACAATTTCTTGAAAAATGTTAACATTGATGATTTGAAATCATCTAACCTTAAAAAAGTACAGGCAGACATTAAAAAACCTTATTTATAATTAATTATGTTTAAAAAAGTTCTGAATGTAAAATTAGACAAAAATGATGTAATCTTTAAAATATTACTAATAAAATTTAATTTTGTAAAAAAAACAATTTTTTGTAAAAATTTCAATGAACATAAAAATATTACTTTGTTACTTTCTTTAATTCAAATGAACATGAACATGAAAGTAGAAGTAAAGTAAGGTAGCCGCGTCTTACTTTCACCTGTTTAGCGAAGCAAATGTTCTGATTTATAATGTATAGTTACTTCAATTAATAAAAAACTTAAAATCATAAAAATTACTATTTTATCTTGAAAAAAGTTGCAGAAATACCTTTGATTAGAAGAGAGGGAATTAACGCTTTTATACTCGCGTGCAGAATTATATTATTATATATTAACTTATATGTATGTAGAAGTATTTCATGAAAAATTAGTCATGTAACGTAAGAAAGGATACTAATGGTGTTCCTAGTTATAAAAGAATTCTATGCAATTAGAATAAATATGTATAAATATATAAAGAATATTTTAAAAGAAAACTTTAAAATTTCTCACCAGTTTAAAAACGTGCGATGATTATACTTAACTGCTTAAATTTTATTCTAACTAAATATATTCATAAGGAAGGACGAACACATTAATTATATATTGCATATAACTTTCATTGAAGCTCTGTAATATTCGGATAGTCAAGTAATATTCCCCTTTATTATATTAGAAGAGGAAGTAGCATTTATAGGCCAGTGAAATGATTTTGAGAAAACCTTATTTACGGAAGCCTGTGAAACATTGCACTTAAATACAAAACCTCCAGTTTCCGCTGTCATTTCCTCTCTTTCTCTTTACTAAAATACAATCCTGGGCATTTTGTATTTAATTACTCAGTATTTTCTGTCTCTTAAACATACCCTATAGAAAAAAAAATGTATATCAGATTTTTAATCGCTTAACATTTTGCTTTCTAAAATGAAGCGAAAAGATAAGAATTGCTGTAATTAAGGAAAATTTTGCGGATATTATCATTTAAACATTTATTTAAAATAACTACTGTTCATAATCTTAAACGCATACACAAAACTTTTTATTACATTCTTCAAAGTGTTTTTTTTTTTTAATTATGAAAAGAACACACACCAGTCATTTTATACACACTAGCAAAGCCATGCTCAGGGGGTGAAAAACTGTGAAACCGTCCAGGGCTGTTAAAATTTAGGACCTCTAAAAAGCTGTTGAATGCATGGATATCAAGTAGTCAAATAAATGTCCTGACCTATAACTCAAAACAGTACATCAGTAAGCATAACCGACACAAAAATACAGAATTTTTAAATTTCATGTATGGCTTTCTTTTTCAAATTTACAGCATGGCAAGTAGCTAGAATGTTGTTTTACATTATGTAAATCTTAATTAATTAATCAAATTTTATTACTTCAGAGATATTTAGCAGTTACGGGATTTTATTGGAGAGGGGGGGGGGCAAGATCAAGATGCACAATTTAGTAAGTAGACACATTTGAAAGACTCGCAATCATTTTTTGTCCTGAGCCGCTAAGTATGCTCCGCCCATGGCCGCTAAAACCCTAAGCACGTCCCTCCACACAGAGGACTCTGCACATTAGTATTAGATCTCTTAAATTGCCGAATTTGTACATCCATAACAAAATATCCATACTCGAAACGATTTTTAAACCCAAGAACTTGTAGGCAAGAAGACAGCTTGTGCTCCATCTAGTTATAATCAGTAGCAACACCATGAAATTAATAAAAAATTTGTAAAATAACACACATAAAAATGTACTTATCAAGACGATCGTTTCGGGTGGTACAAAAGTTCCATTGTGGAATAGTTGAGCGGTGAAATTAAAGTTCTAGTAGAAAAATTACGTTCGTAAAGTTTACACTGAGATTGGTTGGCAATAATTTGGAACGTGGAACTCCAGTTAAATTAACAATCAGGAAAGAATTAAAGTAGTTTGTTTAAAAATCTTAAAAGCCATTATAACGGTGGTTGGTAGCAAAGCGAGGAAAAATAATCTTCACACCGGGCGAAATAAGTCTTAAGTGGGGATCGATCGATACCAGATTTTAGCCGATACCCGATACTTTTTCATAAGGGGCTGTATACATAAAAAAAAAAATAATTTTATACGGACCATAATTTCCTATCACTTACATTTGGAGAAATTCTGCGTTGTGTTTAAACCTTCGCAGACGCAGATCAACATTTCTCCAAAGTGATTGGAAATGAGGGTTCATAAAGAATTAAATTTTGTATTTTAATATGTGTACGGCCCTTTGTAAAAATGTTTCGGGTATCGATTAAACTCTGGAATCAGTCGACCTCTAGCATTAATTGACATAAAAAAGGCATGGGAACAGTAAGCAAAGTTGTTGATAGCATCAGGATCAGGAAAGAACGCTCGTCAATAAAACCGTCAAATTGCAGAGTCCAGTAGGCAATTGGACATAATTTAGCTGCAATGAATTTCAAGTGCAGACTTTGCCAACTGGAGATGGTTAAAGAGAACTTTAAATCCTAGGTATTCCATTAAAAGCAAGTAGGAAATCTTTCAGGGAGATCAAACTAGAAAAACAAACACGCCCAATGGGTACCTACCGAAGAATGAAATAACGCTTTAGCAGTGAAATCCGAGATAATACATAAAACAGAAGTACAAAAGCATAACAGCGAAAAAGAAGGGGGTTAAAAACGGCAATGTAAATTTTTTAAAATTAAGAATATTAAATTTAGAATAGGGAAATCAAAAGGAGAATTAATTTTA
The DNA here is from genome assembly GCA_038373885.1 of Cheiracanthium punctorium. Taxonomy (NCBI): domain Eukaryota; kingdom Metazoa; phylum Arthropoda; class Arachnida; order Araneae; family Cheiracanthiidae; genus Cheiracanthium; species Cheiracanthium punctorium. The sequence continues at coordinate 685,686 of JAWZYV010012753.1, read as the reverse complement.
AATATATGATGAACTGTATCATATCCACCCTTCTTAAGTAGAAAGAAAAGTCTTATCATCCACAAGCGAAAGATTAGAACTCATTCCAAACATTTTTGGGGTCGTTCTACTTCATTCATGGTGGAATTTTTTTTTTTGCAGCTGAAGGAGAGTGGACCGCCTAACCACTTTTTGTGCCACGGAAAACGATTGTCTTGATAAGTACCCTTTTATGTGTGTTATTTTACAAAGTTTAATTAAGTGTATTTTTAACACTAGTTTTTTGTGGAGTGTTCTTGTTAATAGCATGTAATATTTTAAAATTTTCGAAAAGGCTTGAAAATATATTCATCAAAGAAAAAATTCAAAATAAAATTATTCATAGCAAAATGCAATTATTATCTGAATAACTACATTTTGCTACAAAATCATAATATTTCAGAACAAAGATGCTTTCTAGTTTACAGAAAAAGGACTGCCAATGTTTCTTCCGCTAATTTAGAGTTACACTTTAAACAGTGTATGTGAGTAAGGCAACCAAATTTCAAGTTAGAAACAGACTAGTCTAGTCAATATGCAGGAACATAACGAGAAAAAAAAAATTGAGGGGAGGGCTGAAAAGATGCAAAAGGTAGAATTTCTCACAAAAAAACTTGACTATTAACCTCCAACTAACAAAAAATCGAAATTTCGGGGGGTGTCCAGGCCAATATGGCCCACTCCCTGGCCACGTCGCTGTTAGTATGTATTAGAATGAGAAAATCACAACAAACATACTGAACACCAGGTCGTTCGAATCGGTTTTGCTACTTTGCTCTACAAACATGACGTGACTCATCAGTTAGCCATCGGGAAGCCACACATCTTTTTATTGTGCTGTTCCAGGAACACGTTAAATACCGTGATGCGGTGCAGCTGAAGTTCTCTTTCAAAAAATGAAACATACGAGAAACCGGGAAGTATCACATTTCCAGTTCATGACCTGGATTCTTTTTGAATATTGCCCGATTGTTTCTGGCAGGAGGAATGTCTTTTAAGATTCTAACTGGTGCTTTCCAGAATCAATTTCGAACTCATGTCGATCACACATATCGTGACCACTTGGTGTTTCCCTAAAGGGAAAATTAGTAATTGGAGAAGTATTGGTTTTTGATGGAACTGGGGCAGGAGTGTACACAAAAACAGGAAAACACAAAATTTAATGGTGTTTTCCGGGAAATTTGTATAAAGTGTTTGTTTCCTACTTTTCTAAGTACTAAAAAAAGCAGTACAAGACTCTCAAAATGGAGTTCAAACATGAAAAGAAACGAGGAGTATAATTTTTCATGCATGCAAAATGATTTGCTCTAGAATTGAGTGATCATTTAAAAGCACACGAATTTATAGCGTTTCATTAAAATTTTAGTGAATTGTGGAAGTAACTAGGTTAGTCTTGTTGCTTGGATATATACTTGAAAGCTAGTGGTTTGCTTTTGAAACAATAAGAACAAATATAATTTCCTTATTGAATACAAACCATAGTACATTATTATTACATCTTAAACCAATTTACAAGGTGATTAGGAAGACTTAATTGCAAGCTAAAGATCTGGATATCTTTCACTCTTCCCTTGGTAGGCGATAATGTCGGCTTTAGAAAATGGTCAACCGTCTTTATCACTACCTTAGTGGTCGCCAAAATGTAATAAGAAAAAAACAATAGATCGGATGGTAGAATGGTTTTAATTTCAAAGAATTTCATCTACATATACAACGGGTATTGAAAACAAATGGTTGGACTGAGCTTAAACATAAAGTGCCTTTTAGAGAGTGAACTTCCCATATTTCTGTTTCTGTTCTGCTTTTTTTATGTTTCCGTTTGTTAAAGTCTGCGAGCGCTATCCAATAGTTCGTACTATTGATTTACGGAAACTAGTTTAAACAACAACATAAATCATTATTTTTTGTAAAAAACGGTTTAAACACTTACAGTCATTGTGTTCACGGTTTATCTTTGACTGTCACTTCCACCCTGTTTTGATAGGAAATCCGAGAACGTCATAGTAAAACGACCTAATTTCTGATTTTGCATAAAGACTGACGCAATATTGTTAATCACAGCTCATCTACTAGCAATCTTTTCTGAAAGGTCAAGGAACTATGTCCAGTGCAACGAATTTTATACCTGACACAATGCTAACTCATTGCGTCTGCACTAACCACGATCTCTCCATTATTTTATGGGCTTCTATAGCTTATGAGAAGTAAAAAGGATCAGAAGTTAAGGGAAAGTGATGGGTTTTTGACTATTAATGATGCAAATAATTGGACAACTACTAGAATTTTGGGGACATTAGTAGGAAGGTTTGTCTGTGGCGTAATTTTGCAGGTGTTGACACAAATTCTGGAAGAGTATTGATTTTAATTTGAGGATATATGAATGCAAACGTTCTATTATTATTATTTTTTTAATTTTTAATTGTTGTAGAAATAAAGAAGCAGATGCTTTTACCAAATAATTTTCTCTTTTGGTAATACTATTTCAATTATTACTATTTCAATTTTCATAAAATTACGTCTGTTCTTCAAAAGAGATATAAACAAATTAAATATGTGATATTCAGATTTTTTCTTCCCTTACTGTTATATTAGGCATAATTTGAGCACAATAGATTCATGGGAGGATAATTGAAGCTTATATTACATTACACACTACCGAAATTGATAACAATGAAAAGTTCTGAAAAAAGAATCAAGTATAAAATAGAATTTCAAAATTGAGGGAAGCAAAAATTCTGGAACGCTTGATACTTTGATAAATTAGTCTGTCTCACTTTAGTTCAAATTTGGTAAAAGTTGTGTTACACAGTTAGCAAATAAACTTTATAAATTTCTTTTAGAATCTGAAGTGATTTCTCTACTGTTTATCCTGATAATAAATTTTATAAAACTTTAAAAGCACATTCTAAAGTAAAATGGATATGTATATATATAACCATTTCTCCTGCATATTGCACATTTTCATGTAACAATTCATATAGCCGCAAATTATCTTTTTTAATAGCTTACATTAATATATAAATGTATATACAGGGTGTCCCAAAAAGGTGGTAGGAAACGTGCTTTAATTCTTTATCGATTAGAGATAACTAGGAATTGTAAATTGAAAAAAATGTTCAAAATAAAGTCGGAAGCATATTTTTAATCTTCATATCTCTGACACTTTGTAAAATCTAACTCTCAAATTTTCTATATCACGTCATTACTGCAAGGGACACATTTTACTAACTGGGACTTTTTTGTAAGGAAGTAGTATACCCATTTAAAAAGTGTAGCTTTTTGAAAATTAACGAGAAGAGATTTTTCTTAACGAAGTCTCATTTCCGCCATTATTTTGAACCTTATTTCAATTTACACTGCCCACTTATCTCTAATAGATTAAGAATTAAAGTCCGTTACCCCCTTTTTGGGAGAGCCTGTATATATATTCTCATTTCAGCTCAGTTGTTTTTTTCTATAATGAATAAAATGAGTACGTGTTAACCCATAAATAGAATTTTGTTATCTACTACAAATAAATCAGTATAGTATAACGTAACGCGGTCCATACTTTTTATTATTTCGTTCTACTTCAAGTAAAATGTAAGACAGAACTAACATGATTTTACACTACTTCCACGTATTTTCTGTGAAAATCTCCTTGAGAGAAAGAAATAAAAAAAATCATAAAACACGAAAGTCACACAGATCGAACTGACACATTCTTGAACTGTCACTTCTGCAATTTAATTTCCTTTATGACATTACATTCTTACGCATATTTTTTTTTTCCTCCAAAAAATTCTTTCTTCCAGAAATCTGTTTAACCTTCCATTATGCGCCGTGGGCGGAGCTTATACGTCAGCTACATTGTTCGCGAAAACGTGCTTTTGTGGGGAAGAAGGTTTTGGACTAGATGGAAAAATTTGCCGGATATTAATTTACTTTCTGGATTTCGATGAAAGGAAATGTAATACCTGGTCGTAATTATTTCTAAAATCCTATTAAATGTCATGGATTCTGTTTTGTATAATTTGGACATTTGGAAATGGGCATCCACTTTCATTTTTGCCATTTTAATGCAATAATTGTGATTTTTTAAAGTCTTTTGAAAATCTGCTCACCTTTAGACGGTTTTGCATCAAGATTAGTTTCCTAAAGGTAAAACACTGCAAAGCCAATATGTAAGTCATGGAGCACTTTTTTAAGGGCTCATCGTATGTGTGGGTGAATTTTTTCTAATTGTTATGACTAGGGTGTTATCAATTTTAAACCTTGAACATATTTCGACAAATCGTATTTTCCGCATTGACATTTTGCAATTGAAGTCGTACTTTTCAATTTACACGAGAAAGTATGATCTTTTTTTAAGTAAAAGTTATTTTAAATTGCTTCATCATATCGGGAAGTTATCCTGGAACAGTTTGATCCCATGGCGCATTTTCTTTCTTTGGCGATTTGCGTTCGCACATAATCCATAATAATTTCCTATTAAGGTTCAAACTAAAACTGTTCTTCACACATTCTCTTGCATAATCCTTGGCAGAAAAGAGTACTCATGAAATGAGTGAAAAATCTCATCTTACCGTGTGGCAAATATCCAAGCTGCAATACTGTTCTCTTTGTAAAAAATAGGTTCTGATAATTTTTTTCCCAAATATAGAAGCTATCGCCAAACTGAGTTCAGATTTAGGAACTTAATTTTTGGTGCCAAACTTGGCCATAGATCGCCAAAAGTAGCTAACCTTGTTGACTTTCGACATATTACGATCAGCGCTATTATGGCAACCCAGTAAACAATGGTTTCAAAGAGCGTTTTTTCCCCTCCCGAATTCGGGAATGACAATATCATGATTCAAACGTGACCAAATTAATATGGGTTCACCACTAAACTATCCACTTTTCAATAAAAAATAATTTTGAAAATCGGTCCACGTGGTAAAAAATTATCCTATACACACATAAAATATGCGTATATATATATATATATATATATATATATATATATATATATATATATATATATATATAATACTAGGGGCCAAGGCCCCCAGACACGCTACGATCACTTTTCGTATGAGGCATTCGGCCCCTAATAAGGCTTATTCGTAAAAACGACATAATTTCAACAGACAAAACCCGAAAGGTGCACGAGGAGAAAGAGCACGAAAAGTGGACAAAACATAGCTAAAAAGCTAAAAATTGGATTATTATACCCCCCCCCCCCCCCAAACAGTAGCTTTCGCTTGCCCTATTTAGTTAGTTTAGTATTGCTTCAGATCCGGCGAACGGTGTAGGCGTCTACAGCAAACAAACAAGAGAGCTATTGTATATATGAAAGATTTATTGCTGTGGATTAATATAATTAATGATAAAGCTAAATAATGGATCCTTAATACTACCCCATAAAATGTAAATAGAGTTTTTTTTTTTAGTTTACTAGGGACCAAGGCCCCCAGACTCGCTACGCTCGCTTTTCGTGTGAGGCATTCGGCTCCTAATAAGGCTTATTCGTAAAAACGACATAATTTCAACAGACAAAACCCGAAGATTGGATCAGATAGAATGTTACTGAGCTACACATTGCTTGGTTCTTGCATGTTCATTGGTACATAAAAATTTAAACTTCACACTACAGTAGATCCCCTCCCCCTCATAACACGGAAGATATTTTGTTATGGGAATCCGTGTTGTACGGGTCCTGAGCTATACTCCACCTGGAGTGCGGACTCCGCTTATAATCGCTGCCATTCAAAAGTTATATTAATTAGGAACTAAAGCGTAATAAAATCAGAACATCTGTTTCAGCTGTATTTTTAATAATGTAAAACTTATTGGACACCTTGCGCATTTGCCACCCATGGCAATTTTTCATTATTTGGCGACTTGCGTACATGTAAAGTTAATAAAAGCTACGGAACAGATAGAATAACTTGCCACCAATGGCGACTTTTCATTATTTGGCGATTTACACATGCTCACAACCTATAATTACTGTTAAGCTTAGCGGAAACCGTTATCCATATTTTCATTTACATAATCGTTTGCAGATTGGCGTACTTAGCACCACGAATTATACTATCTCGTCGCGCTAGCAAATATCCAAAGTGTACTATAACAACTATAATGGCATAGTTAATTGGGCGGCGGCCCAATATTTGTACTGGTAGCAAATAATCCAGCTGGACCGAACCGGCTTTAAAATAATCTGCATTTTAATTATTTTTCATTTTCAAGATATTAGTTATTCTGTTTTAGAAAAACGAATTATCGCTCATTCTAAACTCCTGTTGTCTAAGCGAACTTACTATTTGAAAATTGTCAACTTTGTGTAACACATTTTGAGTTACTTATTTCATATAGTTTTTATTTTGGCGTAAAATGGGCGTAATTCTAACTCATGTTTGTAAATTTCACGCGATTCTAGATACTTGGAAACGCTTTGTTGCAAAGAAATGAATGATTTTATGACAAATCTGGCAACCATTCTGTTTATTTTTTCAGTTTTTCATTAATATCTTCTAAAATGATTCGATTTTCGAAATTTAAGTCAGCTTAGCAGGTTCCTCGGAATTTTTCGAATCTGTGGGCACCTTAGTCGAAACTCAAATCCCCACGGTTTAGGAGAAGATAGGCGAACAAGCTTTTGACAGCGGCGACGACAGCGGCCCTTACTTTTTTTTAGAATAGAGAGATACATGTACACGTTGAACAAAGTACCTCCTCCATTCTGAAGTCGGTAAAAATACATTCATGCATCATGGTTGTCATCTTTGGACGATTTTCCAGTAGCGTTTGGATCTAAGCAAACGACAACAATTGCAACTCATGAAGGGGAAAAATACTTTTTGATTAATTCGAAGTATCGTTTGTATGTGGAAAGAGAGCGGGAACAAATTGCTTTAAATTAATGAACAGTGATTATGATAAATTTTCTAACGTAATAACGCAAATAAAACAACGACGAATGGGTCCGACGAATGGATTATGATACTCTTTCCAAGATAATGAAACCAGGAAAAGAAATAGGACCTATGCACGGACCAGTGGCGCACACAAGGGGGGGGTGTACAGGGGGTCCGGACCCCTCCTATCGGCTTTGATTTTTTGTTTTTCGATTGATTATTTTATCCTATATCTATAATAAATAAAATTATTCCAAAAAAGTAGCAATAGTTTCAGTTCTAATAAATAAAAAAAAAGAAATTTTTTACTTGTTTTCCTCAACTTCCAAAAACGAACTGAAAGCGAACATAAAATACCATCTTGTTCTCAAAATGGAACAAATATTACTTTCCTTCCTATTGTGCTGTGTAGTGTATTCTTAGGTAATTAGATGGGCCGAGTTTTGATGAATTCCTTCTAATGAAAACGAGTTCTTTCATCACTGATTTTCTGCAGTCTGGAACATCACATCCCTAAAAGTTGGACACCCCCCCCCCCCCACAGCCAAAAATCCTGTGTGCGCCCCTGGCTTGGACAATGACATATTTTCTAACACAGTGAAAACAGAAACACAAATGATTCAACGCATCGATTATGAAATGCTTTCTAACACAAGGAAGCAGCAAAAATAAATGGTCAGTGCACGGATTATGATTCACTTTAATCTGTATAGCATGGCAATGCAAATTTAAAACCTGGAAGTATATTTATTCTTTTTTGTAACTTGACTGCATACCTTCGTGAAATAAAAGATCTTTTTCTTAAGCTTTTTTTAACGGGTTTAGATTTAAAAATAAATGAAGCGACCTTCTCTAGGGTTTCGTTATTTAAACTGAATAGAACTTTAAAAAATAAAATAATTTAAGGTTTCCTTATAATATAGTGTTATCGACTAAAGTGGTGTACATTTTTACAAAATTCCTGTACTTGATTATCAGGGACGTATATCTAGACGGGAAAGTTCAGGGTTTTGCTCTTTCCTCAAAATTTAGATTTAATAATTTAGATAAAATTGTTAAGTCTGTTTATAAAAAAATATTCTTTTCCATCTTTTGATACTTCCCTTCCTTGAAATTTATCTCCGTCTACGTGTTTGTTGGAAGCACTTTATGTTGTTTTACAGCACTTGTTTTTCGATAATAGCACGAAAGACAACCTGGTAAGTCATAAGCTCTCGTAAAGCAGAAGTTTTCCGGAAAAATAAATGCTTATTTTGGGTAAAATCAGATACTCAAAAAGAAAGAAAAAAAAAGACCCGTAATTGTACTGTAGATTTCACTTTTTACAAATGTTATCAATATGTACCATATCACGATTCTTGATGAAAAGAAGTTTGTTCGTAGTCTTTATAGTTATTTTACAAAGAAATAGACACTAGACGGTTGCAGTTGTTTACATGACTAGTGGCAGTTGTTTTAGTGACGTTTATTTCAAACAAAACAAAATTAGTATATTGAAGTTTATGGTTGTCCGATCTCCACTGAAAATAGTGCGTGAAATATTTGCATATGTTTTAAAGTACTCACAAAAAACCCCTACTTATATATATATATATATATATATATATATATATATATATATATTATTGCGCTATTTTTGGATTTAAGATCAAATAAATTTTTTTAAATCCATGCAAGTATATTTAGTAATGTGCACGACTTATCATGGAATGAGTACGATGGATTTAAATAAAAATATAAAGCACCAATAAAATTATGAACTTTAATGCAATGCTAAAATATAGCTTGTTATACAGATCTTAACCTAGTAATTTTCCGTGCTCTAAACAATGCGAAATTCTTTTAGATCACGTAAAAGCTATTTCCTATTGTTTCTCAGGAGAATGTAAACATGATTTATGACAAGCTTAAGTTTTGCTTATATCTTGAAAATAGCATTCGCAGGTAAATACTAGATCATGATATTAGCAGATTTTTGTATAATTTTAGCTAGAAAATCCTATATGAACAAGTGGAGCTAATTTTATGGTGGTTACTAAAATTCTTAGTAGAAATAAGCAAGTTCAATTTTGATTTACTCATAAAGTACAGTAGCAGTCTCCAAAATTGTATTTATTACATGAATATTTTAAAAAAAACTAATTATTACATGATTTGCTGGATCACACCGTTTATTCATGATTTTAAACAACCATGAACATTTGATGAAGAACCATTCATAGTGTTATTAAACTCGGCTTTTGTAAATCTAAGTTTTAATACTATTAATAACTAAAATAAGGTGAAAAAATGAATATTGTTTTCTAGAATATATATGAAACTTTTATATTTAATAAATAATTATTATTAGCAATGAAAACAATTTAATTAATAATAAAATAAAGTAATTTTGACTTTCAAAAAATCTGTTAATTATTTGAAGATCAAAATTTTTATTAAAAACGTATTCTTAGTTCTAAATTTTAAATAAATGGAAATTAAATGAAATGGAAATTAAATGAAATTATTCATTGATAAAACTGGAAATAGCATATTTAATACTTCATTTTATACATTTTAATTGATAAATTTTGCATTTGTATATTTACATAAAGTGCCATGGTAAATATTTTATCTTAGGCTTCAAAATGAAATTAAATATTGCGATATGGAACACTGCAATACACGCAACTTTTCAAAGATAAAATACAAATATTTCATGCATTACTGGGAAATAATGGAAGTGCTTCATAAATACGTACATTGTTATTCATTTTTTTATTAAAAAGCTCCTTTAATACAATGCCCCTTAAAAAGTTTTATGTACAAATATTATACATAAAATAGTAGAAATAATTCAGAATATTTCTTCACAAACCGTACTATGCAGTCCTTTGAAAAATTAAACTATGTGGCTTATTATGCTTTTAGAACAGACTCCTAAATACAAAAGTTGCATTGTAAAAGGGGCTGAGATACCATCCATTTAGTAATAATAGCCAATAACTGTATATATTTTAATAAATATTTCATAGTTCTCATAGGTTCATGGTTTGTAAAATTGCATAGAACAACTTGTGGAGAGACATTTTGGATTTTTTCGAGTCTCTGGAGTCGATATTTAAAAAAAACTGCTCTTAAGTTTCATTATTTATATTTAAAAAAAAAAAACATTTTAAATAGCAGGATTCAAACGGAGAAGCTTTTCCGAAGAAAAATACAGTTTTTTTCTTCAACATATTTTCAATAAAATATAAAGAATTAGTAAAAACTTTTGTAAAATTTAGTACATTAATTTTCAAAAATGAAGTAGCATTTGATAATTTGAAAAATATAATATTTTATACCGAGTATCTGTCTTTTTAAATGTAATGAATATTTTAGTGGTAGGTACTGTAGTTTTTTAAATGCAATTAATCAGATGTACACATCTATACCCTGCAGTGAAGTTGAAGACAGCAGGATATATTTCTATACTTCTTTGAAAATATTTATTATGGAGTATTATGAAAAAAAGATGCGAAATAAAACGTAACAGGAAATGTATTTTTATCCTTCCAATTAAGTTTTTGTAAATATGGGTAAGAACATTAGGGACAGAAAAGTATACAATGACATGCAGACAAGAAAATGAAAAAAAGAAAACTTTGTTCATAGGACTATTACACAGGCTGCATAACATATATCATTTTAATTTATACTGCAATTTATTGAATGTGCCAAGAACCAAAAAAAACATGAAAATTGAAATGTAACGTGTATATTTATAAAAAAAAATGAAGAGTAATTGAAATATAATGCGTAAATTCATGTATGAAAGTGTTTTGTCTTTCCTTTTATATTCGAAAATTCGCATGTTCAGTTTAACCAATATGTTTATTAAAGTATTTTCAAACTATCTAAAAGTAATACCATTAGTATAATAATGATAATAATAAAATTAATAATTATAATAATACAAATTATGCAAGCATAAAGTACAAGACTGCGCACAAAGGGGGGGGGGACTATTGCGAACTTTTTTTTTATTTAACGGAAATAGTTATTAATAATACTCATTACATGGTTTAAATAAAGTTTATACAGGACTTAACTCGCACGAAAAAAAAAAAAAAAATTATAAATCACTAAACTCAACAAATCGGATAAAAAATCATTACTCACTTCGATTCTACCGGATTCCCACTAATTTCCTACATTGTCCAGATGCTGACAGGTGAAACAAACAATACACGGACAAAGCAAACTTTTCCAGTCAATGACTTTTTGAACACGGCATACGGCTGGAGCACGTTGTAATAAAACGATAGTGGCACCCACATGCGGCGGTTCAAAGAGTTATAAGTTCGTTTCCAAGAGAAAAATCACCAGCGCCCTCTGTTAACAGAAATACCAGAGACTAGTTCCGGTTGTCACCAATCATGTAAGGGAAAAAAAGAACAAAAATAAGGGGGGAAAAGAAAATTGAGATTAGGCTGGGGCTACTGCAGGGCAGAAATGTTAAATGAAAACAGAAGAGCACGCGAGATTAATGTAACGTCTTCTGTCGTGCTTTGTACGCTGCGAGAAGAGAATTATTTATTACTCGAAAATATCGAATTTTTTTTATTTTCCTGAAAAATGCATGACTTCTGTTCAATAGACCTAACTATTGGAGGCTCGGTTACAAAACGTATTGTAATTTTGCTTCGACCCGGTTTCTTAGAAATGTTTAAATTCTGTTGTATAAAAATTCAGAATTTGAATTGCTTATTGTCACGATAAGGGACAAATAAATGACAGGTTTTTTCTGCTGAACACAGATAACTGAGAATGAATATTTAAAACATAATAAACAAATATTAAAATATTTGATAAGATAGAAAAAGTGTTTTTTTTTTCCATTTCTAGAAACTAGAAATTAAAAAACCATAAACATTTTTCGAAAAAAATGTACACAAAGTACGCGCAGACACATGCTCCCCAATCATGATCAAAGTTAGGCTTTCCTGTAATTTAATGATTCATAGTGTTACTGTTTTTTATACTTGATGAACTTATTGATGATTATTCTGATGTATAACATCATTGAAACATTTATTATTACAAAAAGGTGTACAATGAACGCTAATACAACTTATAAAAGTAACAGAGAAATCATACTATAATTACTTTTATGAAGTTTTCTCTCTGTTTCTGGAACCCATTTTAGAGAAAAACCTAATAAATACGTTGTAAAAATTATCCCAAATACCTCAAAAATTATTTGCAAAATACTTGCGAATACTTATAAATTAGTTTTAAATGTCGTTATAAGTAGCTTTACAATTTTTATGTAAAGCAGAGTCTTGTGCGGGTTCGATTCCAACTTTCCACCGAAGACCCCGGTGTACATGCGGTGTATGTGCAGTGCACGCTAAATCTGAGATTCGGAAAATCCCCCGAGCGGTCGGTCGCAGTTTCCAAGAGACGAGAATATTCAGAAGTCCCCCTCTTCTGATGAGGATCCAAATGGTGGCGGTAAACTCCATGAAAGGTCCAAGTAGCTGTAAACGACATATTCGGTGATGTGAGCTGTCCTCTCGTGGCAAAAGAACATGCCCGACCATGGCCAAGTGGATAAGGCACTCATATTAGTAGTCGGCTGATGTGTGAAGGTCCAGCGTTCTGGACCATCGCACGGCTATCGATCTAACGGTCTGGAGTTTTGGGGGGTTTCTCCAGATGTAACGTGAATATGCGTTAGAGCCCCTTAAAAAGTCCTCCGACCAAGGCAACCCCGTAACATTAGCAGATAGCCCTTGCGTAGCTTTACCACAACACAACACACAACTTGCAAATAAACTATCCCGACCGGGATAGATTATCTCTGATTTACGAAAAAACATCTATGAATGACAAGTTTATTATGGAAGATGCAGACGTGTAGTTAAACGCAATTTTCAGTTATTCAAATTTCTTGTTTTGCTGTATGTAGTGAAGAAACATAAAGTAACTGTTTCATTCGAAAAAACTGGTGAATATGTATAACCGTATGAGAGTACATATTACGGTAACGGTTTCGTATGCTATGAAGGAACGCATAAGCTATTTATTTACGAGTTCTTTAACCTCAGAGTCCATGATTAGTTATAAGTTTTTTCCCTTTTTTTTCTACTGATTATTGATAGTAATCTGACTGTATCCCTTATTATATAGTGTGGGCAGTTGCTGAGTAATATAACTGATGCAGTTTCCGCCATTTCAGTTTGCTACATTGAAAACAAATGTTTTGCTGAATCCAAAAAAGTTTCGTTGGTGCTATTTTAACTTGATTGAAACGACAAATTCTTAGTTTATTTTTTATTAACTCTATTTCAACCTAATAATTTCATTGAAACAGCAAAATTTTTGTTGATTTTGGGTTGATAAGTTTCGTTGAAAAGTTTTATTGGCACTATTTTAACGTAATAATTTTAATAACACAACAAAATATTTGCTGATTTTACAAAGATTTATTGGCGTTATTTCAACCGAATAATTTTCGTGAAAGACCAGCATTTTATTTGATTTTACAAAGTTTCGTTTGTGTTATTTTAATGTAATAACAGGATTGAAAGGACAAAATTTCCGTTGATTTTACTAGGTTTTATTGGTGCTATTTCAACCGAAAACTTTGCTGAAGCACCAGCAATCCTACTACGCTGATCCCTGACTCATTAACTCACTGATTCTGTAACAATTCCGGTTAACCATTCCAAGGTAAAACTTTCACCACCATTCCTCCAAAAAGATAAAAAAGTTAAGCACAAAAAGCGTGGTAACATCCACAACATTTATATGACCAGCTTGAAAATTTTCATAATTACTTATCAAAATATAGAAAACAATCTGCACTAAAAATTTGAAAATTCACCGTTCCCTAATTTTAAGCGATTTTTAGTTATTTTCAGATCTATTTTATTTCCTAGAGTAAAAAAAAAAACTAACCATTTGCATGACAAAATTAGTTCTCGCGACTCGAAAGTGACATTTATGTCATACTGAAATCACGGTAATCAGGCTTTGAAGGGAAAATTATGATTCCAATTCTTTTTTAAAATAATTTTTCTATTTTGCGTAGTTTTTTTTTCACAAGCAAAGTGATTTCGTCTACACGAAACATTGATATAAGACAGAATGTTTCCAACGAAACGAAATCTTTCGACTGCTTAAAGTTTTCATACGTTTTTAGAAGAAAATACAGTTTTTGCAAATAATAAAAATTGAATATGAAGCTATTTATTTTCAGTGCACGAAGATTAAATTACTGTAGACATATTTTGTTAAATGTTTTTTCAAGCGCCCGCTTTAATTGCCTCCACTCGGCTTTATTTTCTAGCTTTATTGATTTAAAAAAGCTTCATTGGCGCTATTAAACCTTACAATTTAATCGAAATAACAAGTTTTTATTCATTTCACAGTTTTATTGGTGCTATTTCAATCTAACAATTTCTTTGAAACGACAAAATTTTTGTTGATTTTGCACAATTTTATTGGCACTATTTCAACCAAATAATTTTGTTGAAACATCAGCATTTTTGTTGATTCAACACAATTTGCTGGTTCTTTTGTTAGTTTTGCTGTTTCTTTTAAAAAGATAATTTTTTTAATACAACAACAACAACAAAATTTTTTTTTTAACTAACCAACAAATGTTTGGCTAAATAATATATTTTTTTTCTGATTCTTCACTATTATGCTGTTAAAACCGCGTTTAGTAGGTTTTTGTTGAACAAATACAGTAGAACCTCGATTATTCGAAGTAATTGGGACCGAACCTACTTTGGATAATCGAGAATTCATTAATAATCATCTAGTTTAATATGTAGTATCGCCATTGAACTCTTATTATGACTATTTTAACTGTTAAATAAATTAAAATTATAAATGAAAATAAAAATATTTCTGAAACAAAAACTTACAATGGTTTAAATGGAAGCTTCATCTGGTGTAAATTGGCCATCCCTTGCCGTGCAGCTCTATCCCGAAGTTTTCTTAAAAGCATGATTTCAGAGGAATCACACTGCTCGAGTTGTTCCAACCAAAGAAGGCCTTTTGAGAAACACTCAAAAGCATCATTGTTACTGATCTTATTTTCTCCAGTATCATTCTCATCTTCATCATCATCTTCTTCTTCTTTTGGAGATTTTCGGACTTTTGCTATTAATTCCTCATCATTGAGCTACTGGAAGCTTGCATCTTCCACGTCACAATTAAACCAATCTGTGATTTCTCTATCCCCACAATTTTCAAAACCTTTCATTGTGCTAGAAAGGCTTGAAAACTAAGTAACACTATCCTTCACAATGCCTGTAGCATTTTCATCTGCGCCAGTTGAAAAATTCGGTTTTCAGAATCTCCTTCAAAAAGTAATTTTTCTGATGAAAAAAAAAAAAAAAAAAAAAATGTGAAGAAGAAACCGACTTTGGTTAACGGAGAGTTTCGGTTAATCGAGGTTCGGATAATCGAGGTTCTACTGTAAAACATTGTTTTTCTTGGTGAGAAAATGGTATTCTGTCATCATTATTTTAGCTGTAAAATGTAAAGGTAGTTACTTTCTTCTTAAATATCTTGTTTTAAGCAAAGAAAAGGATGACAGCGCTTTGATCAAAAGGAGGAGGATTTTTTTTCTCATAAAAGCTATAAAAATTTAAACTTAGATCAATGTAATCTGAACACTTTTAACTATTTTATTGTTTTAATTTGATTCTGAAAACCATAAATGTTGTGGAGCTAATAAAATTTGCTTTCTTATAGTACGGGATATATAAGGAATTTATGACATGCATGGGGTAAGTTGTCTCACTTTTCGTATGTTTATAAATAAAATAACCCTACCTTTTATTCAGTAAAAATGTTTTATGTAGTGTGGTATATTACCTGGGGTAGATTATAGCATTATGACGGCGTACCTTTGCTGCTTGTGTTGCGACAACCTACCCCATTGCACATATTCGTTTACATTCATATGTCTAACAAACACTGTATGTGTTCCAAGAAAACAACGTAATATTCACACGATATCAAACTAAAAAGCAGTACAAAAGTGTTTTTTCGTTTTCTATAAACGTTAAATATCACTCCAAAAATCCTGAAAATGAAAATGAACATTTTTATATGAATAAATGCCAATTTAAAATATCGCTTATCTTTGCAATCGCAGCTTCTCTGTTTTGACAGTAAGATAAAAATTCCGTTTGTATTGAATCAATACTGTCACTTTCAAACAATATTTAACAATATGTATTGATAAAAAATACATGTGACAACCTACCCCTGAGACAAAGTTAGTATACTCTTTTGTAATCACCCTGTATATGTTTTGAATTTTTCTGGAAAACTGGCTTACCTACTCTGTAAAGAAAATCTTAGGTACAAGGTGAAAAGTGCAGATCGTAAAGCATTGATAAGATATTTTTAAATTAAACTTCGAAGACATGTTTTACAACTGATCCAATAACTTTTGAAGTAAGCACATATATTTTTTTTTGTGCGTACAAATATAAATACAGGATAGTATACGGTATTATCTATGTATACAGCCCACTGCCCATTATTTTGTGATTGGGATTTTTTCACTCTGTATTGGTTTATAACGTTCAATTAATAAAATAGTGTTATAATGAATTTCCATACATGTTGCATTTACAATGATCAGAGTAGGCTCTTATTATTTTGAAATGTATTTTGGAATGGCCCATGATTGAAAAGGAAAAAAAAAGTGACATTTCCTGTGTTCTAAACTATGAATATAGGATACTATAGGATACTACCTTCAGGAACGGCCTACCTATTTGGTTTAAAGCCTGTTTTAGTTCCTGAAGTGTCCTACTGTCCTACTGTCCTGCTGAAGTGTCCTACTGTCCTGCTGACAGTATATTAAATATGGACAGTACTTCCAAAATGCTTTCCTGGCAAAATTGTCACAATATTTAGCCAACTATTTAACGAAGATTACAGCCACACTATTCAATTTTCATTTGGTTCCATGTTTTGGTTTTGATTTTGCCAATTTATATTAATCGAAATTGAAGGTAAGAATTCATTATTTAATGGTTGAAGAAAATGTAAGAGTTATGACAAAATATATTGGTTACAAACAATATATGTAAAGCGATTTTCAACTTAAGTAAAATGAATAGAAAAGAATATGTTTAACCCAGAAACGGTTTTTGCGTAATACTTTTAGCTGTAACTCCAATAATGTTCGTGTTAAAACAAAGCAACATATTCAGCCACTTCCACTGACACTTCGTGGCAGACATTTGACACGAATCGTGTTCTAAACACAATATGATTCACGTCGTTGCAAAACAATTTTACGTAATGGAGGACAGTGATTTTTCTATTTCTAACCAATTACTGACTGTGCATTTGGCTGTTCAAAGTACGTGAGAATAAATAAAATATTTAGTAATTTGTATCGGTTTGACTTCTATTAACTAATGAGAGAGTGAAATGGAATTTAGATGTTTCATTTAAAGTTTTTTAAATACATCTTTTTCCTATGTATTTTTTTAATGTTCCGTAAGCACCATAAAATAATCACAAACGTACAATGTCATATTTTTAACTCAACTGATAACTGATCTTGAAATTTTTATCTTAAAAACTATCTTTTACAGACATTTTACCATTGATAGCTCCAATTAGTTATAGTTGTTAGTAGGAAAATAGAATTTTCTCCACCTCCAGAGATTGTGATAACCTCTTCAGAATTATCACAGTAGATTGTTAACGATATATCTGTAAAAATATTTATAAGAAAGAAGAATCGTTGTGAATAATACTCCAAAAATGCTCGTATTAAAATAAAACAACAGATTCTGCGACTTCTAATGACACTTCGTTGCAGACATATAATTATTAGTAGATAAAATATTTTACATAACAATTTTAGAAAGATGTTGAACTTGATTCTTATCATAAAATTAATTTAACGTATTACATTAAATGTCGTTTAAAAGAAATGCATTTTAACATCGATCTATATTTTTAAAACATTATCATATGTAAAAACGAATATACCCTCTTTTTAAAAAATATTACGAGGGGTAAATGCATCAAATCTGGTAATATCAATAATTTCTAAAAGAGCTTATTATCCAATTAGATTCGTTTATTTAAAAATATAAAATGGGATCAGCATTTTGAACTAAGTTAATCTCAAAATATGTAGAATCAGATGAAAGAATCTCCACCATAAAAAGTTTTCGATCTAAATCGAATTTCAATATCTCATCATCAGAAATATTTTCTGAAAGAGTGTATGGTTGAGATATAAGATAACTCTCAAAAAGAATTCCCATTCTGCAAACAACTTTGGTTAGATGATAATAAAAATAATCTGAGAGTTTTTATGAAACAAAAATTGCTATACTATTTAGTGCAATTGCCCATGTAGCGGTAATTTTTTTTCCTGAGATGTAAAGAGAAGAAAATTTTCTTTTATTCACGTTAAGAGCGAAACAACTTAAAATTCTTCAAAGCGAACGAACACAAAGTAAAGAATTCAAAAATTAGTTCAATGCCCTTTATAGTACTTTCTTATCTTATATTTTAACAATGATATCTCAATTATCTGAAATATTTACTTATCTTCAAAATAGGCCTTTTTTACTATATTTAATAAAATATATTTTTTAAACCTTGTAAAACCGTGTTTACAAAATAGTGAATTTAATCGCGATTTTCTTATGGAGAATAAACTTGTGAAATGCCACATTATGACTCATACAAAAGATCTAAGGAAGGCAAATAATGTTTTTAAAATTTTAAGTCTTAGAATAATAGGTTAAAATAATAACATGCGAAAAATTCTTGAAAACTTTACATGAACAGTTCTGAGATAGATATTATTAAATGATTTAAATCAGATTCTCCATATCTTGAACAGAAAAGTAGCTATGAAAATGTTGGCCTATATGTGAGAGTACGTGCATAATATTCAGACTTATTGACGACCAGTTAACTACGAATAAATGGTGCTATTGGCTGCATTAGCAGAGCTAGTCTTGCTGACCCTAAACGTAAAAATATTCAAAGGAAATGTTCAATGTGTTAACATAAACACCATTCTTAAAAAATATCTTTTTTTTAATTAAAACAATTCGGCTGTATTTTTGATCATTTAAAATCTCGCGAGTAAGCTTTCAGTGAAATATGTCAGTACACAAAACACACTGACATATTTTACTGAAAAAATTACTGCATGTAATAGAAAATAGAGTAGTTAAATCGAAAGCTATCACCATTCTTCCAATTGCAAATCAAAGTAAAAAACGCAATGAGTTAGCAGGTATTTCATTTTGTAGTGAAAACATTTGTCCTTCGCTTTCTGATCAGCACTCTAAAAAATTAAAAGAGGTAGTTCACGCAAATGATAGAAAAAGAAATTGTTTTTGCCAAGCTATAATAAAAGTTCGTAAAATAAGTTTGTTTGCACACAATATTTTATTATATGAAATTTTTAAATAAAAATCCATGTTTTAAAATTTTGGATTATTAGTAAGCAATGGAGGGTGGGGCCGAGACAAAATACTACATTTTCCTTAGGGAATTCATTTACAGCAATAATTAGATCAAAATAATCAGACTTATTGAATTTATTTTTTTCTTTTTAGGCAAATGTAAAAGTTAATGTTTTCTTACATTTTTTTTTTAATTTAGAGACGAGATTTTGCCCTTTAAAAATTTCTCCTACCATATAATTAAATCTTATTATTATCATCTTTTGAGAGGTTTTTTGTTAAAAATATGGAAAGCGTATTTAACATACTAATTTCTATATTCTTCACGAATTTAACAGCTATTTAACATCAATTAATAATTTTAATGGGAGTAAGAACTTTTAGCTTTTCTCACACCAGTGAATAATAAATAATTTAAAGTAAACATTCTAACTTCTGATGGTTTCTGCACATTTACTTTCTACTTTTCATAAGTGTCGTATACAAAGTTCAACCTGTAATTTAGAAACAAAACATAAAGAGATGTATTGTACATTTACGTAAATCAATTTCGTTTGTTTACATCCTCATTGCATACATTATGCGATGCAGTCCAATGGATCTATAATGTGATTTGTTTTTTGCGTCTTTACAACATAGTAACCTCACGTGGCGAGGGTAATACCGATTAGTAGCAATATTGTTTTTGGTCTAGAGTTCGTTGTCTTTCCGTTCGCGTTAAATGCAGTATTTTTATGCAAATTTATAAAATAAGCCATAGTTGCATTTTTAAAATTCGCATATGTTATCTAAACTGCTAAAATGTTTTAGTGTTCAGCATAACATTCAAATTGATAACAATATAAAACTAATCCATTTAGACCCGGTTTCCACAGCTGAGGACATAAAATTTGAAAAATTGTACATAGCTGAGTAAATAAGTGCTAGTAGTTTTAAGTTTAAAGCAGGTTGAAGATTTAATAATAAGAATTTTATACTTTTTTTCTTTGTTTTTATAGTTTAGTCTGTATTATTGTATTAAAAAATATGTATGAGAAATTACTTCATCAGGTCTGAAAGGTTTAACCCGTGGCTAACCCGAGTAACCCGAGTAACCCGAGTTACACAGGCTGCGGTGCTCACATTTTGGTCTCACCCTTTTGCACTTGAAGAGTCATATGACTTAGGGGCTGATATCTTTTTTTTTAAAACAGTTTAAGAAACTTATAATATGATACATATGTTGGTTTGGTTTTTTTTCATGACTATGTAAAGGCATATGACCGTCTTACTATGGTTATATCGAACTAAGAGGGTCCCACTCCCTTGGTCACATGACTCTTCAGGTGCAAACGGGTGTGGACAAGAAGTCAGCACCCGAACCTGTATATCTCGTCAGCCACGGGTTAATCAGTTACCGATCTATCCTCATACAGTTCCTATAATCATATCGCTTTCAAACTTGCATTTACACAGTCATGAAAAAACAAACAAACCTAGGTATCATATTATAAGTTTCTTAAACTGTTTAAAAAAAGATATCAAAAGCTGAACTAACATAAAATGTATCCTTTATCACACACCGTGGTACAGAATTATTTTCCGAAAATGCAAATAATACCTTACAATTGGAAAATAAAATTTTCCTGTTGGTGTTACTTTGAACTAAAGGAATAATAATGCGTACAAAATGTCCTAGTCCGTTAAAACAAAAACATGCTATGTGTGCATTTGTCATCAGAAACCTAGCATGCTCACTCATTAATATTCTGCTCTTGTCCTTTGAGTAGGGTCAGTAGGTCGAAGCAAACTTCAGGCGCATTTGCACATTAGGTGGCTTTTTAGCCTCCCAATTTTCTCCGTTAAGTATCCGATTACATACAGCGGAATGAATGATAATTGCATTACAGCAGCTCACTTTGCCCACCCAGTTTTCTGTTTAGTGATACTTTTTCATGATTTCCCTATCCGGAAGAAATGTGTCCCTGGGGTGGAGGAAAATGGATAGCTTGAGAACAGGACAATTTCTGTTTCCTTTCTTTGAAATTGCATGCGTTAATATCTATATTTAGAGATGGTGGAATGTGTCATAAATCGATCTTTTTACCGACGAGGTGACAGAAAAAAAAATCTAATGTGAACACCACTCGACTTCCTTATACGACTATTAAATCATAAATATTTTTGGTGCACTTAATCTCAACTTACTTCATTTGAAAGGGATAAAATACTGAACTAAAAATAAGGTTTAGAGATTTCTATCAAAATGTTTGAGTTATCGCCAAGCTGGACTCAGTTTTAAAGATTTATTTTTGGGACTTCATTTGGCGATATTTCGCCACAACCGTAAAGCTTGCGACAATTTGAGAGATTTTAGATATAGCCCAAAATGTGATTGACCTCAGATTTTTAATAAATTGAAGGTATCCGCAGACCTTAATGTATTGCATTTTTTGGGTGAAACTTAAATAATTACTCAGTCGATTGCAATAAAAGAAAATAGATACACAATTATACGTTACAATAGTTCTAAATGCAAAATCTCAGCATTTTACGTTTAAAAGTTTAGAGTTATGCGAAATACGTAATTATTTCTGTAGATATTTCGAAAATAACTTGCCAGGTCGATGACAGTTGGCGATATTTTGGGCTTGGCCCAAAAAATGGATGACTATAGACGTACTATATTCAAGATGTACACAGACCTTAATGTATTGAAATTCTTTTGGGTGGTTCTGTAAATAAACTATCCAGTAGAATGCAACCAAAAAGGGACAACTAGGTGTTGCAAAATCCTAAATATAAAATTTCAACATTCTAGGACTAATAGTTTTTGAGATATGCGAGTTATGTACATGCAAATGCAGTTATGTGCATACATCAAGAATAAACTAGTCAAATGGACTTGCGGTTGGTCAAAATGGATTGTCCATGCTTTCATACTAGTATGCATAGTACATACGTACTTTAAGACACCTCACAAAAACTCTTCAAAGTGAATTTAGAGATAGTCAAAATCGATTTTTTCATCAAAATCCGTATACCCAGTTTTTCCGCCATAGAGTATAACGGAATTACAGTAGAAATTAAAGTGTTAAGCTGTTGTAAAACATTAATACCAACAAACTGCATGATATACTGACAGAAGGAAGAACTATTTTGTGCTTACTATAGGAGCTGATATTCAAAGTACGTTAATTGTTTGCAATATTTTATTTTATTAACACGTGGTAAAAAATACATTAAATAACTGTATTTGTGACTGTAGTCGTTTTTACAAGAAGCAGAGTTTATAGACCTCTTAAAATAAAACTTAACAGTTGTGTTTATAATGTAATTATTAAAATAGACCTAAACCATAAGAGTTGTGTTTATAATGTAATTATTAAGATACATCTAAACCATAAAACAGTGTTATGTATTTTTACTTTCCGAATATGTACCATGTAAGGAAAGTATTGTAATCATGAAAAAATTCGACTCTGAAATTTTGGTGTATTTAGACGTTTTGCGGTCTTCTAAATACATTTATGCTATTTTTACGAGAGTATGTATGTATGTGTGTGTGTGTGTGTGTGAGTGAAACCGATAGCTCCTAAACGGTGCATTTGATGGAGCACAAATTTGGTATATAAATTATAAACCACCGTCGCAAGAATGGTGTTGATTTTGGTGTGTTTAGGACTTACAGTTTTTTACACAGTGCTACGAAAAACATTTCCTTTACATTATGGCCTATGGACGGAAATTCTTGAAAGTGTGCTAGCGTTTCAACGGTGAATAAGCACCAATTGGGCATGTATATAAAAAATCACGGTCACATGATCTGCATAGATTTTGGTGTGTGTAGAGTTGATAGTTTCTTCACGGGATCGCAAAAAGTAATTCTTTTGAATTACGGTCTATGGATGCGAATCATTTAAACGAGCTTGTGTCTAAATGGTGCATCAGAAGTTCAAATTGGGTATGTATATTATAAGTCACCGTCATACAACATGTATAGATTTTGCTGTGTATAGGACTTACAGTATTTTGAGGGGACAACAAATGAGTGTTCTTTTATATTATAGCCTGTGGAAGGAAATTCTTCAAAGTGTACTAGTGTCTATAGAGTGCATTCGACTGATTGAGTTCAAATCGGGTATGTATATTACAGGTCACGGTCTCATGACCTGCATAGATTTTGATGTGAGTAAAGCTGATAGTTTTTTCACAGGCTTGCAAAAAGTAATTCTTATATATTACGACCTAAGAAAGCAAATCATTTAAATTGAGCTAGTGTCTAAATGGTGTATTCGATTAACATAAAATTATGCATGCATATTATAAGTCACTGTCTTACATTCTGCATAAATTTTAGCAAGTGTACGCTCTACAGTTTTTTACAGAGTTACAAAAAGAGTATTCTTCTACATTGCGGCCTATCCACTCAAATCATTTTAAGTGCACTAGTGCTTGAACACTGGACCCGATTGAGTTGAATGAAATTTATTTAAACGCTTGGTAAATATCAAGGGCTCGGAAAATCGAGTGGAGTCACTCTAGATTTTTAATATTTAAGACATCATACCATATATATTCGCGTCATCATATTCGCTATTATCACGGACGTATATAAGGGGGTGTTTAGGGGATCTGGACACCCTCCTTAATCTACGTTAAAATGCTAATTTTGGAAGCATATATCCACCTTTTGTACCCGGGTCTCAAAATAATATACTGTTATTTTTAAATTTCATATAATTTTTTTAAAATTTTATATTAATTATTGCAAACTCAATATAATATATTGAGTAATAAAGAAAATTTAGTACAAAAAATATTAAAAATTTTTAATGAATTTTTTTACAAAATATTAGTATAACTAGTAACTTTTAGTGACTTTAATTTAGTAACTTTAGTACTTATGTCTATGTACTTATGTAGTACTTATGACTATGTACTTATGTAGTACTTATGACTATGTATTTATGTAGTACTTATGACTAGTAATTTAGTAAATTTATATAGTAAAATTTACTGTCAATCAAATTTTATAGTAAGAATGGACCCCCACCCCACTCCCTTAGCTCGACCCCTCTCTCATGTGAAAGCTCTGGATACTCCCGAGATTATCATGGTCATTTCCATTGTCTTTGGATCTGGAATTGGTTGTTTATTCGTAACGGCTATTCTATTTTCTCGTTCGACTGGGAGAAAATGTGCTAAATTGCATGGTTTTTATCCGACTGCTGATCTATCTAAATGTATCACCAAGTAGTGAAAGCACAAATACCACCCTATTAAATCAATGGGGGATCGAGCAAAGTTTCAAGGAAGGGACGATAACTACGATGAAGCATATTATCAGAGATGGGTCACTCTTTCTTTCAACTTGTTCATTTTCAATTCTGAACCCATGTTTAATCTGCTCGCTCTGATCATTGAAGGGGACGCAACGGAGGAGATTCCTCTTTCTTTGACCGATGGATTCTTTGATATTTGACCAGAACAATGCACTTGGCTCCTGTGGAGCTTTCAAAGATGCATGCTAGTAAGCAACAACGGTCAGAGAAGCAGAGCCTTCTGGGTTGCGTATTTTTAGTGATGCCGCAATACAAAACAATATCAAGTAAAACAAATACAAAGAAAACTAAAATGATTTTGTATTTGTTCTTTTTCGGCGCGTCCTTTTTAACGATGAAGCAAACAGGTTATACATGGGTTCAATAATGAATTTAATGCACCCAGAAAGGGTCGATACCCCCCCCCCCCTTCCCGTTGCATCCGCCATTGTTTTAGTCCATACGTTTGGAATAATAATCTATGGATGGTTTTTTGATCAAGTTTCCCAGTAGAATTTCGGATCGGCAGTGTGCCAACCACTAGTGTTTCCTTCGGAATTAATTGGATGACACTCGCACACGAGCCTCAAGTGCGTCCATTCATAGAAATTCAGTTTTCTTTTTAAGGTGTATTCACCTTATTTTTAGTCCGACAGAGTGCATCATCCCCAAGAGAGCCATCCACTATTTCAAAGCATGTAGGTCACAGTAGAGGCTTCAGTGGCCGCCGCCGCCTTACTCAACATGATTGTGGGGTATAACAGAAGTAATATTTTAGGAAAAACAGTGAAACTTAAGTAAGAGTAAAGTAAGAGATTTTTTTTTCATAAAAGTATTTCTATAGATTGCCGAATTATTAGAGATATTGATACATAATGTATCCGAACAGTCGATTATTGCTATACATTTCTCTCAGATCATCATTGCAAAATTACAGTGCTTCAGGAGGTTTGATTGCTTTAAAAATTCACGAAGTGTTTTCACTTCACAATATTATTTACTAGCAGTCCCGCACGGCGTTGCCCGTGAACCCCTTAAATTATGCGATTTACAAAATCTGACATGTAAACTGCAACTCCAGATTAGTACTCTAGCCGCAATTGTATAGCAGAATGTGCAGATAATGGTTCCAGAGTTTCAGGTACGTACTTACAAACGCACCACTAAAGACAACTCACTACCGTGGCCGTCACATATTTCCCCCAGAAATATCGTGCAATTTGCATTAAAATTGCTGGAGTTATTAAATATTTCATCCAATTAAGCAAATTATCTTGTAAAATCCAAAATTTTCGATTTAAATTTCTTAAAATTAGGAAATGTTAGGTCATTAAACGTATTAAATACCATAAAAAGTACCATAAAAAATTTCATGAAAAGGTCCCATTAAGAAAAACGCGCCAAATGACAGAAAAATCGTCAAACTTGGCGAGTTTTGGCGAAACATCGCCAAAAGGGGCGCCAAAAATAAGTCCCCAAAAATTAGGTTTTCGAAGACCTACGACCCATAGAACCCGAGATTTCCAGAACATTCCATATTGATGCAACAAAAAGCCAAATTTAACTATTTAACGCGTAGAATACGAATTTTAAACTGTTTTAAACCCCAGAACAGCGGGTTGCTCCCAAAATTCGTAAGACAGGGTAAGAAAATTTCCGTTTTAGAACGGTTTTTAATTAATAATTAAAAAAAGTAATTAAAATTTTAAAATTCTGATTCTCAGGTGCACATTATCGGCATTCATGGGCTTATATATTCAAATTTTCAGAGTTCTGTGTGCAGTAGATTTGTCTGGAGACCGCACACAGACAGATTTACAAACATTCATTTTTATTCTTATAGAGATAGATAGATTTGGCGTAAACCTGATGAAATTTTCGTGCCATTTCATGCTTCTCAAATGCAAACGATTTGTTTTATAGTAGCATTCGGGCGAAACTCGCCAAGCATGGCAACGTAAAAAACGGTTTTTTACTTTTGCGGTTATACCACTCACTTCAAGCATAAATTTTTTCATGAGGCCAAAGTTCGCCAAACATGACGATCTAAAATCGGTTTTTAATTAATAATTTAAAAAGTATTTAAAATTTCAAAATTCTGAGCCTCAGGTGTACATTACCGAAGGAATGGGCTCATATGTTCGAATTTTCAGAGTTCTGCGTCCAGTAGTTTTTTCTGGACATCGCACGCATGCAGATTTTCAGACATTCATTTTTAGATTGGCGCAAAACTGACTAAATTTCCGTGCTATTTCATGTTTTCCAATGCATGCGATTTTGTTTCACAGTATCATGCTGGCGAAATTCGCCGAGCATGGCATCCTGAAAACGGTTTTTAATTAATAATTAAAAAAGTAATTAAAATTTTAAAATTCTGATTCTCAGGTGCACATTATCGGACTCATGGGCTTATATATTCAAATTTTCAGAGTTCTGCGTGCAGTAGGTTCGTCTGGAGACCGCACACATACAGACAGACAGATTTACAAACATTCATTTTTATTATTATAGATGTATACCATCACAACCATCCACATATATCTACATACAGATTTCATTACAATTTGTCTTTAATCACAGAATCCAAGCAAGGATAAACAATTTATTAGCAATAGAGTTTTACGCACTTAATCCGATTAATCTTTTTTTTTCAGTATAAAGTTGTCTAACTATAAATTTTTTAAATTTTGCATCGTCATTGAAAATTGCTTTTAACATGTGTGTTTGAAGTAGATATCCGCGTCCAATATACTGTAAACATTCGATTAATCCAAATGAAATTGCAATAGGGCAACAACTTTCTATTAGAAAAGGTTTATAATGTCATAATTTCTGATGGAGACATTTTTTTAATTTTATGGTAACTTTAATACAGGGTGTGTCACAATTCCCACCCGAGTTTGGAAGGTTTTTAAAAAATATATATTATCAATCGTTGACCTTATTCGAGAAAGAAATGTAACAAGTTTTATTTCACAAAATACCAATATGGGAACCTTTCGTGACAGAGTCGGGTTAATGCAATTTTGTCGGGGGGGGGGGAGGGCAGTTACTTTGTTCTCCAAGAAAGACAAAACTTTCAATGTTTCTTTCTCCTGTAATGTATTCTCCAAGAAAGGAACATCAAGTTTTGTTTCACAAATAGTGGGCATCATCGTCGTTGAATTGAATGACGACAATAGCCTCTTGCCGACGACAATCGCCTACTTCCGTGGCCACCTCTCTCTCCGGACATAATTCCAGACGATTTTTTTAATGGGGTTACATAAAGATCGTGTGTTCGTGACAAAGACGAAATTTACGCCAAAGGATCACTACTGCATTTGTTACTGCACCTTATTAAAACGAGTGTGTGACTGTGGGAAGAATTTGACTTTAGACCTGATATCTGCCGCATCATGAAACAAGGACGGATTATAGGGGAGAAAGCCCTCTTTTTTCTCAAGAGGGGCTACCGCCTCAATTGAGAAAAAAGAAATTAATGTAAAAGATCCTATTTTACTTCCATAAAATGGATGTATATGCCAATCTTCTAACCAGCCCGCCGCCACTCCTAGACAGACTAACTCTCCTCCCCCACCCCCACCTCCTACAAAATTGTATCAATCCGCTGTCACGAAAAGTTCACATATTGAACTTTTTTGAAATAAAGCTTGTAGCATTTCTTTCTCCATTAAAGTGAACTTTGTTCCTGTATTGGTAATACAGTGGTTAATCTTCTAACTAGCCGTCTCCCTCCCCCCGTCTCCTAGACAAACTATCATGTTAAATTGTGGCCAATATTGTGTACACTTTTTGAAATTTTTATGTTTTCTAAACTTGTGTGCTTATAAAAAATGTTGCATTTCACAAAATGCAAATTATTTTGTATCATTTTAAAGAGAATTAAATACGGATTTAAATTTAAAAAAATCAAATATTTGAAATACAAAAATGTTGAACAGGTAACAGTTATCGAGTTTTAAAAAGTCTCCACAATTTTGGCCACCACCGTATATGGATATTTTTTATAAGCCTTCCAAACCCGAGTGGGAATTGTGACTCAACCTGTATTTTGGTATTTTAGAATGCAATTTAATTTTTCCGTATTACATTTACTTTAAATATCTACTCTCTTTTCTTGCATGTTTTCTGTTTTTTGGAAAGACGGCATCCTAGTTCTTTCATTATTTATTTATTTTGTTGATTTCTATATTTCTTAAGATTTATGAGTTTGGTTCGAACGTTTAATGCAAACATCTCTGGAAATAATACATAGTTCCAAATCATAGAAAAGTTTCACTCCATACAGATAAATTATTATCATTACTTTTATTACGTTAATGAAGATTCATAGCAACTTTAATCATATTTTAGCATTTACCTATTTTAACTTACTAGTGATGTCTTTCTGCCGTCTGGCGCAGTTAGGGATGAATGCGTGACAAAAAATAGGCCTATTTCGTTTCGCAAAATATGCGAAAAGCTTTTTTCCTTGTCATATAGCTATAGTGCAATGATACAAACTGTCTCGTCTCGTCTCTCATCCATCCCTAGGAGCAGTCCATCGTACGTGGTTTGTGCCATTAAATCTCAACAATCAAACAAAGAAAGGTTTTGAATGCAACTATTTAATTATTTAAAATTTACACTAAATGCAAAGTAAGCTAGAAGCGATTTCATTTTAGCAGGAAATCTAATTCTACGAAATTATAGCTCTTGACAAGTCTTAATTTCTGGCAAAATTAGCCTTAATTTGTTGTATTGCATATTTCACCATTAATTAGCCGATTTATTGTAAAATTAAATAAATTCTTTTTTGCTTATGTAATTTAATAAAATGTAGTAGAATTAGAATCAACAGAAGCTATTAAAAATTATATTCAATTTTAAATTTAATGAAAAACTTCTCTAAGAAAAAGAATTATAGGTACGTAGCTCCCATAAGCTCCGATGCAAATCAATCTTTGGTTTTTGACACACTTTTTTACAGGTATTTCTGTCAATGAGATGCACTTAAATAAATGCTGTATTTATACGTAGATGGTTCAAAAAGTAAGGTAGCAAGAGCTCTCATGGATGCACATATTCCCCGAGCGAATGAAATTTATGTCTAAGGTACAGCAGACGATCACGGGAATCAAATGCCACTAGTTGTTTACTAGATGTCACATGACTGACTACAGCGTTTCCAATGGAAAGTATCGGAATATCTTCTCTACAGTCTGGATCTCGCACCCAAAAATTTCTATTTCCTCGGGCCGCTGAATCGGGCCTCGGGGAATTTCTTCAAACAGTTTCCAAACTGATGCCGCAGTTCAGGGCGCCGTCGCTTAAGTGGTTCATAGACATGAGCCTTGATTTCTTCAAAAAGGGTTTCGATAGATTGGTATACAGATGGAACAAATGTTTTGATGCCCATGGAGGCTATCTTGAAAAAAAAAAATCTGTATCAAATGCCTTGCTATGTTTGACTATTTCTTGGATTTCGTTAATAATATTTTTGGTTAAAGGACTTGCTATGTTATTATCTTACTTTTTAAGCCAGACTCGTATGTTAGAGTTTAATGCCTTTAATAACATTTGCTTATTTTATCAAGCAGCATATTACAGCTCGGTTCTGACTAATTTTCTTTCATAAAGTGTATTGTTAATGCTCGGTGACTGTTCAACTGTCACAGAAACTCATGCTTGTCCAAGAAATGTTTATTTAAAGTACCAGAGAGATTCCAAAGAAATCCCCAGAAAGTGTAATTCTATTGAATAACACACTGTGGCAGGAAACACGCAATGCGCAAATGTACTCTTTAAAAGTGATTTTGTCAGGCAAACAGAACGTTTACTAAAGATGCAGACTAGTGTTGGAAATGCTTTTCTTTTGGAAAATTATTCACCTTCAAATTCAGTTATTCATTCTGGACACGTTCGCACAAAATTTAGGTAGCGATAAATGTTCTTAAGACTTTCTGTTATAAGAACATAAATAAGAATAAACGAAACAAGAATGTTCTTTTAAAAATCATCACGTAATCCTAAATTTCTGAATTGCTAAGTGCATGCATCAAAGCTCGGCAAGAAACAAAAACATGACCGCTTCCCTTGTAAAGTCCCGAAATTATGTACTGAGCACATCCGAAATGTGATTGAAAGTACAAAGTGCTCATTTGTGCAAAATGTTCGAAAAAGATTGATTGGTGGGCTCATTTTTGAATCGTTGAACTCTAGTACATAACTCTAAAAATGCAGTTTATAATCAAATGAAACATAGTACATGTTTTAGTAATTTGGAAGATTAAATCAGTTCTGAAAGGCGTTACTGTTCCTGAAGCTTAAACATTGTAGACAAACAGAGCCGATCAAGATAACCGGGTGCCCTGGGCAGAAGAAAAAAATTGGGCCCCTTGCAATAATCTCCCCCTAAAAAAAACAACAGATTATGATTGGTTTATATTGAAAGTTTTAAATATCTTACCCCTTCCAAACACAAATTTTGTTTTAAGTAATCTGAAGTAAACGAATATAGTTACATGATGCCAAAGAAACAGATAGTTAAACGTTACATCGAAATGCTATATCACGGTTGCTAACATGTACGGAATAAAACCTCTTTTTGTAAACATTTTTCTAAATATTTCTTAAAATAAGAAATAATTAAAAAATTTTGCTATTTTTTAACATTAAAAATAGTCTTTGCAATACGTGGTTAGTTATGTCACTACACATTGGAATGCTATATCGACTATAGAGCATTTCGAAGAATTAAAAATAAGTTTAAATTAATTTATACAAATGTAAATTTGAATTATTTTCATTGTTCATACTTTATAATTAAAAAATCATTTAACATTTGAAATTTTTTTATCCTATGTAATTTTATTGTAAAATTATAAAAGTGTAAGATGTGAGATTTTGGCGCCCTAAAACCTGTGGTCCCTGGGCAGTTGCCCCGTTTGCCCTGCCGGTAATATGGAACTGTACACAAATATTTCTTATGAAAAATTTGAAAAAATGAAAATGTTGCACATGCTTTATTTACATAAACATTAAAGGTTTAATTAGTATTTACCTAAGTAAAAGACTAAGTTCAAATGTATATTCCTTTTCTAGACTAAAAAATCTGGACAGATTTAACTACTTCACCGAAACTAAGAGAGACTGGGTCCACTCTTATATATATATATATACTCTTATATATATATATATATATATATATATACACTAAGAGAGACTGGGTCCACTCTTAGTTTCGGTGAAGCAGTCGTGACAAGGCTTTACGTTTAGATATGCCCGTCCGGCTGCTGATCGTTCGTTAGTAATCCATGGGGCACGGGGGAAGCCCCGATCCTCATGTCTATGAATATTGTACGTAAATTAACAAACAATATATATATATATATATATATATATATATATATATATATATATATATATATATATATATATATATATACATATATATATATATATATATATATATATACATATATATATGCATACAATTATACGCGTATATATTATAGGTTTTAAAGAAATTCTCAGGCAATGTAGGAAAAGGCAATATAATTTATGATCTTTCTTAATGAATATCAGAAGCCGATTACTTCCGAAATAAGCTCTTTCTATACTTTTAAGTGGTGCAAGTTTTGTTACCTATAAATATTAACAAACTAAAAGCTCTTTTTTTCATGATTACATCCACGGAGAAAGTTATTACTTTCTTTATTGAAGACTGATAAAAACGCATTCTCAAAATCGGTTTTACTAATAATCTTTTATGGTTTCTTCCAATAAAGGGTTATATAGATACAATATTTTTTGTTTTATAGGAGGAATAATGCAAGAGGTACTTACTCGTGAAAAATGTGAGTGGGAATATAAGAATCGTCCTTACCTACAGCAAAATACATCAAATATTTAAAAAAAGTTCTAGAAGGAATTTTTCTCTGAATGAAAATAAAACTGAAAGTTCGAAGTCTGATTAACAACACAGCGAGCATGAAACTGCCTATCTTTTACAAGTCAATGATTACACGGTTCATGGAATACGGATGTCAAATTGCTTACTGCTTAAATAACTCCAACTCAAAAATAAATGAGGGAAATTGCATGAAACAACTACTAAAGAACTGAAAAATATGGTGCTCGTACTTTATTAAAATTTTTAGAGCATAAATAATTAAATAGATATCTATGCCTGTTATTAACACCAATAATTTTTCTTTTTTGATTTTTCTATTTCAAGCAAAATTACATTCTTAGTTTCACAGATTTACTCTAAAAACGTATTACGTTCTTAAATTATGTTTGGGTTAAAATTTTGAAAAATATAACATTGGAGCGAGTTTTTCTCGAAATAAATATATTTCCTATATAGACTCGTTTTTAAATTTTTAAAATCCAGACGAACATTTTTTTTTACCAGGGAAAATTCTTTTTCTTTGAAAAGCAACCAAGGCTGAAAATAGTGAGTCCAGGACAAAACGCAAAGACAACTTATTAAAAATCCTTCATTGTCGATAGTTTTGATAGCTTCATTATGAGAACTTTAAACTAATGAAAAACAATAAACGGCTGTATTAAATAAAAAAAACACAATTTTAATTTTAATAAACTATATATTCAACTCATTGTGGCTTATTAATAATATTATTAGTAGTAGTAGTAATATAACACGACTAATGTTATATTAATGAGTAGACGGATATAATGTTTTATTTATAAGATTTATTAATATAAAGAATTATTGCAGATTTTTTTATTTCCCATTTTTATAGTTTTGTACCTTAATGCAAGACAGAAAAAACTTCTTTATTTTTATTTAAAGTGATAATTAATTAAAAAGAAAGCCTAGCCTTTCGACAAATATTTATTAATAAGTCCGTATATGTGATCAAATAAATATAATAAATCCCCCTTTATTAAGCTAAAACTTGTTTTAAACGAAATCATTTCCTGGTATAGGAGAATCTGGAAAGAAATGCAGTTTTTCCTCAGGTCAGAACTTGGCCTAGCGAAAACTACTGAAGATAGTAATACAAAACTGAACATGTGTGTGAGTTTTCTAACATAGGTGCTAGATTAGACAGTGTTTTCGAAAATTCACAGGTAGGAGCAAACGTTCTTTTCACACATCCCGCGTGATCTCAAAGAAAAAAAAGAGATTTCCATAAAATTCTTGCTGTAAAACACTACACTCACGAATACCTAAAAATTTGTCTCAGGACATCGTGAAATTCGTCCTCCTAGAAAAGTAGACGGCCCTCGTCAACTTTCATTCATATCTTTCTTGAAAGAAGAAACATTCTTGATTTAAAATGTAGCAAGTATTAATCGTGCTTCCAGACACAGCTTGCTTGTAATTAAAAATTTGTTGAAAGTTTATTTGTTTCAATTTATCGTAAAAATACAATATTAATTTCCAGTCCCTTTAATACATTAAATAAACCGTAAAATTTTTGCTCAATATAAACGTGCCTTTAGTAGAAAAATATTTCGGTTCCAAGTGTTTCCATTTAAACCTTCGATGCGCGATGCTTGAGATAGGAAATCACCTTATTTCAGAGCTTTTACTGCTAGCCGCAAAAAAATATGGTTAATTGATTTCAGCGCTTAAAAATGCAGCCGTTGCCATCAATCCATTGAACTACCAACAACATGGTGGTGGATCGAATAGCCTATATCGCGCCACAGAACTAAAAATGTTTTCTGACGTAGCTGGGTGTGCACTCTGTGGCTCAAGATGAGCTATTTGATTGACTGCCAAATTGTTGGTAGTTAAATGGATTGATGGCAGAGGCTGCACTTTTTCAGAGTTGAAAAGTGTGTTCAGTTGGTTTTCTATATTGATGTGAAAATGCTTACACTTCAAAGGGTAAGTCAGAATTCCGTTTAACCCTTTGAGGTGCAACCCTTTCCCAATGCAGAAAAAAGGACAGCCGTTACCATCGCGTTGCCATTGCTGGTAGTTAAATCGAGCGATGGCAACGGCTGCCCTTTTTTCCGCATTGGGCAATCTATCCATCTGTTCTCGCATTTTTCCATTTTTCAGCAGATCTGAGGGCTGTTAAAAATAATCGTGACAATTTTTTTACGGGAAGTGACGTGCTAAAAAATAAAGGATTCTTGTGGAGCTATGCCACCCGCAACTGTTTTTATAGAAATCAAATCTATTCTTCGTGACTGGCAACAGTCAAAACGTCAGAGTTTGGTGTTCCTAGAGCGGGAACACTGCACGTTAAAGGGTTAAGGACTAATTTTATGTTCGCTCTATTAATGACGCGCATTTGAATTTAAATTTTTAATTAGATTGTTGCGAGTCTCATCTTTAAATTTCAGGTCCTCTCCATGGCACAGTGGTTATGTCACTGAAAATGGTAGAAGGCCGAAGTGTGAAGGTCCCGCGTTCGGGTCTCATCGTGCCTCTGTCGATCTAACGGTCTGGAATTTTGGTAGGTTTTCTCCAAATGTAGCGTGGATACGCGTTAGAACTCCGTAGAAAGTCCTCTTAACAAGGCTGTACCCCCCCTCCCCCCATCCTTGGCAGACCTCCCAAGCATAGCGTTGCCATAATCACACAAACAAACATTAAATTTTATGAACATCTCAATGAATTTACTGTTAGAAAATGTCAGGAAACGCAGATTCATTGGTATAGTCACTAATAGATACACATGCAAAATGGGATGTTCTGGTGTTCAATCTGAATAGTTTTACAAAATGCTGATAGGCTTTTATAAAATGTAACATGAATAAAAAACAGCCTCCTTTGAAAAGAACACTTCTGATGTAATTTCTAATTTATACACTTTCTACTTGATATAACCCCATAGCGTATAAATTCTAAAGTCTTAGTGGACAACACCGAAATGACGAAATTTGAAAGGGAAGGAAAACCTTTTCATTGTCAAATCAATTTATTTGTGCTACGCTTCCTAAATTTGCTGTAATATATTTGAAAGGAAACTTAGATTACATGTCTTAACGTGTCTGAATGAAAATTTCTAGTCTTGTAAATTCCTGGCTCATTAAATGATATATCTGCTTTCATTAAATCTAATTTTAGCAGAAAAATGTCAGCTCTATAAGCAATTTCGTTGATTGGTTGGTTGGTTGAGGTTTAATGGCACAAAATCCAGACAGGATGTGCTGCGCCAGACGATAGGTAAAATAACGAAAGGTATAGTGTAAAAATGGGCAAGTGCTAAAACATATAAAAAACTAAAAAAAGGGTAAAAGTAACAATGAACAAACATCAAGTAGGTAAAACACATTTTTCTGGATGGGGAGGGGGTGAGCTTTAATAATGAGAATTAATATGTTTATCCAAAGGATAAGTCTAAATAACGTTAATCATGTTTAAAATTAATTTTAACCCTGATTTTCATTGATTGATTGTACTCTACTTAGCCCAGTCAGGGCAAAATATTTTACTACAGCATAAAAATAGATTATTGGTATTCATCATAAAGTGACGATTCCTCTTCTTCTTCAAGTCCTTTATTCAAACTATCCCGTCATAACTTTTCTCTTCGCAGAAAAGTTCTACATTTCCCTTCCTCCATTTCAATCCAAGGGCAACTCTCGCTGTCCATTCAAACTGTAATGGCCAAGACTGGACAGCAGCATAATTTTCTTTGCAAGATCAATAGTTTACTTCTCAAAATATCAACAGAAATCTATAAAAGAGCCTCCCCCCCCCCAACCGCGCCAATTCTAATCACTTCGTCTTCGAGAACTGACCACAGAAAATTGGTGCGACGCTTTCGGAATACAAAAAAAAAAAAAAAAAAAAGAAGAAGAAAAGAGTCCGCCAGTAAACTCACATGCAATAATTACGGTCTCCCTACGCGTTTAGCATACAAGCCGTTGTTTTCTGATTGCTCGACCGTAACCAAGGGGCCAGCACACGAAAGCTGTCGTGCAGGGGCGCACTTTGCAAATAGCGTGATATCGGGGACGTGTAAGAGCCGCTATATCCTCCCGTTAAAAATTCGGAGGGGGGGGGCAAGGGGTTGGATTTTCTAAAACGGAGTTTAATAAATGACGTAAAGAATGTATACATGTGCCGAAATTATAAAAATCGGGACTGTATTCTGATGCGGCAGTATTCAAAGTTGTGTTAGGTAAACAAGGGGGGAGGTTTTTTTTTTAATGATATTCCAAGCAGTTGCGTATACATTGATGTTTCTCTTCTACCCGATTGGCTATCGTAAAAAAAAAAAAAAAAAAAAAAAAAAAAAAAAAAAAATGTGTGTGGTGCACGTGTTCTATGAAACCTTGATCAACATCGATTGAGTGACGTGTTAAAGTATGTTCTCAGAAATGAATACTGGCGCCTATAAGTTTTTTTTTTTTTCATGTAATTGGAAGTGTATAGATTTAGAAGTTATTTTAGAAAGCATAAGTTTTGAAAAAAGAATAAACAAAAAATAATAAAAGGTATGAAAACTCGACACATATTTCTACCAAAATAAGTGTCAACGTAAAGAAAAAAAATATATTGTTTTAGTATACTTGGTGTTATCGATTTGACCTTTGAATTAAAAAAAAATTGCATTCCTTATTTCTTATTTACAGCTGAAAACTAGAACAGGGTAACGTCATAGACTCACTAGTGGTGATTCACAAAGGTAGTATACTAGTATAGAACTCATGTACAAGGGGTTTGCCCATTTCTTTCGGATTTTAGAAAGGGTTCGTAAGGATAGAAAGATTGGAAACCATCCTTTTGTTATTATTTGCACACTAGCTGAAGTACCCGTCGTTGACGGGTTAGTGAATGCAAATTTTCAAAAAGCAAGAACTTTCGTCAGCATTGTAGGAGTACACAGAATGGATTTAGTATGTTGCCAAAGTAAAGAAAGCGAAGTTATAATTTTTATGTATTGTTAAAATATTACAGGTTAGAGAGTAACTAAGTAATATCATTTCATTCGCTTTAGTCGTAATTATGGAATGCGCGAACGAATATTTACGTATATTGAAATAATTTTCGCAAAATCTCAAAATCATATCAACATTTTTGAAAAATTGGAAGCCTAGAATTTAAGTTGAGTGACAACCTATCATGTCACCCAATTTCGTTTCATTCCCTGCAGTCTTTATTTCGTGATGCTGGAACAAATTTTCAGCATTTTAAAACGATTTTCGCAAAATCTCAAAATGTAATCAAAATATTTTAAAAATTCAACACCTATAAATTAAGATTAGCAACTACCTATTATATGACTAAATTTCGTATCATTCGTATTAGTCGTTATTACGTGATGTTTGAAGAAATATAAACGTATTTTGAGAGAATTTCTCAAAATCTAATAAAAATGTTTAAAAAATTGGACACCTATAGTTTATGTTGAGTGACCACCTATCATGACACCCAATTTC
The DNA here is from genome assembly GCA_038373885.1 of Cheiracanthium punctorium. NCBI lineage: Eukaryota > Metazoa > Arthropoda > Arachnida > Araneae > Cheiracanthiidae > Cheiracanthium > Cheiracanthium punctorium. The sequence goes on along the minus strand of JAWZYV010012753.1, from coordinate 647,670 downwards.
ATATCATTCGCTTCAGTTGTTTTTGCGTGATGCTTGAACACAAATTTACGCAGTTTGAAACGATTTTCGCAAAATCTGAAAATCTAATCAAGATTTTTTAAAAATTCGACGCCTATGTTTTAAGTTGAGTGACCATCTATTATGACACCCAATTTCATATCACTCGCTTCTGTCGTTTTTACGTGATGCTTAAACAAAAAAAGCGTCACGGACAGAATGACAGAACGACAGAAGGACAGAACGACAGAATGACAGAATGACAGACAGACAAACTTTTTTTGGGGGTTGCATCGGATTCCCGGGTGCTGGAAACGGATAGAAATCGCAAAATTTTTGAATTCCAAGAAATGTACAGACAAAAGTCTAATTTTATTTATATAGATATTCTCCTCCGGAAATAATACAATTTTCATCGCACAACTGCAAGAGCCTCAGATGTGCTGTAACTGAGCAAACAAAAATTTCCTATGCGCCTGTAGCGTAGTGAATAAGCTTCAGCCATACATGGTATTTTCAATAAATTCAGAATGTATATACAAAATTATTTCAAACAAAAATATCCCTGAAAATTAATTAGCATTTATAGGCATACTGGTACAGGTTAATTAAAAAAAAACAATATTATATTAGAGAAAACTTTTGTACATTTTAATAAAACTACTGTTATAAAAAAATGTCAAATAAAGTAAACATATTGTGCAAATAATGATTTCTTTTGAAAAGAGTCGTCAATACCTGATTAACTTATGTTTGGTAGCTTAATCAGCGTTGAATTTAGAAGGGAGCCAACAGTAAACAGCTTGGATACTGACATACATTCGAATCAAATGATTTGCTAAAGATACCTGCTTCCTTAGGAGGGGATTTTTCTTATCGATTAAAAATTTTTCTACTCAAATGCGCTTCATTACATAGCTAGAAACAGTTATTAACATATGAAAATATGCATTTTATTAAATATTTTTTTAGGCTCAAAACGAACAAAAATGTCTATAAAATGACACTTTTGCAAAACATCGAAGCTAGAATTTAAATGAAAATATTTCTAATCTGTGAACTTTATTTTGATATTTGAAATATTATTGAGACAATAGCCCACTCCTATAACTGAAAATCTTATGTGAAAATTTATAGAAGTTAACAGTTTATAGAAGTTACAGATCTTGTATAGAAGTAACTGAAGTTAAATTTTCCAGCGAGTAAAAAACTCGCTTAAAAATTATGGTAATGTATAAAGATTCATAACTTAAAATAACTGAAAAAGATGAAAATAATTTAACTACACTCACATCATTCCTTAAATCAAATCCTTTAGAGTAGTTTACCAAAGTTTCATAACATTGTAATTGCCATTTTGTGACTCAGGATGTTTTGCGATAAAGTTAAATGTGAAACCTTCAATGCATACTGTATCATAATTGATAAATAATTTTATTATACAGGGTGTCCAATAATACCGCCTAAACTCTGCACTGCCAGATTCCTCATTGGGAGTACGTAAAAAATGCTCAAAGAACTATGCCTCTACGACCCATTGCTTTCGAGAAAATGAGAGAAAAAATCAGAAACATCATATCCGGTATACGAAAAGAGCCTTTATTGGAAGAATGAACGCAGATTTTTTGCATATACTTTTATAAAATGATGTTCAAAATGTCCACCGTGCATATCGAGGCTTGCATGCACGTAACGAGGCTTGCAATTGTAATGGCTAACTGCTCGCGTTGCATCAATCTGGTGCCTACATAAATACACACAGCATGAAGGTGAGGGACTAAATCTCTTTTTGATGTAATTAGGCCTTTGTAGATCAATTCTTTCAAGCGTTTTCATTGGAAGAAATCCAAAGGTGATAGATCCGATGCGCTTAGCTGCCATAAAATCGTGTCCCACATATCGAATCCAGAGGCTAATTTAATTTAAATATTTGTTTTTCCTAACACAGGATGTGACGTCACCCCTTTCCTCTTGCATTTCCTGTGACCCTGCACTATGAGTCGTATATTTATAGTTCTTTGGAAGGGTTAAAAACGTCATTTTAAGATAAAGCAAAAAAAATGTACTTGTACGCGGCTTTATCTGTAAAATGACTGGTATTAAAACTCTTGTAATGTAGCAAAACTGAACAAGATAGCAACAAAATTCAAATTGATTTAGAAAGCTTAGACAAGGTTTAACATTGGACCAGAAATAGAAAATATAAGGTTAGCAAGAAAAAGGTGTTCCCTTCAAAGTCTTCTAAAATGTGCCCTATTGAATAAAAATGTTAAAATTTGAACTACAGATAATCTAAATGATGCGCTTGACATTTACTAGAAAAAGTATCCAATTTCATCAACAGGTGGTGCTACAACATAAATGGTATTATTTGCATGCATTAAAATTCTGAAACGTCACTTGCTTTACTAAGTAAGCCTATTAGCATTATTATTTGGATATAAAAAGAAGGCGCATTCAGCACGAGCATTAGTTATCTTTCTGCACATCATGCCTACATTGCAAGAAAAGCACTGCTGTAAAATTGTTCCACCAGAACCAACAGGATCCCGTTGTCGCTGTAAAAGAATTCCTTCGTATAAAGAATATACGAAGAGGTCCAATGTTTTCATGTCCCCTACACGAGATGATATGGAAACCTAAAACAACTGGGAAATTTGGCATTCTTCTAGGTAGAGGACGAAAGCAAATCCAGTCTTCTAGTGCCATAATTGTAGCTACCGCGGTCGTTGAAGCCAGAGTCAGTCGCTGCGTGGTAGAGCATGGCTGAGTGTGCATGGTAGAGTGAGTGTGCCAGTTGTTTCCCGTGTAGCAGATTAAATGTTTTTGTGGGCATTACGGTGCCACCTATTGGCGGACTTTGGTACTAATTTTTTTAATTTAGTAAATGTGAAGTGCACTACTTGATTTAACTGCAGTTCAAATTTTATCTTATTTGAACCAATAGAACGCATTCTAGAACATTTTCAAACGGGCAACATTCTTGACAACCAAGATGTATTTTTGTCCTAAATTTGTATTTTAAAGAAAGGTGCCTTATATACAAACATATCTTAACTATTTCAATTTCCAAATTTAGCGCCAGTTTTGCATCGTACTGAATTGTCTTTCAGTTTGCTTGTCCGCATTTATTTGCTCCTAAAGGAAGAACCTGTTTTACAGGTGAAAGGAAAAGCAGAGTCACAGGTTAAAAGTTTTCGACTGACCTTCCAAAGGGCGAAAGTATTGATATTTACCTCATTTATGCAATAAATTTGTTTTTTAATTTCCTAAAGTTTTAACGCATTAAGAGTGATTTTGTTCGTAGGGAGGTCAGTCAGCACGTTTTCAACTTAGAGTTTTATTTCTGACCTGTAAAACTAGTTATTCCTTCTCAGGAGAATTGATGCGGAGAAGCAAGTGGTAAAGAAAAACCAAAACGTAAGATTCTTAATTTATTGTTTACAAAATGTAAGCTTAAAAAATAAATTCATGAATATTTTTTCAATTTAATCTTCCGTTAGAAAAATAGCCCTCTGGCAGCTTTGGATTAATCAATAAGATAACTTGGGAAGATTCTTTTATTCAACTCTAATATTTTATACCAAAGAAATTTTGTGTCTTATAATAAATAAGCTATGGTGAGGTAAAACGAGAAAGTATTTATTTTTGATCAAAAATATAAATAATTTGTTTTTAAATGATATTTCTTTTTTAGCCTGTATTTTCAGACATTTCTTGGCAGCATTTATACTCATAAAAAAGTTTATTAGTTGCATTTGAAAACATAACATGTATCAGCTTTTACAGGTTGATTGAATCCATGTTCTATTTTTTAAATCTTTCAAGAAACTAATACATTCCTGAAAATATGCGAAGTTATGTTAGTACTTTCAATCTAAAAAGGTCTAACAAGGTTATAAAAAAAGTCAGAACTTTTCAAAATGTTTTTCTTTCAGTTTATGTATTTTTAATTTTTAATTTTTTTTATTGTGGATTAAAACGGTGTATAATGTTAAGTAAATATAATTCCAAATGCTAATAATAATTTTTAATGAGTACAGTTGTTGCTTATTAATGTTTAAAAATAAGGTTAAGAAGGATATATCATTTAAAAACAAACTATTTGCATTTTTTATCAAAAAGAAATATTCATTTTACCCCACCTTACCCTGCATCAATAAGATGTCAGAGTCCTACGTTTTTCTTCCTTACAGATGGCCGGGTCAGCGGCCTACTTGAGCACTGACCACAACTAGATCTGAAAATATTGGTCATTTCATTATGGGGTGCCTATTAGGCAGACCAATGTTGCCCCGCATGAGCGGTCTCCACTTTGGGGCCAATTTCAGATGACAGACCTCTCCTGGAATCGACACCCCCAGGAGTATCTTTCGAACATGAACGGCATGGGAGCCACGAACAGATTTTTACGTGCGCCAGTTCCAGTTAGCGTATACGGTCCCACAGCAGTACAACAAAGAGAGGAGTTCACCCTTTTTTAGTGAGTTTCAATCACACATGGTGCTCAAAAAATATTGTATACATTTCTGTTCCCATGATGTTGTGTTGAGGCAAAGCTACACGAGGACTATCTTCCTGAGGGGAGGCAGGTTGCCTTGGGTGGAGGACTTTTCAAGCGGTCGTAATGCGTATTCACGTTATGTCTGGGGAAAATCTCCCAAAATTTCAGGCCGACAGCCTGTCGGTAGGCCACTCACACTTCAGCATTCTACCAATGTTCAGTGTCTTATCCACTCGGCCATTGGTGGTCTCCTGTACACAGTAGTTAAAATAAATAACAACATATAATTAGTCAATATAATTAACACTATTCTTCTCAATTACAATATCCCGGTTCATTTTATTTCAAAAGTGTTAAAATTTTAATATTAATTGGAAAAACATTTCTCCTCTCCTATACATTTGTTAAATTGAATTCATCCAGTTATCTTGCTCGTATTGACTTTTTTCAGCCTCTTTAATGCTTTGAAGTGCAAGAATTTTCACATTAATATAGAAGACCAACTGGATAGACTCCCCAAATTTGAAAAAGTGCAGGCCCGTTGCCATCGAATCATTTAACTACCAACAACATCTCGATCGATCAAATAGCTCATGTGGCGCCCCAGAACTAAAGAAGTTTCCTGACACAGCTGGCTGTGCGGCTGTATAGGCTATTCAATCGACCGTCATGTTGTTGGTAGTTAAATGGCTCGATGGCAACGCCTGCACTTTTTCATTTAACCATATTTTTTTAGCAGTGAAAGCACTGAAATAAATGTGGTTTCATCCCATTCAAAGGGTTAATGCGCATAGTAAAACTTGCCTTATATCTTATTGGAATCTGTAGAGTAAGGCTTAATTCAATATCTCATCATCTCGCTGCTCTATTAAATTCAAACTAAGAATGTAAAACAAAAAACCTCAGAATAAAAGACACCCGAAATCCTTTAACGATGGCCTCATTAAAGGGTCATCACACACCTTTCACCTTTCGTAGAAAACAGGAGTCCTACGTCACAAAACGAACGCTTGTGCAATTATCGAAAAAATGATATATTCCCCCCATACAATCATTCTCGATTTCTCTTTACGGTCAAACATCGCGTGATTTAAAACAATAAAAATTTCCGATGTCTCTCATTCGCTGACCGATAAATCAATGGAATGGCCCACAATATGCGAGAATTAGCAGTTTTCAATGGCAACTCGTGGACTGATATTGGGAAATACACCATCTGCTGTTTTAAAAACTTTAAACTGCGGTCAGACTCGGGTATATTGACATTCGTCTGTTTTAGAATTCGGTTATAACGAGAAATATTTTACGTGGTTCAAACGTCCATATACAATTTAATACTTACTTAATGACATATTAGTTACAGTTTGCACGTTTAGAATTATAGCTCTGATTACAACGTCATCAAAAGCTTACGGTTATTTATTTATTTATTTATTATCTGACCGACTAGAGTGCTATTTCGTTCACTCCAGTATTTTTTGTGGAAATAATTTATGGATATATTTTTGGACCGTATTTCGTGGGTAGTATTTGTAGTAATTTGTAGACGTCGATACATTTTGATTGCATTTTTCAATAGAGTTGCCAAATAGTGAGGGGGGGTGGGGAGAAAATGAAATGTTCAAAATCGCCAAGGTTTGCGATTTTTGATTCTTTATCACCACGTTTGGCGCCAAAAAATAAGTTCCGAAAACTGAGGCTATCTTGGCGATATCTTCTATATTTGGGTAGAAACTGGCAAAACCTACAGTTTATTACAAAGGAGAAGTGTAGTTAGAATATGCCTGGTGAACATTGTGAAACAGTCTTAGTTGGCGATTTTAGTATAGGGTTCAATTCCTGAGAAGTATTTTATGGAACAAGGAATACAAATACGGTACGCTCATGCATTGTGATACACATTCGAAACAGCATTTATAAAGGCAAAATATTGTAAGAATATGCTTGGCGGACATTGTAAAACAGTTTTAGTAAGCGAATTTAATATAAATTTCGATTCCAAAGAAGTGTTTTATGGAACAAGGAGACAAATATGGCACACTCATGAATAATATGTTTCACTTCCTAATTTGATGGAATAAGGAAGAAAAGGGATGAAGCATGGGTTATGGTTCACTTTCAATATACTATAGCACTTAAGTGCGTATTTAAAATATGAAAGTGTCAGATTTTTCATTCATTTATTTTTGTATTTTTATTTTTAAACAGTGTCACGAAAGGGATAATTTCAAGAACTAACGTAGACACTTTACAACTCGTGCCACGCTGCAGATGTGTGTCACTTGTGTGTGTTAAAGTAACACACACAAAAAAGACACCTAAAATCAAACTTTTCGGGTAGTTCGAAATGTAAATATTTCTTCAGTTAAGAAAACGTTCCACCTTTCGTCCGCTGCAAAAAATGCTGCAACATCCACACAAGCAGGAAGGTTCGAGCTCACTTTCTTGCCTGCGTGAATACCGGAGTATTTCTTTATCACCTGAAGAAAGCAATATTTAGAATGTTTTGACTCAATTACAGTGTATAAACGGAAACCAGTAAAGTTATTAAACCCACATATTGTGGTAGGTAACATATAATATAATTTTCAGTCTTCAATGTTCAAATTATAGCACTGAATATGGTGAATCATGCATCGCCAAAATCAATAGGCAAGAACAAAAATAATTTTTTTTCAGCCTACTTTAGTTTTCTCCCCTAAGAAAAAAAAACCTTACTTAAAAGGAAAGTAATGAAAGATTTTGATTAGAAATTCACCAAAAATTTGAAGTAAAATATACTCCTCTGAAATAATAAGAGTTTAATAAATTGTTAATTTCCCTTTTATGACTGCTTTGAAATGAATGAGGTACTTTGTTGGCTACAAAATAATTGCGTTATCTTACACAAAATTCAAACACACTAATTTTTAACAAGTTTTTAATGACAGACAAGCTTTGCCTGAATATAGGATTCATATTTGTTACATTTTAAAATAAGAATTTTATTGGTAATATTTTTTTTTCTTTCTCTGTCCATGAAAAATGGTCACCCACCCCCTTTTTTCATGTCTATCGTCTTTGGAGGACAATATTCAAAATTTCCTGAAATTAGTTTTTAGATATTCGTGACTGCTGTAATTTACAACAAAAATTTCACGGATATCTCTATTTTCTCTGAGATTACGCGGGATATGTGAAAAGAACTTTTTTGGACCCCTACCCCCCTCCTAAAGTTACGAATTTTGGAAAATGCTCTCTAATCTAGCATCTATGTTAAAGAACTCGCGAATTTCGCATACGAAAAATGCGAATTGCCGTATTTCGTATGCCGAATTTCGTATTATTAGGTTCAGTAGATTTGTCCGGATGAAAAATTGACATCCTTGAAAACGAAATTACTTTGTTGCCAACACAATATTAATCATTTAAAATTTTTGGGCCGAGTTTTTAAAATGCTGCTAGGATGGTAATACATTTGTTAAAAGACATAACAGACATGTCCCGCCACACACTTTTACATTCGAATGAGAGAAAATTGGGATTAAACTTCCTTTAAATTTCATAATTTTATAATTTAAAAATTTTCTGAAACTCCTTTACAATAGACAAAGAGATCCTCTAGCAACTTTTGGATACTAATAGTGTCGCCATCTTCAATTAAATTTTGGTAAAACATTTTATTGGAACTATAGAAAAGATTTTAATTAAATTATTTTAGCTTTTAATAGAATTTCAGAAAATTACAAAGTGTTACGGGAATGTTTTCTTTAAAAATAGCATTTATGTGTACAGTTAAAATATCTTAAAGGTTTCGAAAGGCTAAAATAGTCTTTTCAAAAACATTTTTCTTATCTTTTCGTGAACCTGTGTTTTTGTATTATGCAGTGTCGCCATCTTTTGCCAATTTTGTGTTTAATCAACTATGTCGGAATTTAAAACGAAATAGCTATGCTTGGATGATGTTTTATGGCGTTTTTTTCTTCCTATGACTCAAAACATGAAAGCCCATTTTCCATAGGTCGGTATTCAATGGAAATTGAATAGACATCACTGGCTATGATGTCTCAGCCAGTGTCGCAACCAATGGGGGGATGGAGGGTCACAACACCCCCCCCCCCATTTATGAGGAATTTTTTGCCATACAAAATGTATAATTTTTCACTCCCTTACCACACACACACGTATACATGGGGGGGTCGTTTTTCACTTTTTTAAAAAATCGAAATCGCCTTTGGGGGAAAAATTTGTGTATTGTCATCAAATGTCTATAATTTTTTTTTAATTAAAATATATTAGGACCCCCCGCCAGGCCGATGAAGTTTCAGCAAATATGTAAAATTCAATGTTTTTTATTTATTTTTTAAACATTTTATGTATCAAATTTTTTAACCGCTTGTAGTGGAAATAGTTGAATAGTAAGACCCTTACCTTGTGATTTTGATATCATATTCATATTTAAAGCCCAGGCTAGGCTTTTGAAATTTGTATAATTTGCTATTTTTTAAATAAAGAGGTTCTTTCTGTACCATTTTCTCTATACGATTTTGTTCGGTTTTGTTTTGAATGTTTCTGATATATATTACAGTTTCTCCCCAGGTCTTTAAAGAAGGGCTCGCCACCCATTTTACTGGCCGCCCGAGTTAAAAAAGAATGAGATCTCTCTCGATACTTTAGTTAGCTTCCAATTGTTTCAAAACAATTCTTCTGTCAGGGTCAAACGAAAATTCCGATTTCACTTGCTCATTTCCTCCGGATGCACTAAGTATTGAATCGTGCAAAAGTAAACTCTAAACTGCTGTTTTTTTAAGATCGGAGCTGGAGTGTAATGTAAAAGTTACAAAAAAATGATAATGAAGACAGACTTTATTGTGGTTATCGATAAATGTAATAAAATAGATAGTCGAAGGAAGGAAGTTCTCCTGGACTTGTAAAATAGTTTAGAAAAGAGTAAGTTTGTGCATCCTAGCTGATACTAGCTAAAGTACCCGTCGTTGACGGGTTAGTACATAATGCAAATTTCAAAAGCTTGAATATTTTTCAGCATTACAGGTGTATAAAGAACGGAAATTGTATATGAGCAATAGCATAGAAATAAAAATTATATCTTCTATGTATTGTTAAAAGCTTCGGGAGTAATAAAGCGATCAGTAAGTTTGACTATTATAGGGAACGTCTTTGTATTTTAAAAAATTAAATTTCATTCTGGTTGAATGAGTTTTTCAAGTCAAGAGGTCATTCCTAACCTGCAACTAAATTTTGCTTGATTCGCTGTAGATATTTTAACATTATTACTCGAAAATATTTTGCGCAATTTTCACAACATCTAAAAAAGCAAAAAAACATTTTAAAAATTTATTTAAATTTTTCAAAAAATTCCGATTATTGTTGTTTTAGCCGTTTCTGATCATGTTGCTAAACTTCATTGTATTCTCTTAATGCATTTTTAAAGAATGCAAGAACAAACATTTATGCAATTTTCATGAAATTCCAAACTCTATGAAATATTTAAAACTGTTTTGGAATCTGGAGTTCAAATTAACTTGCATCAAACTTAATTCCAAATTTTATTCTACCCATTCCCATTTTTCAGGAAAAGCACAAACATGCACTGAATTTTCACAAAATTAAAAAATCTTTAAACAATTTTAAAATACTTTGGCGCAAAGAGTTCAAGTGACCACCAGTGAAGATACTAAATTTTATTTCACTCGTTTCAGTGGTTCATACACAATCGATAAATATTTTCATATTTGAACAATTTTTGCAAAATCTCAAAATCTAATCAAAATCTTTAAACAATTCGACGCCTATATTATAAGTTGGGTGACCACTTATCTCGTCACCAAATTTCATTTCATTCGCTTCAGTAATTTTTACGTGATGCGCGAATATAAATGTAAGCAGTTTGAAACGATTTTCGCAAAATCTCAAAATCTAATTCAAGATTTTTAAAAGATTCTATGCCTATATTTTAAGTAGAGTGACCACCTATCATGTCACTAAATTTCATTTCATTCGCTTCAGTCGTTTCGAGTGATGCTCGAACAAAAAAGCGTCACGGACTGACAGACAGACAAACTTTTTTTGAGGGTCATACTGGATTCCCAGGTGCTTGAAACGGACAGAAATCGCGAAATTTTCAAATTCCAAGTAATGTACAGACAAAAGTCTAATTTTATATACACAGATATCCTTTCTATTACTCCTTCATTTCCCGCTCCCTCCCTCCAGATACCAGGTTTTTTTGGATGCATTAATGTAAATAACTTTCTGCTCATTGTAGCATTTTGTATGACAATGTCAAATGACAGATTTCTAATAAAGTGATAAAACCATATTTAAAGTAAACTTATTTTTTAGTTATATTACTTCTGTATCAACTTTAATTTCAAGGATTAGATTCGAAAAACATTTGAAAGGATAAACATACTTACTTAACGTCTTATATGTAAAGCAGAACACGAAAAAAACTCAATTCATGTTTAAAATAATTATATGTTACTGAATTTAATAATATCCACAGAAAACTTTTAAAAACTGCCTCTCTTTAGTTTACAAAATGTTGTAATTCTTATTTATTTTAAATCCCCTTAAGCGCCACGGTTGCTATAGCAGCTACACTTCCCAGGGTATCTGCTATAAACCGTAGGGGGCTATTCGCTGTAAACAACACGTATTCCTAGCTGCTGTTACATAAAGTAACAGTGTAACAGGTTGAAAATAGATTTATAAACTACTATTTGCAACAATATATTTAAAAAAACTTATTTTATCGCATCCGAAGGTAGAAAGCAAGAAATTTTCTTTAACTATAGAAGCCAAAAGTTAAAAATAAATTAATAAATAAATGAATAGAGGGGAAAAAGGATTTATGAATGTGATAGCGTCTACGCGTAATCGATTTTCATCAACTATTAGAAAATCTTACTGAATGACCAAGTAAAATTATAATGCGGTGGACTTTTGGTCAAGACATAATATGTCTGTTATTTTACAAAGGTTTATTACTTTTAACCTTTAAACACTATTTTATTTTGTTATTTCCTTTATTATCACTGTAAATATGCATTCACTACTCATGAGCTTAAAAAATTTTAAGAAATTACTAAATCTTGAAACTTATATTTGAAATACATTCTACTTAATGCCCCCCAGCACCTATTGCCGATTTCATCCAGGAGACTTCAAAGAGTCTAACCCCAGATATTATTTATTTCCAATGAATAGGAGAATCGTTGTATGTGCTACCCAGTCCTTATTTTAAGAATTATAGATGGATAACTTTTATAGATTTCTGGTATCTTAGAAATATATTCATGATTAAGAAAAAAATCAATCCATTGATTTTAAAGCCTCGAGCGTTTGAGGATAAGAAGAACTTTACAACAGCAAACTTTCAAAGCATAAAAAAAACAACGAATTTTATGTTGTTCGAAAAGATTTTTTGTGCTATTTTGTTGAGCCAAAATTTGGTTTAATCATTATTTTTTCAGTGAGGTGTATATTATGTAAGATTAAAAGCGATTTATTACAAAGGTCATTCCTTAGGTAAATGCAAGAAAATGCAAGTGTATGAGAAGTATTTGCTTGTAACAAAACGTAAACACTGAACTATTACCCATGCAAAAATATTGGAATGATTTTGAATGTTTCAAAAAGTTTGTGGTCTTTTTCTTTATTTGACTGTTAACGAATAAATTTCATTTCTTTAAATTTAAACTTTTGTTTACACTCCTCTGATTAGTGACTTTTTATGTAGTTAAGAGAACGTTGCATGGAAAAGAAATATGCGTATAAACTTAAAATAATCCTTATTTACATTAAACTAATTTTTTTAGGATAAATGTGTATGAATGCAACATTTGCCTGCAATTATTTGATTATTAAGAAAACTAAATTTCGGTAAATAAGACAAAAAGTAACTTCAATGTATTCAATAATTGCACAAGTTAGGTTTTTAATTCATAAATACCAAACAGATTAAGTTATAATTCTTTAAAGAATATTTTTTCTTTTTTAATCACCTAGGATACAATTTGTCATGTTCTTGACGTATGTCCAAAAGAAGTAAACTACATTTTCCTGCGCCGTTCAGTGATAAGATTATAAATACAATAATTTATTAGTAACGAATAAATGATTAAAGAATTAAGAAAACTCACTATACACAATTTGTCAATGATTTTGTGAAATAGTTTGTTGAAATGCAAACAAGCAGCTGTAATAAAAAATTCAGTGTACTTATTAAAAAATTCTTCTGTAAACGGATCTAAATTAATAAATGTCCCGAGAATTATAGGAATGACATAAACAAAATCTGACTTAATGCTTATTTAATGGGAATAATAGGAAAAAATGCGCTTTTTTCCTATAAAAAATGCTCTTTTGATGGATGCATGTTTTGTTCGCATAATAATAATAAATATAAATAAATAAATAAATAAATTTTTAGACCTGAATATTTCATTACACATATCGAGCATCTTTGAAAAAAAGAAAGATAAATCACACAAAACTCATAGATTAAAAGACGCTTTAAGCATAGGTGCCAAGTATTACGGAATATAATTAACCACGTTTTGTAAACGGTAAATTCTTTGAATATTTTTCCAAAACAGTAACCAACTCACACTTTTAGAGAGAAAAAATTGCGATATTTTAAACAGAAAATTACCGTTCTCAAAAAGTGGTTAATTATGTTCCGTAATACTTGGCACCAATGTTTAAGGCACAATCTTATTTGCTCAAGCACTGTTGAGTAAGTGAATAATTAACCTGCTGCGCAAATGCTAAGCCACGATGAGTAATGAAAGAGCATATCCGTCGTTGCATTTTTTCCGTGAAGAGCGAGAAATGCGTTAAAAAATAAGACACGCAATATAGAATGGCATTAATTATTTTTAACAACTAAATTTAAAGCCTCATCTGCGTAAGCAGTTTTGTTTCACTCTGTAAAAGAACTATCCATGCTACATACTCTGTTTTTGGAAAAGCATTATTATTATTTTTTTTGGTAAACATCAGTAGTATATATTAATTTTGTTTCGTTCGAAAAATATGAATGCCTCTAAAATAAATATTAAATTTTAAATATTGACTGCCCACAAAGTCTAATATACAGGAATTCTTTTAGAAGCTCCTGCAATAAAAATCTAGTCATGATACAAAAAACCTTTTAAATGGGTGCATGGCACAATATACTATAAATACCACAAAATATATAAATTTCTTGTCAAGGCCATTTCTCTTGTTAAGCCAATCTCTTGTTAATTTCATATTTAAGGCAGTCCGAACACTGACAAATAGGCCGCAATCATAAATACTTTCCAAATTTGTTGGAAAATGTTAATTGAAAGTAATTAAAACGCCGTTACTTACTAATCCTCATAAAAAAGTAGCTTAATACAGTGCGAGAATTTCAGAACAGGACAAAAACAAGTGTGGCTTCAAAGGTATATCCTCTCTCACACTAGCCTATACTCGCTTTTACGCTATCCTGAATTCCCCAGTGTTTACTGTTTATTAGCTTGTGTCAGAACACACGTATGCGTGCACGAACACAGCTTCTTTCGACACGGGGGTCAACTGACGCTGATTAAGTAGGTATTCCATTGTTCAGTAAGGATATCCAGACCCAGACCTTACCACATTACGAAAAGTTCAGTTCCATTTAATATGCCATTCTGTATTTGCTTTCGTGTTCAGTCAATGCCCGTGTATAACTTTTACTTAACAAAGAATTGGTTCATCAAGAATCTAACAATGAGCTCAGAGTGGATTCTTTTTTTTTTTTTTTTTTTTTTGGATTTGACGAAGCCTTCTTGCCAAACTGGAATTCGGAAAAGGCGAATTACGATACTCCGCGAAGCATGCTGGCTTTGATGACCCGAACAAAGATTTTAATTTTTCGTGATCTATCAATCAATTGGGAGATTGCATACCAAGTTTGCATAACCCGGCGATTTGACCTCTGGAGAAGCGTAATATTGTCTTTCGATCTTGATGTCTTATGTTCTTTTCAAGTATTTTGTTAAGAATACTATTCAAGGTTAAATTAGAATTTTAAAAAAAGTATATACAGGGTGTGTCAAAAAGGTGGTAACGGGCTTTCATTTCTTATCTATTAGAAATAAGTGGGCTGTGTAAACTGAAAAAAAAAAAAAAACGTTCGAAATAAGGTCGAAAGTAAGACTCAGTTAAGAAAAAGTTCGTCTCGTTCATTTAACAAAGTTTACTCGTTTTAAATTTGTATACGACCCCCGTACAAAAAAATTCCAAATTAGTAAAATGTGTTCCATACACTAACGAGATGTACCAAATTTCAGCCTTTCATCATACAAAGTCTCAGAGATATCGTTGAAGAAAGATGGTCGGGGGTTATACATGATTTTGAACGCAAACGTTTATTGCTAGAGTGGAAAAAAGGTTTTCTTTCGTAATTCCTGTACAACCCCTGAAATGCGACCATTCGACATGATTTTTTTCCCCTTCGAGAGCCATTGGAAAGTGGTTTAAGTTAGCGTTATATTTGTCTTCATATCTTTCACACTTTCTCAGACATAATTCTCAAACTTTGCATGTCTCCTCATGAGTGTATGAACAACACCTCCTAGATAAAGAAAGCCTAACAACTCCTACGCCACCAAGCTTTGACGTCATCGTTAGGCCGACAAATAAAAGTTTTATTTTCATAAAATAAAACTGTAAGATGTTTCTGGTGAATTTACTCATGAATAACACTATTTTAATAATTTGAGAGAAAAAATATAATTTTATGACAAATGGCAGTTTTTAACCACGACTAATTAGATAATATGATCAGGCAATAGATCGAAATGAATTATTTTGTATGAGAAAGGTATTTAAATTTTAATCTTTGAGATATTTTCTAAAATTTGTAGTTTTCACCAGAAATTTTAAATAGTTTTACTTTTTGAAAGTAAAACTGTGATGACGTGATTACTTGAAGGCTTAGTGATGACGTCAAGTTTCAGTTGATAGGCTTTCTATATGTTGAAAAAGATTTTCTTTCTGTAGGTGTTGGTATGGAGCACATTTTACTAACTGGGAATTCTTTTGTACGGGGGTCGTATACAAATCTAAAAAGTGTAACTTTTTGAAAATTAATCGGAACAGATTTTTTCTTAGCGTAATCTTTTTTCCGACCGTATTTTGAACATTTTTTCAATTTACATTGCAGACTTATCTCTAATCGATGAAGAATTAAAGCTCGTTACTACCTTTTTGCGACACCCTGTATAGATCCTGTAATATCGATATCTTTTTCCTTGAAACGGACTAAGGAATAAATACTGAATAACTGTTTTAGATTTTTTAAAAATTTAACGACCAGTTTATTTATGACAGATGAATTGCAGTTGATAAACATTTTCCACAAAAAGATTTCACACCTAACATTTCCATATAAAAATTTTCAAACGAATAATATTAGAATTCGGCGTGCTTAATAATTTAAATAAATTTTGACATAGGAAAGAAATGCTTAAATGTAATTGAAATAACCTATGTATAAGGGAAAACTAAAACTCAATTTCTGCATTTCAAATAAACCTGTTTCTAAACGCATCAAATTGAGCGCATCAAACATTCAAGAATAATTTTTTATAATGTAATCTTTATTTATAGTTTGATTATTAATTTACATTAGAACCTTTCTTAACAACAAAAAACTGAAGAGGTATACTTTATAAAAATCAACATAGAATACAATTTTTACTATTAAAGTATTCTTAACTATCTCGAAATTTTAACCTCATCTAAGCCAAAATTTTTGTTTCCTTGAGTGAGTTCAATAAAGCATTTATATGATTTTTACTTTAATGCTATTACTTACCTAAAGTTATAATGCTAATTACAATTCCACCTTAATATCTGTACGGAGTTTCATTCTCTCTAAGTGTTCTTGCTTGAAGACATATTCAGAGAATGTTTGTTCCAAGATGTTTAATAAGTTCAAGAAATTTTGTGTTTCTTCCTGTCCCAGTACAAGTATAGACTATATACGATTAGCGTGCTGAAGCACGGTGACCCCGTTTGGAATGAAAATGCCTTAAACTTTGACGTTATTGGAAACGTTACTCCAGTGTTGGAGCCTCCAAGTCTTTCGTTACGGTCTTGATGCCACGTCTGACGATATACGGCGTGATGTTTTTGTGGCATCATAAGTGTGGCATCATTTTTGGAGCATCTAGGCCATAAGCAGCTACATTTACAGTCTAAATGTTACACATCCTCCCCTTTTTTATTAAACACATAATTAAATACAAGATGCGTTAACTAGGTATAGTCAAGCAACACCTCCTAGATAGAGAAGCCCTGAGTATAGGAACTTTTACGTCATCACTAGGTGTTCAACGATGGCGTCAGCAAAGTTTTAGTTTCACAAAGTAAAACTATTTAAAATTTCTGGTGAATGATACTTATTTTAAAAATATCTTACCTTGTAGGTAAAAATTAAAATGCCTTTCTGATAAAAATAATTTGTTATGATCTATTTTTATATCATATTATATAATTAGTGATAGTTAAAATTTCCTATTTGACGTAAAATTAAATTTTCTATCTTAAATCATTAAAATGTTTTATGGAGTAAATTCACCACAAACCTTCAATAGTTTTACTTTGTGAAAGTAAATGTGTGATGACGTCATTTTAGTGAACTAAGGGATGACGTAAAAGTTTCTGTTCTCTGGCATTGTATATCTAGGAGGTGTTGAGTCAAGTCAAAACATGCAGTCAGTCAGGAAAACGTGTGCGAAACCGCTAAAAGTAGCATATTTATAAAAATTGAAAGAGGCGTAGTTAGAACGGAAACTCTAAAAGGACAGCATCAAGCAAAGACAGGTAACAGCCTTTAATTAAAGTAAGCACATGCGCTTCAAATAATGCTTTTGTAGTAAACTATTGTATAATTTCTGGTAAGTATTATGAGGCCTTTAGAATTTTCTGCTAATTCACAAAATAAAAGTTAAAATGCATGCATTTATAAAATTTTTTATTAATATATTTTACTTCATCACGTTATATAGTTAGTTATTTATATATTATATAATTAGTTATTTATATATTAAGATATTTACAGCGCAATTTAAATTTTTATCACAAGTTAGAAAAAAAGCTTTGAAAACGTCACCTAAAATTTGGTTCTGTAAGCCTATGCCTACCTATTCTGACGTCATGATATCGATAAGAAGTTTAATATTTTCTTGCTAGTTGGAATCACTAAAATCAATATTAACCAAACATTGGATTTTGGTTGGTAATAATAAAACTGAACTTCTTTGTCTCACAGTTTAAAAGTAGTCTTGAGATAAAAAGGTTAAATATTCCCAGTAGTTAGTTGTCCAGATAACTTTTAAATATTCTAATGCCTCTCAAATAACGACATATCGTTACTTTCACATGGCATTTTATCCTGTTCAAAATTGAAATATTAAAACAAAAAGTTTTTAATTCCCATTTTTATCAATAAACTGAAGAGTTTGGTTTTGACTTTTGGTTACCGGTGTCAGAAATTTTTGAGTAGTTTTACCTATCGTTCATCTGTGCCGTTTGCAACTTTTTAACTTTTGACAATGGTTTTTACTTTTTAAATTATGGATTCTTCTTCGTAAGCCTAAGGATCGTTTTTTAAACCAGGCTGTACATTGATGTAACAAATTCGAAATCGAGCATAATTTTGGTTCAATAACCAGTTGAGAACATCAACACTAGTGGAAAGTGATTCTTTTTAGAACCCACAATCTTCGCATGCTTGTAAATTTTGAAAATTGTTTATGAAGTTGGCTCTATCTTCATTCAACAAGTGAAAAATTAGCTATAATTTTATTTCTATCAACTGGTGCAGTTTTAGGGTCTGGTTTAGTGTATTGAAACCGAAAACACCTGTAGGTCGTAACAATAAACACTAAAAAAGAAACTAGGGTTTAAAAGATAAAATAATTAAAACTTCGCAAAATAACACACATGAAAGGAACTTATCAATCAGTACCTTTCATGTGTGTTATTTTACAAAGTTTTAACTATTTTACCTGTAGGAAATGTTTTTCATTAGCGTTTTATTTCATCAACGTCAGAAGTTTTCCCTCTTTTAAGTCTGACATTTTCCGAAATAAAAAAATAAATAAAAATTAAATTAAAGAAAAATAAAAAGGATTAAAATGTTACAGCTTCGTCTTTGAAATACCTCAAAAGTATATTAGATGACAAAAATAGGCAGCATGAACAATCCCAAGATCGTACTTTTCGCCCCGTTTGGCGATTTCAAAAGCACCAGACCATTTCAAGAAATGTCGGTAGCTTTTCGGACATTTATCTTAACTTTAACAAATATCATAGCTGAAACAATTCCGGGCATATAATTAACCACTTTTTATAAACAGTACATCCCCCCCCCCCCAAATAGTGCAACCGAATCATCCGTTAAACTCAAAAAAATCTAAGAACATTTATTTTCCAACTCAAAAATTACAAAAAGTTGTTATTATATGCCCGTAATTGTTTAAGCTGCAAAAGATAAAAGTGTTTAACATATTTGATGTACTAGATGGTCAACGTTTTCCATACTTTGAATTAACCATCAAACTGCATCAATTGCATAGCTGCCAACCTTCCCGATTTCTTTGGGAGATTTTCCACCACAATTTTTAAACAGCTTTATTTTGCATTAAATTTTTGGCGTTATTTTAAGCATGGATTGGTAAATACAAATTAGTGGTGGGAAATCTCCCGAGGAAACTGGGAAGGTTGGCAGCTATGCAATTGGACGAAGCAATAGGTCGAACTTTCGTTTGCTGAATCAAAGTAGGGGAAAAGAGGTAAATTGAAAAACAATGTGACTAAGGACATACATATAAATACATATATGGACATACCTATTCAGTATTAACTGAATAAGCATGTCCATAAGAACACATATAAACTAATGGGTCCACTGGTAAACACACTAGTAACCAAATAATATAAAATTCCGGAAAAATATTCTAGAAGTTAAACGTTTTTGTAGCTTTTGTCAAACTTCAAGACCTTACAAGCAAACTTTCAAAACTGTACCGTAGTAGAGGATTGAAATTTCATACACTTACAATTAGTAACACAGCTTTTGGAAAGTATATTTTAGGACACCCTAATAGATATTGGCTGTTACTACAGATGATCAAATTAAAATGAGCCAATTTTCTTTTTCTTTCTGTATCAATATTTTACGGAACCACTGAGAAAGAACAAACACAAGTAAACCCTTACACTTTGTTATGGATGTATGATTTTTAAGTCACAGGGAGATTGTGTAATAACATTCGAAATCTTTCATAAGTACAACACAGAATTATGCTTAAAATAATTATTTTTATTTTTGAATATCATATCTCATAATACACGAAATAGAAAAAAAAATCTTTAGTTTCAGTATACACATTCAAAGAGATTGACTTGTTTAATGACTTAATGGTCTTCAATTAATCATTTATAGAATTCATAGGAATATCAAGGAGCTTAGGACTTTATAAAATGAAAAAATTTTTTTTTCACATAACTGTTCATTCAGGTTCTTCAACCTCATCTAGCTTCTTCAACTGATTCAACATATTCATATTAATATTCATGGAAGTTCCTGGGTACTTTTCTTTCATCCTTTGCCATCACTTCATTATCTTTAACATATTTCTTTTACCCAAATTTCTATATATAATATTGTAACCCAAGTGCCTAGGATTTAATCTTTCATCCTCTGTTACCTCATCATCATCTTCAACCGATTCCGTTTCACGATCTTGGTTCATAATGTAATCCGAAGGATTTAATCTTTCATTCTCTGTCACCTCTTCATTACCTTCAACCGATTTCATTTCACCATCTTGCTCAACTATTTCTGCATTCCCCCCTCAACCATGACCTTCGATGACGTTTCAAGATTTGACTATTTGTTGCATCCCTGATTTCCTTCAAGGTGATTCGTCTGAAAGTAAAACGATAAAACATTGAATTAAAAACAAAAAATCAATTTCCTACCGGTAAGAATAACTTAAAGTTTCAATGTAGGTGTCAGGCAAATCGTGTACGTAAAAAGAATACTTTATCCTGACGGTGATTCTCGCCGAACAATTTTTTCGTCAAATGTGCAGTCAAACTGTTGCCAATCGTATTCCGAACCATCAGTGTGTCCGGCATTTATCTTGGCAAAAAATCGCTCGTCTTGGCGAACCGCCGAGACAATATGTAAGTACCGTAAAAAGGGTATGATTTACTTACGCTTTACTTATGAATTACTTATGATGCTTGGAGACCGCTTTCCCCCCTTTTATCCGCTTGCTTCTCTTAGGCCCCCCGATCTCTCTTAAATATTATACTTATTTGTTTCCTTTTCCATTTGTATAGTAATTTTTTTGCACAAAGATAATATCTAAGTTATAGAACAGTTATCCGAGTTCCAATTTTCTCTCATTCTGCAAAGAAATTAAGAGCTTCAAATCTTTCAGACTTTCTTTCAGCTTCTTATTGTTTCTTAAAATATTTCTTTTAAAGAGAGAAAAAAATACACTATGAAGCATATTGTAGGTTTTCCTTTATTTAGCAAAAAAAAAAAAAATAATTAATAGAAAAAAAGAAAAAATAACTTAAATAACTTGTCAAACAAATTTGGAAACGTTAAAGTACCACACAAACTTAATGTTAAACATAATGTTTGCCAAATGGTATATAGAAACGTTTTCCACACTAGGTACTAGAAATACACTAGGCACCAGACTAGGTACTAGAAAGCGTAAGTTTTACTTACTCTTTTTCTTCAATATTCTTCCCTCCTTGATCTAAAAAATAATTAAAATTAGTCGATTTTATATTGTTAAAAAGAAAATATTTAAAAGTATATTACATATTAAAAGGCACAACACTTAGTATTGAATAAATTTATGAAGACAAACAATGTATCAGACTTGAAGTTTTTGAAAGAGAGGTCCATATAGTGTCCAGGGATAAGATCAAGCTGTTTAATAATTCAGACTTTAAAATGTGTAAAATATCTGAACAACAAGTATTCTGAGAAAGGCTTTCTTAATATATTTACAATACAAGCTTTTAAAAGATATTTTAGAAACGTGTTTATATACAGCCATGAATTTTTCTAGAACTGCCAGCCTAAAGGGACAGGTTATGACAAATATTTGCACTATTACAGAATTATTTTGTTTCTTAAAAAATATTCAGAATGTTAAAATAATGTCAGGAAACCTGGTTACATCTAGGAAGTTAATATTCATCAAATTTTATGCAAGTGAACATTATTACAATGGAATAAACGATTGATCTAAAAGTAAAGTTAATGATATTTAAAAAAAATTTCAAACTTATGAAGAAGTTAGTTTTTTCTGTAAAGTTCAAATATAAGCCTATACAACGTAAAATTTATGCGGAGTTTTGTGATCACAGTATATAGTATTTACCTTCCGAAGCAGAAAAACAGATTATTATGAAAGCAAAAAGAATTGGTAGAAAAGACAATGACTTCATGTTGACTGTGTTTTACCTGAAAAAAAAAATCAAGAAATTTATTTGTAAGTAAAGAATTGCGAATTTTGATTACATTTCTTTCAAAACATTTCTATTGATGCAGTTAGTACTCATCCTAACATAGAAAGGTGGTCTGCATTACCTCTAATGAGGAAGCCGTTATATATAAGCTTGCAAGACTAATAATACTACTAATAATAGTTTTAATCATAGTATATTAGTAATAGAAGACTTCCATAGCATCATATCAACGATTTTTAAAATAAATTCAGCATCATAGCACAAAAGATTATTTTAATCTGTAGGTTAAATTTTTTGTTGTTGGTCGGAATGCTAGAAAAAACAAAACCAGATTTCTAGTACTTAAACTCTTTTAAGGGATGTAGGGTAATTTTATTTTCTTGCGGTGTGTACTTTATAAAAGACAAACTTAAGCCTATTTAAATTTACGCATCATTAAATAATAAAGGATAATCATAAAACTTAATAAAATTTTAGTCGATATGAAAACTTTTACCAGTTGTGCAATAGTTGAAATAAATAAAAGATTTAGAGACGATGTGGAAAAATGCCCCAAGCTTCTCCACAAGTATATCTATCATTATTATTAGGTTGTAACGAAAATTTCCCGCCATCACAAATATCGTCTGCAAACTGTTCACGTTGGTATGTTTGCTCATATATTGTCAAACAATTTTTGCCATTTGAAAGAAGAGATTTGCTTTAGAACACTTGTGTTGTCAAAAAATATCATTATCATTAAGTACAAGGTGTCTGAAATGGAACTATCACGTTACTGGATTTGAATTATCATTTACTTCCAGTTCTTTTGCAAAAAGTCAGCTACAGAATGTCAAAGAATTATGTGGGTAATTTAGATTTTACTGTTGTATCGTATGGCACTGTGAAGGTTTGGTACTGAAAGTTAAAAAACAGGGCCTGTGATATTCAAGGAGCTGAGCGTTTTGGTCGGCCTACTGTTAATGAGGGCCACCTGCGAGAACTTGTGCAAGAAGATCAGTATTTAACCACTTGAGAGCTAGCTAAAGAGTTAGACATTAATGCCATGCCCATTAGTCATGCTATGCATCACATAAACTTGATGTACAAGTTCAATCACTGGGTGCCACATGAGCTGACTCAAGCAGATTTGACGGAGAACTTTCGTTACAACCTGATAGTATATTTATCAAACTGAAACGCCGAACAAACTCTCTTCAAAAGCTGTTAGCGATTCTTTTTCTGAACAAAAGAGTTACATATCAACACCTCCTACACATAGAAAGCCTAACAACTCTAGCATTGACGTCATCACCAGGCAAGCGAAAGAGACGTCATCACAGTTTTATTTTCACAAAGTAAAACTATTGAAAATTTCTGGTGAATGCTGCAAATATTAGAAACTAGCTGCGTGCCCGTTCTTCGCACGGTAGGAAACGAAAATTTTCCTTACATGTGTAATTCGAAATTATTCGTGATGTGGAATTTAAAAAAAAAAAAGAGCAAAATTATTTGACTCTTAATGTAAAGTTTGTGTCATGAGTACTAACCTGATCATTGCAGTATAATGACTCAAAAAACTACGTCAGTGTCATTCACTATCAAAAAAGTGGAAAGCTTAATGGTTTGCAGAGAACTCCTGGCTTTCAAAATGTCTTATTTCTACATCATACTGTTTTTTAGGCTCAAGTTGTAGCATTAAATACCCAAGACACTACATGAAATGGAGCACCATTTATTTCTTTCCGAAAATGTACCATATAAGGAAAGTATTGCAATCATGAAAAAAATTCGACTTCGAGATTTTGGTGTATTTACACGTTTTGAGGTCTTCTGAATTCATTTATGCTATTTTCAAGAGATGTTTTTAAAATAGCTGCGCACCGGCTCTTCATACGGGAAGAAGGGAATATTTTACTACTAAAATCATATCTGCATGTGACAAAACAGAATTTCATTTTTAAAAAAGTTCAAGTAATCCCCTCTGTTGAAATGACTGCGGGATATATTAACGCAAATTAGAATTACTTTTCGTTTAGTTGGTTGTAAGACAACCGTTGAAAAAGGATAAACACTTTTAATTTCATGAAATATTTATTAACGTGGTACATTGCGATTTATTCATACTATCTTTACAAATCTAATAATACTACCTATTACGTACATTAATACTATCTATACTCGCTTCTCCCTCTTCAAGGCTCCCTTAAAAGAAACAGCTTAGATTATTTGGCCTCAATGGGATCTTTTGATTCTGTGGCGATTCTTTGCAATTTACGCATTAGCATAAATAATAATCATTTCACATAATGGTTGCCATTAAGGAAACTCTCCACATATATTTAATTTATACATAGTTTTATAAGATTGGCGTATTTAGCGCCGTAAACCATTTCATCTTACTGTGGGGAGAAAATATCCAAGGGGTGCCATTTTAAATATCCAATAGCGATATCTTTTATATCCTCCATAGTCCTGTCTCCTGAAAAACATCAAACTGTGTAATCTCGAGGAGCTACTTATTCCCATTTTAATTGTGACAGGGCGTTAGAGTTGCAGAGTTTACAAATTTCACACATTTTTTTTAATTTATGACGTCACTGTTTGACTGCCGTAAAGGATACCCCGGTAGATTAATTTCGGAGTTACTTTCGATATTTCGCATAATTGTTTTCAAACGGTATCATTAAAACTTTGCGTGACCTTTATGGAGGAACGTAATTCAACGTTAAAATAAAACTATACTCGCAACCTGCATGCGTATGTTAGGCAACGCCTGCGCTAAATTAAATGCCAAAAATAAAAATAATAAATAGAAAAATTTTAATATATCGCGCTTTGAAACGAACTTTGTAACTTTTAAAATGAACATTTTCAGCGCCGTGAAAACATTTCAATTTTTAAATAAGCACCGGATTAAAATACCACTTCTAATAATAATAATCGTGAATTTCTTAGTTTATTTCTACAGTAAATTTTAATCAAAATATCGTCTCCCTGTGTTGAAAATAGAGCTGGAATAAATGAGTTAAAATTATGGCGTAATTTTTAGGTATCTTAAAGCATTTGACGTCATAGATCCTCACTTGCGAATTGAAATTCTGATATCCCATTTAAAAACTCGATTGGTTGAAAAAACCCTTTTTTCTAATCCTTTCTGTGGCAACAGCCGAACATAAATTCTCGTGCCGTGATCGCAATGTAATGAATGGCGTAAGATCGCGTTGATGCTATTAAATTCTAAACATTAGGCTGCATTAAAATTCGTAAAAAATCATCTAATTTACATAATTTTTTCGTTTTTATTTTAAACGAGGGAGAAAAGAATGTTTCACGATTTGTCAAAATATCTAAAAGTTATGACGGATAGAATTCAAGATGCGACAGTTTTAAAATTATTTTACGAAAAACAATCGCGAAGCAGATGTTTAGTAAAAAAATTCCTAAAAATCGGTAAATCAGGTTAAGTATTCAGAACAAACTGTTTTTAAAACAGAATTTTCTCCTCTATCCGATGATACAAATGCCGTTTTGCTGCGAGCGTAATTTCCGCCGTTATTACGAATTAGGTGAGAAAAAATGCCAAAAATCGCATAAAACATAAAATAAAAAAAAATCTAGGTCGAATTTTGAAAAAATCGCTTCGAGGTGCACAACTACATATTTACATCTTCCCGAATACCAAATTTGGTGTTTCTAGGTGTAGCCGTTTGTCCGTAACGCTGCAGACAGACACACACACACACACACACACACAGACACCTTCTTTTATAATAAGTAGAGAATATATTAAATTAAACATATAAATTAAAGTACCTTTCTAATACAAATTGCTCATTATGATCTATTTCTTTATCACATTATCTAATTAGTTATGATTAAAAACTGCCATTTGTCTTAAAATAAATTTTTTATCCCAGATTATTAAATTGTTGTTATGCGTGTGTAAATTCACCAGAAATTTTTGTTAGTTTTATTCGGTGAAAATAAAACTTATTAGTGTAGACCCAGGGATGACGTCAAGGCTTAGTGACGCAGCAGTTGTTATAGGCTTTCTTTATCGAGGAGGTATTGTGCATATACACCAGAGCAGAGCTTCTCAAACATTTTTTTTCTGGTGTGGCACTTAGAAGGTCTTGGTGGAGCACTGAGTGTACTTTTCAGAATAATAAATTGGAGACTTATGCAAAAACATTTTTTGGCTAAAAAATCGCTACCTAAGAGGGTTCTGCATAGCAGAGTTCGCTAAATCCTGAAGAGATAGTGAAGTAACCAGATAATTTCATTATAGTTAAGTATGCCATCATGTTTAATGGGATTTGTGGAATTTGCCAGACTCAAATTCCATATGTCATCATATCACAAAAGATTATTTTAATCTGCAGGTTAAATTTTTATTAATTTTCTGAAAATTACACAGTACGTGTATCTTTATGATCTTTTTTTAAAATTCGTTGTCTATGGATGTACATTTTTATGTACATTCTGCATGTAAATAGAAAAAAATTGAAAAGTTTTTATCTCCCAGAATTTAATTTTCGGTCATAGTTCTGCTGGGATGTAATGCAAACACTGTTGAGAGTTCGCTATTTGTTTTAAGAATAAAACATTCTCAAAGCTACACATACAGATCTAAATGTAATAAAAAAAAAAAAAAAAAAAAAAAAAAGAAGGAAACTAAAAGTTTAAATTGCAAACAAAATTCAATATTTTGGAGAGTTCAATAAAATTATCGATTTAAAACAATTTAAATTTTAAAGTTAAATTTTATTAAAACATGGTTTAAAAACATTAATACATATTTGCCTCACTGAAAAATAAACTGTTGTTTGACACCATAATCCTAAACCTTTTTCATCAGTTTTACGTTTGTCTATATCTGTAGACATCTACACCTATTTATGAATAAAAAATGTAATTTCTACTTCGTATATATTACTTACAATGATTTTCTAACAGAGAGAAATAGCCTGGCTTACCTATTGATAGCTACAGTTCGGTATATCCTGATGTATGTTGTTTTCTTATTTATATATACCACGACGAAATACTTTTCATATTTTGAAAGCAGATGGTTAACTGCTTCACTTAACAATAAACAATTGTCATAGAAATGAAGCTATCGACAGCTTTTATCTGTCTCAGTTGTTAACTGATTGTGCAAAATGGAAATGCAATACGTCGGAAACATTTGAAAAGTGATTTTGAAATACAAACTGAACTTCTTACCTACAACTGCAATTCTGCATTAAAAGTAATTTTATAATGCGGTCTTTCCAATGACAAATGTGCATTTTCAAACGAACCTGTGTCTTGATCGTATTGTATATCAAATTCCCCTAGAAAAAAGCAGCAAGAAATTCTTTCAAAACAAGAATCAAACTTAACATGTGAAGGGTGTAGATGCAAAATTCACATTTTCCATTTACCAAGATCTTAAAAAATGCAAATAACTGATTATTATTAACAAATAGAATATTTTGGCACATTTTTTGTGTGATACTTTTGTTGCCATAACAACTGCTTGCGTAATCCTAAACCTGTCGTATTTTGGCAAAACTAAAATTTAAATATGAAAAATGTTAGTTTTGCAACAATTTGCAAAAATGTGAGTTTTGAAAATAATGTTAGTTATAAACCAAAATAGTCATGAATTTAAAAACAAAAAGAACAGGTACGACAAAAACAATACAACAAAAAAAATCTAAACATAAGTTTCTATTTGGTTACTCTGAAAGGTAATATACAACAAAAATCAACACGCGAAAAACGTTTATTAATAAGGTTTCTTGGTTTCTTTAAAAACACCGACAAGCGCAGAGCTGCCACGTCTCTGGATTTTTTCGGGAGGTTTCCCACCACTAATTTTTACTTACAAATTTATGGTTAAAATAAGTCCAAATGTTTAATGCAAAATAAAACGGTCTAAAAATTGTGGTGGGAAATCTCCCGGAAAATGCCGAAGACTTGGGAGCTCTGGACAAACGTAAGAAAACAATCACAGGATGTTTTGCAAGCCTCCCTGACTGGTTGAAATTTGAGAGTGTGAATTTTGCCGCAGTTGATGATAAGTGTGTGTTATCCATCAAAATGAGATTTTCGGCATTTATTTTCAGCCTTAATGTGTCACAATGTGTTTTCAAATCCCTCTTACAGTCAAATTCGCATTTTAAAGACGAACACGATGATATGAATAAGCCAGTATCTTAAAAAATGGGTGATGTGACTTTTACATCTACACCCTTCATTTCTCTTCTCTATAAAAGGAATGATTAATAGTTTGCTTACTGATGCGGCTGAAAAATTATATAAAATTGGCTCAGGGACGTCACGAGAAAAAAATTTCGAGGAGCGCTCAAAAGATCGATGAGGCAGAATATCTCATAAATAAGCTTGGTATCCAGCTAACAAAACTCCAAATTAAGGTAGTAGTCCAGGACCCCGTGACCCACCAACACCTCCTACTTATAGAAAGCCTAACAACTGAACCTTTGACGTCATCACTAGGCCTTCAAGTAGTGACGTCATCAGAGTTTTACTTTCACAAAGTAAAACTATTTAAAACTTCTGGTGAATGCTACAAATATTAGAACGTATCTTAAATAAAAAATTAAAATTAAAATACCTTTCTCATACAAAATTGTTCATTCCGATCTATTTCCATACCGTGTTATATAATTAGTCATGGTTAAAAACTGCCATTTGATAGAAAATTATATTTTTTATCTCAAATTATTAAAATATTGTTATTAATGAGTAAATTCCCCATATTTTTTTATACTTTTATTTTATGAAAATAAAGCATTTAACTCTAGGCCAAATGATGACGTCAAAGCTTAGTGACGTAGGAGTTGTTAGGCTTTCTTTATTCAGGAGGTGTTGGACCCACCGCCTGGCTACAGCCCTGAATGGTTTGTCAAGCGTCCCTGTCAGTCTGAACAGTTTGACAGCTGACAGTTTAGGTTAGTAAAAATGTACCACTACACGAAAGAACAACGCGTTTTTATTATTGTACATTTCAAAAATAATGAAAGTTTGATTAATGATGATTTTGATGATGAATAATGAGAACGATCATGAGATTTAACACAAGTGGATTGCTTTCTTCTTGGGGTTATTTGAAGTCGAAGGTCTATGCATAGTTGCCAACTCTCCCGATTTTACCAGGAGATTTTCCGCCACTAATTTTTACTTAGCGACTTCTATTCTAGCGACTAACTATTCTAAGTGTGTGTGTATATATATATATATATATATATATATATATATATCGATTGATAGATAGACTTTGAGAACCATAATTTAATTCCAATGTTTTACATTATCATCCCTTTACAGCCAATGTTGAAAATGTTTGACGCCATTTTGAATGCAAACATGAAAACAATTCGTTTTACCAGACAAGTCCTGCGAACATCGATGGTTTAAAACAAATTGTAGAAATCTGTAGAAATCTTTTCAATAACACTAACAATGTTGAGAAGAGTGTCAGAAGACTCGGTTCGACTTGTTTATTTTTGCATTCACAATGGCGACGAACATTTTCAACATTTGCTGTAAAGGAATGATACTGCAAAAAATTTGAATTAAATTATGTTTTTCAAAAATAAAATTATCACAGGATTATGTAACATTGTACTTCACCGTTTTTATTTTACCTCACAAATAAAATTGAAATAGTCTAACAGTGTTGGAAATTGTCTTCCACTTTTAAATAAGGCTCAAAAAATTACATTTTAATACTGAATAGTTGCCACATCCTTGAGATTTAAGTGTTATAAGAAAAATCATCGGGCACTCTTTTAAATAGATCACCCTGCATTTATGTTGAGTTGAAAGAACACCATTTCAATGAAGAAAAATCTTTTTTGCTTGGGAACTCATCATAGTGGGCATTAGATATTTAAGTTACATCCTAGAACTTAATTAAAAATAGATATTTTAATTGTTTAAAAGTATGTTTCATTAAACATGTCGAATAAACAACGCCACTCCAAGGCACTCAAAGAGAGCTAAATTTTGCATTTTAAAACTATTCAATTAAAGAGAAACAACCAAAAGATAAACTGCTTCAATATTTTATTGTTATTACATTCTAGTAAAAAAACCTACAATTCAATCGTCTCTAACTTTTGTATATTCTTTATCGAGGAGGACAATAGCAATACGAGCTAAGCAAGGGTTATCAACTACATCTGTCTTAGCGTACTACACCTCTTGGGCTTTTTCAAATCGTTCTTCATTTCTTTTAGAATTTTCTTTTTCATGTCGAGCAATAGCAATACGAGCAAAATCAGGATTTTCTCTTTCGTAGTCGTCTCCCAATTCCGTTCGATCTTCAGTACAGTGGCTTTTATGGCACTGCATCTTTCTGGCTTTTTCAAGTGGTTCTGCGTTCCTTTTAGAATTTTCCTTTTCGACTCGAGCAACAGCAATACGAGCTAAATGAGGATTTTCATCTTCGATTCGAGCAATATTAATACGAGCTAAGTCAGGATTTTCTCCTTCATAATTTGTTTCGGCTAATTCTTCAACGCCTTGAAGTTGGCAGCGTCTTTGGCCGCAACCTGGTTGAGGAACAAACTGTCGAGCAATAGCATTAAGAGCTAAATCAGGATTTTCGCCTTCGAATCGAGCAATATGAATAAGAGCTTCATCAGGGTTTTCTCCATCGATTCCAGCAATAGCAATACGAGCTAACTCAGGATTTTCTCCTTCATAATTTGTTTCGGCTAATTCTTCAACGCCTTGAAGTGGGCAGCGTCTTTGGCCGCAACCTGGTTGAGGAACAAATTGTCGAGCAATAGCATTAAGAGCTAAATCAGGATTTTCGCCTTCGAATCGAGCAATATCAATAAAAGCTTCATCGGGGTTTTCTCCATCGATAGCAATACGAGCTAAGTCAGGATTTTCTCCTTCGTAATTTGTTTCGGCGGATTCTTCAACGCCAGTTCCCTCTTCACAGTACCTCTGGGCACAAAAACTTCTTGCCTTTTCAGATAAGACGTCACTGATCATTTTCCTCTCACGAGCTATTCCGCTGACGATGGTCCGACTCCTGAAATATGTGAAAGTACAGCTACAACATTCAATTAGGAATAGAAAATAATAGTTTTTCTGTAGGAATGAAATTTCTATTTTATTGCTTCATGGAAACGAAGTGTTTGCTTTGGTAGTACTTTTACTTTCCTACAAGGTTCGAATTCTGTATTCAAGGTGCGAATTCTGTGCTCAAAAAAGTCATGATGTCAACCATAAGGATTTTCAGCTCCACGTTTTTCTTCCAAGCATATCATATTTATCTGGTTTTATTTTTAAATAAAATTCAACGATTTTAAAACAAATTTTTGATTCTTTAAGGTTTAAGCGTGAGAGTCAATTGGGTTGGAATTTTCAGTGAAGTTACTAAGGCCGGGGATCTGTTGGGGGCATATTTTAACTCATAGCTATAGAAGTACCGATTATATTCATTTTTTATCTTTCAAATCTTGTCTACGAACCTTTTAGTTCTTAGAAATATATATATATAGGTAGCAGTACACTATATATATATATATATATATATAATTAGTCTTTTGTCTGTACATTACTTGGAATAAAAAAATGTTGCGATTTCTATCCGTTTAAAGCAGCTGAGAATTCAATACGACCGTAAAAAAAAGTTTGTCTCTCTCTCATTCTGTCGTTCTGTAGTTTTATCTGTGACTTTTCTTTTGTTTGCGAATCACATAAAAATGACTGAAGAGAATAAAATGAAATTTGGTGGCATCAGGGGCGTAGCCAGGGGAGGGATATCGGGATATACCCCCCCCCCCCGAAATTTTTGGATTAGTAATGAAATTCCGACTATTTATACGCATATAAGTTCATATCCCCCCCCCCCCCCGAAAATTTTTCCTGGCTACGCGCCTGGGTGGCATGATAGGTGGTCACTCAACTTAAACTATAGGCGTTGAATTTTCCCAAAAATTTTTAATTGGATTTTGAGATTTTTCGAAAATTATTTCAAAAGGCTTAAATATTCATTCGTGCATCACATATTAACAACTAAAGCGAATGAAATGAAATTAAGTGCATGATGCGTTGTTATTCAATTTAATTGTAGGTGGTGAAATAGAAAAAAGTACTATTAGTTCTGAGATATTGCGAAAATCATTTCAAAATGTGTGAACATTTGTTGCGCATCACATATTAATGACTAAAACGTATGAAATGAAATTTGGTGGCATGATAGGAGGTCAGTCAACTTAGACTATAGGTGCCAAATTTAAAAAAGAATGATTAGATTTTGCGATTATCAAAAAATGATTCAAAATGTGAAAATGTTTGTCGATTACGTATAAATTATTGAAGCGAATGAAATGAACTTTAGTATAATCACAGGTGGTCACTTCAACTATAGGCGTTAATGTACTTAAAATTTTTTGTAGATTTTGAGATTTTGTGAAAACACAGTACATGCTTGTTCCATTCCTGAAAAATGGCAAAGAAGTTAAATGAAATCTGGAATTATGTTAGATGCAAATTAATTTAAATTCTAAATTCTAAAACTGTTTTAAATATTTCATAGATTTGGGGATTTTGAGAAAATCGAATAAATATTTTTCTCGCATCCCTTAAAAATGGACTGAGAGAATACAATAAAGTTTAGCAAACATGATCAGCAACGACTGAAACAAGAACTGTCAGAGTTTTTCGAAAATTTTGAATTAAACTTAAAAACTCTTTTTAAAATATTTATTTGCTTTTTTAGATTTTGTGAAAATTGAGCAAAATTTTTTTTAGTCTTAATATTAAAATATCGACAATGAATCAAACAAAATTCAGTTACTATCTGGGTATGACCTCTTGACTTGAAAAGGTCATTCAACCAGAATAAAAATTTAATTTTTAAAATAAAAAGAAAGTCTCTATTGTCAATCTAGCTCCTCCCTTTGTTACTCGCTAACCTGGAATATTTTAACAGTGTACAGAAGTTATAATTTTGCTTCTTATACTATTACCAATATGCACATTCTATTCTTTGTACGCCTTAAATGATGAGCAAAAGTTAAGGGTTCTTGGAAATCTGCATTACGTACTAACCGTCAACGACGGGTGCTTCAGCTAGTATATATTCCTTAAATAACATCATACAATTAATCACAAAGTACAAATTAAAATTTTCCGGACATTAAATCTAAATAAATATAAAATTTAAATTTCTATACTACTCCCAATAATTAAAATTTACTTCATATATTACATTAATTAAGTGATGTACAGGTTTTGCCGATATTAAATTAGAAAACCTATCTGCCCCCCTTTTTTTGTTTCATCGTAGGGAGAAATTTAAAAAAGTCCAACATTAAATTACGTAAACAGAAAAAAATCATAGTTCTATATTCAAAATAATAGTATCCTCAAGTGTTGTTAAACGTGTCAAATGCTTAAATAATTATGATGAACGTGAAATTAAACGACGTAACAGGCAATTTGCTAGGATGGTCTAGCTACGACACAGTATTTGTCGCAAATGAAGTTTTGTGACTTCATTCCTTTTTATTTTAAGAGTTTACAGTACAGATCGTGATTGAATTATGCTTTAAAATTGGGGCACCTGTAAGAAAACTGATTTGTCTTTAAACACTTGAAATTGTTGGAAAATTCCGATTTTCTTAAAAGCTTTATTCTTTTTTTATGACCTTACTACTTGATTTCCAAGTTTTATATATTCTAAAGTAAACTGCAGAAAAACAGTGCATGGAATTTTAGATGCACTTTATATTAAAATTAGTATAAAATTTTCATATTTGGATAGCGTTATGCACATTTAATTATTAAAAAGATTCCTAGAAGAATGCAGATTTTATTTTTTTTGAGGGGGGGGAGGGGTTGCAAAAGATCTTCTATACTATTAAAATCTGTGCGCGTCTGTCTGTGTGTGTGTGTGTAGCATCATCTCCTCCTAAACGGCTGGGAGTTGAGTTTCGACCAAGGTATCCACGAATTCGGAAAATTTCGAGAAAGAACCTCCGCTAATTTAAATTTCGAAATTCGAATTAGTTTAGGAGATATTGATAAAACCCCCCATCAAAAACGCTAATTTTTGCTCTCCGCAATTTCGTGATTGTAACCCCTGTAGTCAAAAAAGTGAGAAATAAGCATCGAGGTTGCCATGTTTGGCTATTTTATTAAATTATTTAGACTCCTGCAGTAAAAATAAAAGAATAATGATTTTTTTTTCTGTTTAGATTATTTACAAAGATATTTTTTAATTAAAATATTGCGTTCATGTTAAATCAGAGCTGGAATTCAATGTATTTTATGTGTAAAAGAATAAGGGATTGAGAGATTTCCGAGACTAATATGTATATTTTTTAGTTTGGCCGAAAAAAAAATGGCTCATTTGGCGATTTTGAGAAAGTAGTAGGTTCTACCGATTTGTACAGTTTTGGGCTTGGCGCAAATTACTGAGAGCGTAACGAAATAGTATTTTTAATAACAAGTGTCAAGTTTTACGGCGCTATACTTCGATTTTTCATACGGAAATAATGCAGTTATTAAGGCGATTTTAAACGATCTATAGAATTTCCACGAAATTAAGTAAACTGATTTAAGTTAGAGGAATTCCGCCAAATTTCAGAAAATTGAAATTCTCGCATTTTGTACATGGTAGTTAACGGTGATTAAAACCCGTTATAGTTAATAATAATTTAAATAACTGCTACTTATCAATAATATGCCTGCATTAAATTTTGGCGATGGAACCATATAAATGATAGATAACTATTTCCCATTTTGATTGCTGTTAAATCAATGCTTCGAATTATTCTCTGAAAACAAAAAAATCTCGCAAAATGGTGTATGTTGGCATTTGGCGATCGAAGTACTGTGTAATAAATAATTGATTCTTATTTGTTAAAGCAGCGCTACGGAAGTTTCTTTTACTAGAAGCTGTTAGAAAGGCGTAATTAATACTGTCTAATATATTTTTTGTTTTACGAATTGAAATGCATGTTGATTCCTACTTTAGTACATTTCTTAGCAAAGTTGGCGAAAAATATTCAAATGTAGTGCAGCTCTGTACGTATTATTAATTCCATTGCACAATTGAGATGAGCCGATGTCACTAGCGTATGCATAGATATTTTTTTTTTAAATTCCGCCAAACAGAGTACTGCGTATTGCCTTTAGTGTCAAGTTTAATTTGTGGTTTGAGCTATTTGCCATCGACTGGCGGTGTTAATTTCGCCAATCGGGCAGTTCTACCAAAGTAAACATGAATAACTCATTTCATGTTCTATTTTTAACATCGCTATAGTTTCCGTAGCAACGGAATCCATTGTTGCCACTTAAGTTGTTAAATTTTACAATTAAGTGAAACCACTCATTTCTACAGCTTTTAAGAATCGAAAAAGTGAAAACGCATCAATTGTGAAACAAATAGAACTGTAACAGACTTGCACCTTAAAAATAATCCTAGTTTTTATGCAATTCTACATACCTTTAATTTTATTTCCTTCGAGTGTGGATGTCATTTTTTAAGTCATTTTTGCTGTTTTGCTGGCAGATTATCCGGAGCAGCACATACCCTCTAATGTATCTGCTCCTCCGGAAGCAAGAGCGTATGTCCGGCGCGTATTTGTGTAACCCCATTGTGTTAATCAGAATTTTCTGGTGTCACATTTTTTAGACCATTTTTTTATCGCGGAGATTCCGATCCTGAAGTATATTGTTTAAGCAGGAGTAGCCAGAAATTTTTCATGGGTATGTTACGACTACTGCAACTCACATATATATACACGTGTGTGCGATAAGGGAGTGAAGAATATACATTTTGTATGGCAAAAAATTCCGATTTGGGGTTGTGACCCCCTATCCCCTCCTTGGCTACGCCACTGTACGCAAGCATAAGTTGTCACGTCATGAAAAACCGTCATAGATGGCAAACTCCGAAGTTGTTCTGAGGGTTATACAAAATTAAGAAATTTTCTTTTAGTAAATTTTGCTTTTGATACAGTTCGGATATTTGGTTTTAATAGATTTCGGCCACCGCGTATTTGTGTAACCCCATTGTGTTAATCAGAATTTTCTGGTGTCACATTTTTTAGACCATTTTTTTATCGCGGAGATTCCGATCCTGAAGTATATTGTTTAAGCAGGAGTAGCCAGAAATTTTTCATGGGTATGTTACGACTACTGCAACTCACATATATATACACGTGTGTGCGATAAGGGAGTGAAGAATATACATTTTGTATGGCAAAAAATTCCGATTTGGGGGTTGTGACCCCCTATCCCCTCCTTGGCTACGCCACTGTACGCAAGCATAAGTTGTCACGTCATGAAAAACCGTCATAGATGACAAACTCCGAAGTTGTTCTGAGGGTTATACAAAATTAAGAAATTTTCTTTTAGTAAATTTTGCTTTTGATACAGTTCGGATATTTGGTTTTAATAGATTTCGGCCACCAAGGTGAGATGAAATATTACTAAATACAGCAACCCAGAATTTTTTTAACTATTGAATTTGCCACTATGCAACTACAGTAGATTCCCTAACACGGAAGATACGTTCCGTGTTATAGGAATCCGTGTTGTACGGGTCCTGCGCTATACTCCACCTGGAGTGCGAACTGCGCGGTGTAATCGCGGCAAAACTTATTCGCGCTCCGTAAAAATGCAATGATGTTTGGTGTTGCCATTCAAAAGGAATGTTAATTACAGGAGCTAAGGCTTCATAATATCAGAACATATGTCTCATTTCACCGTGCTGTACGAGTCTCTTTTAACGTGTTACACGAAAACGATCGTAATGTTTTCGTCGTGTTCTAAGAATTCGTGTTGTAGACCCATGTTATAAAGGGGCAACTGTAATCTGTAAAAAATGAAAAATGAAATTAGTTATTTATTTAGTGCGAATTGGCAGCGAGATAAACGTCACTTTTATGTAACAAGTGTGATACTGCATTAAGAGTTCAATAAGGGTAATAATTTTTTTTCTCAGAAGTTACATCACGAACGTTTTCATTTACAAAAGCGACATGATTTTCACCGGAGCAGGGTACATTTTTGGCTTTTAAACGTAAATGATGCATCCATTGTTTCAAGTAGGTTTTTTTAATTTAGGTAAAATTTAATAAAGTCGTGTGTAACATAACTGCGCTAATGCATTGTCCACGCTTTGAAAAATGCAAGATAAAATTGTTGTCAACATCATGTAATGTTATTTATGTGGTATATACTACATATTAATGCTATAAATTAAACCTCACAAAGAGAATTATATGATGTAGAAACCAGGCATTTTTCGAAAGAGAAAAGTTTTGTCTGCATACCATAAAGTTCTTTCTTTTTTGATCACCAGTCACATTGACGTTGTTTTTGTGTCATGTTGCAATCGTCTAAAATTTGCACTCATGACGTCAACTTTTAGTCACGATTCAAGTATTTTTTCACGTTTTGAGATTCCGCATTACTGGGTTTAATTCAAATCATATATGTGTAAGGAAAATATGCGTTTCCCACCGTGCGGAGAACGGGTACGCAGCTAGTAAATGTTAAAACTTGAGTACAATATTTGTTAAACGTTATTTACAGAAGATTTTTGCACTTGAGAAAGAAGTTTTACTTACTCTTCAACATTTGCTTCGTTCCTCAATACACCTATAAAGATAATTTCGAAGAAAAGTATAAAAATGTGAAAAATAAATTTCAAGGTACAGTATTTTGAATGGTAAATAAATATATTTTATTTTGGTATCATTAAAATACGCGACATTCCCTGGAAGTTTTTTTAGTCAATTTTTTAGTCACATATTTTATTTTCTTAGCTGAAATAGATTCATATCTATCATTTCTACCACAATACTTTGAAGTAACTAAAATTCCTACAATTTAAGATCCCTAAAATAAGCTATTTTAATATATTTATATAAATATTTTAAAAAAACTGAAATTTCTTTCCTCAAAATAAATAAGTAAGGATAATCTATTTAATTAATAAAATAAAATAAATAAAATATAGATTTTCTGGTCACTTTTCTTGCAGAATGCCTCCTAAAGAACATGTTTTTGAAGAAGTATCTATTGCATTATTTGATTGTTATTGTCCTATCTGAAAAATTTTAAATGGCTAAAATATTAGCTTAAAATGTAATTAGTTAATTTGCCTACCAAGAATAGCTTCTAGAGTATGATGAGGTAAAATAGTGGGGTAAAAGTAGTAGACATTTCTTTTTGACAAAAGAAATGCATAAAAATTGTCTTTAAATGCTGTTGGGTTTTTAGCTTATATTTTCAAACATTAGTTTCCAAGATTTATGCTCATTAAAAATTTCATTAATTCCATTCGGAAACATAATATTATCTTTTATCTGCTTATTGAATTTATGTTCTTTTCTTGTATCTCCAAACATCTTTAAAGAAATCAATTCATTTCTCAAAATTTGATAAAGTTATAATTTTCCGATTTAAAATGTTGAAGCAGCTTATAATAAGAAAAAAATAGAATTAATTTTTTTTTTATATTTATATTCTAGCGTGGAGGAATAAAATGAATATACAGTTAGGGATGTTTTATTCCCAAAAGCTCCTTATAAACTTTATACTATAAGGTTGCCTACCAATGTCTGAAAGTATAGGATAAAAACTATTCAAAAATATTTATGTTTTTGGAAAAAAAGAACTCTTACTTATTTTATGCTTTTCTCACTTTGTAGCTATGAGATGTCAGAATACAATGTTTATTTAGAATCTAAGTTTAACAGTTCTGGTCATAACATTTTTAAATTAGAATAATTTTTCAGTTGCAGGAAATAAATAAAATTTGATAAAGCGTATTGACTTTTAAAAATTTACTACCTATTTCATCCCACCTGCTACCTGTTTCACTTCACTTTTATGGGAAAAACACTTCTTAATGGAGTTTAATATTGTTGCATTTAAAACTAATATAACTACCAGTGTGGTTACAGTTAAACTTCCCTTATAAACAGCATTCTGCAGCAGAAATGGGATACCCGATTGCCACCAAATTTGTTATATGGACTGTACACGCGATGAGCAAGATTTATAAAAATCTGACCCAAGAATTTAGAAATGTTTGGTTAAAAAAATGTTTATTAGGTGACGCTTTGCAGGTGAATTCGGCTCAAAAAGGGACTCAAATTAGTTAATGAAAGCTCAAAAGCTATTGAGTACATTTTGAACTTGTTAGTACATCTGGAAGCCATTTTCATTGTAAAATTTGCTGTTTTATCATGCAAAGCGCCATCTAGTGGACATTTTTTGAACTTTTTTTTTCCGAAATTGTCCGAGTGCATCTTATTTATACTTTGTATACCAAATTTGGTTAAAATCCGTTCAGCCGTTTTAGTTGTAAAATCCTCTTTACTGGAAAGTTTAATTAGAAGCACCGTATATTATAATTTATTTCTGAGCTGTGAAAGAGATAAATGCATGACATAAAGTTGGTTATTCTAATTTTGATTCAAACGTCGTTGAACAAATAATTTCAAACTAGAACCGATAACCCTTAATTTGCTTTTATCAAAATTTGAACCGTTTAATATTTTTGGTATATATAACACATATTTTCTATTAAATTTAGACATTTTTTATGCGCTTAGTTTTGCTCACCTGCAGAAGCATAGCATGATAGAAGAATGGCAACAAAAGTTGCAGGGCCGGACTGGACCGCAGAAACGGCCCGGGCGATTCGACCAGACCGGCCCCCTAACATCATGCGGGCGCATGTAGGATATTAGTTTCGCTGAGGGGGGGGGGACGATGAACAAGTATAGCTGAATTCTGATATAATGAACTCTCTTATAACGTTAAGATATTATCTATAGGTTCAATCACACACCTAAGATGCGAATCTCGCTTACAACGCACTCGCTTATAGCGTCCTAAGTTATCTGTTCCCTTCAATGACTTTAAAATCGAGTTCATCTGCATATGGCATTATTAGAGAAAAATGTATTAAATACCCATTATTTTTTATTAAATATGGCATTATTAGAGAAAAATGTATTAAATACCCCTTTAGTGTTTAGCCTCCTCCATGGATGCGCTTATGCCTAACTTGATAATGAGAATGAAATAAAATAACACCGAGTTTTCAATATAATATTTTTTAATTATTTAATTGACCACCAAACAATAAAACCATACTAAAAACTAAACGAACAATACATACATACATACATAACATTTTAAATTCGTTCTATAAAGTTAATTCAGTTAATAAAAGAATGTGAAATATAATATACATATTTACAAAAATATATAGCAAATGAGCCTAAGGTGCCCGTAGTTAAACTTAAATATTAGGTGATCATAGTATTCTGGTTAGGTGAATGTGGCTTTTATTTTATTTATTTATTTGTAAACATAGTTGAGCAACTTTCTTGCATAAAGATACTTTTGCTACAACAGTGGCAAAAACTGATAAAAATCAGGAAAGTGGGAAAAAAATGGCAAACATTAAATTACTCAAATTTAGTACGCAATTATTAAATAAAACGTATTGTAAAAGTGCATGTTTCGGTACATTACTTGGTGAACTAAGAATTATTACGTTTGTTTATCTAAGTTTAATTAAATTGTTTTAGCTAATTAAATACAATTAAATTATTTTAGCATGCTTTAAATTCTCAATTTACATTCTTATCATTAGATACTTAGAAGTAGTTATATTCAGAAACAAAATTTTGATTACTGTTCAGAGTTATTGTCATTATTTTAATAGTCTGTCAAATATTTTTAATTAATAAACTGATAGGCACATAGATTAATTTCATTTAATGAGAAAAATACATAAACATACAGATCTTAAATACTTTACTTACCAGCTTTCTCTGTTGGGAAATTTTGAAGTTAAATATTGATTAGAAGATTATGAAGGTAAAGTAAAACTTTAGTTTGGGTAAAGAAATCGCGTAATAACTTCATTTAATTTAATTGTCTGCTATTTAACCTACTTCAAATCTCATTCCTACTTCCTACTTCATATCCTACTTCAAATCTCAATCATCATGGAGTCGCTAGTCATAATGGATCTCTATCTAAAAATTTAAAACCCCATTATTCTCAAAAGTAGAAATTTAAACAAGCCATTCTGGCATGCCACCTAGTAGTATATTTACTACACCCGAAGTATAGATGTGAATATTTAAATTATAAGAAGGAAGGGAAGCATGGTTAAGAGAAACTAATTCTGACTTTATAACATGCGGTATTAACTCTGAATTAAAAGAATACAAAATCATTCAGCTATCATAGCAGGTGTGTGCCATGTAATGGCGTGAATTTCTATCTAAAATTTTGAAACTTCATTATTCTCTGAAGTAGAGATTTGAACAAGCCATTCTGCTGTGTCATCTTGTAGTATATTTACTACACTCAAAGTACAGGGGTGAATATTTAAATTATAAGAATAAAGGGAAGCGTGGTTAAGAGAAACTAAGTCTGACTTTATAACATGAGGTATTAATTCTGAATTAAAAGAAGACCCAATTCCCATACCTATTTTACAGAAAAAATAGTCATAACTGTCAAGGCTGATAAATGATGAAAAGTGTGTCGAAAGTTTGTGAAATTTCTAATGATTTTTGCTCATTATCTGTACACATCCAGGTTACTTGTACACCTCCTCTTCTTCCAGCAAGCAATGCTGCTATAGAAATATTTTTTTCAACCTTATCTTTTGTACA
The DNA here is from genome assembly GCA_038373885.1 of Cheiracanthium punctorium. Taxonomy (NCBI): domain Eukaryota; kingdom Metazoa; phylum Arthropoda; class Arachnida; order Araneae; family Cheiracanthiidae; genus Cheiracanthium; species Cheiracanthium punctorium. The sequence goes on along the minus strand of JAWZYV010012753.1, from coordinate 605,961 downwards.
ATTGTACAATCAAAAAATCGAAATAGACAACAAATACACATTTAAAACTGGTTTATTGCTATGATAAGGTACCAGAAATTAGATTATGCAGAATTGAGTGGAATTTTAGCATTTCAGTTTATTTCAAATTTGATGAGCTTATTTTATCAGGTCTTACGATATGTATCTATGTATAATCGATTTTTAAATGAATTGGGTAAGATTCTTTGATTTAGAATAATCATTAATAGTTAAAGAAAATTAGTTAAAAATTAAAAGAAAGACTGTACTTAGACGAGGGGAAACACTGTACTTAGTCCTCGCGCCCACTCACTTAATGGAGGCTGTTGGCGTTTTAGTTAAGGAAATTGTCTTACATACTCAGGCCTAGAGTTATACGGGTTATTACAGGCCTAGACTTACAGGGAACATGGATGGGGCACGCGCCCCTCCAATAACTTACTCAATTATAGGCAAAATTGAAATCACTTAACTAATTTTCTGTTTTAGCATATAAGACAGCCAATGCGAAATTCGTGTTTTGTATTTATTTGGCCTTTCTTTCCACAGACTCTGTGGGGAAAAGAAGAAATATTGGACTCAGCTAATTTTAAAATAACGTTTTGAAGTATTTTTAACACCTGCAGCAAATTCTGTTTCTTCTTTTTTCAACGGGCCATAAGTTATCTAGATTTATTTTTGTGGTATTACGACCATTTATCTACACTAGAGGTATAGACCGATGGGGGAGGTGCCCTCCTTGGCATATAGGATCTATCTAAGTGGATCTATACATCTATCTAAGTGGTCTTAACCCAAATTTACTCTAAGTTTCGAATAAAACCACGGAAAACTCCGAACGGTTATGTTGGCGGACGTGTCTTGGGCTAGAATCAGGCACCTTCCATCTCCTAATTGAAGGCGCTATGTGCTCGGCCACGGGTGGGGCTGTCTAGAAATGGTAATTAAAAATTTCTCTATACGTAAAAGAAAGCTTTGAACATTCTTTTGTTTTGTTTTACTAACATCACTAATAATACATTACGTTTCAACTAAATTAAAATACTGCATATAACGTCAAACATACACATGGAAAAAAATTGTAAATTTAGAGTTATCGTCAATTTATTTCATTTTTACACATGAATATGGGAGTGCTAATGTTCTTTTTTTTTTTTTTTAAACACATTTTCTTACTCTGACAGGTGCTTTTAAGATAGTTTTGAGTCATTATGGGTCTGGTATGACCTAAGTGTATATAAAGGTGCATAGACAGTAATGTTTACAATTTTTAGATACGTCAGTCTTTTTCAATTCTCTATTCTAAGGAAGTGGGGATCGTCGCGTCGGCCCCGAACTTCCGTTTCGCGCCGGTGCTAGTTTTTTCGCTTTTGTATTGTACCCTGCTTGTCCAAATGTGTGTTTTTAAAATGTTTTATAAAGCTTATTGAAATTTTAATCTTTATCTAGTTTAGATACCGGAGCCATTATTCAGCATACAACATACATAGTCCCCCACCTTTCAAATGTTGCGTTGCGAAATTGCGGGTTTAGGTCCTCTCGTTCTATAGAGCACCGGCCCATTCGACCACCGGCCCATCGGGCGATCGCCCGACCGCCCGATAGCCCAGTCCGGCCCTGTTAAAATCCGTTCAGCCGTTTTAGTTGTAAAATCCTCTTTACTGGAAAGTTTAATTAGAAGCACCGTATATTATAATTTATTTCTGAGCTGTGAAAGAGATAAATGCATGACATAAAGTTGGTTATTCTAATTTTGATTCAAACGTCGTTGAACAAATAATTTCAAACTAGAACCGATAACCCTTAATTTGCTTTTATCAAAATTTGAACCGTTTAATATTTTTGGTATATATAACACATATTTTCTATTAAATTTAGACATTTTTTATGCGCTTAGTTTTGCTCACCTGCAGAAGCATAGCATGATAGAAGAATGGCAACAAAAGTTGGTAAAACAATGAATGACTCCATGTTTGACTGCGTTTTACCTGAAAATATAAATGAAATCGCAAAAAAAAGTAACTTAAAAAATTGAATTTATTTAAAAAGGGAAATTAAGCAATTTCCCTGGTGTGCAAAATTCAGAAAATTTGCATATTTTTATCTAATTTCATAAGAAATAACTGAACGAAATGTAGAAATTACATCTTCGAAACAAAAATACAAATATAGTGTGAACACTCCACGAAAGCGTGTACTTGGGTGCGGGCGAAGCCGTCGTTGATAAGATATACAGTCTGCGGTGCTTTGTAACCGAAGAGCCATGTGGCCTAGGGGTGTGACCATCTTACAATGGTTGTCTCGAATTAAGATGGTCACACCAGGGCCCTCTGGATGACAATTGCTTGTTTTTCTACCGGGCCTGCTACTTCAGAATTGTGATGTTACACAAGACATCTGAGGTAAGCTGCAGCAGAGAAACTTAGCGCTTTCTTTAAAACCTCTTCACACACGGAAAGTTTCTAATCAAAAATACATTTTAAATAATTGAGCCTGTTTCTTTTTTTTTTTTTTTCTTTTTTTTTTCTTTTTTTTTTTTTTGCAGATATAGGACAACCCTTTAAAGCGGGAAAAAAATCTCAATAATAAAAAATGTATACGTGATATTATAAATGTTATAGGTACACTGTTCCGAATATTAAGAATATGAAGATAAAACTTCAATAAAATACCGTCTCAATATGAAATTTAAAGCAGGTTTTTTTAATATAGTTCGTTTAAATTGACAACATTTAAACAAACATTTTGACAATTATAATCAAACAATGACACAGCTGTGCAATTTTGAAATATTATAATTGAAATCATTCAATTATAATATTTCATTTAGAGATACTATTTATCCGAGGAAAAGCTATATCAGGCGCACCTAACATTCAATTTCGCCGAAGTGTGAAGGTCCAGGGTTCGGGTCCCATCGCGCGGCTGTCGATCTAACGGTCTGGAGTTTTGGTAGGTTTTTTCCAGATGTAACGTGAATTCGCATTAGAACCCCTTAGAAAGTTCTCCTACCAAGGCAACCCCCCTTGGCAGATCGCCCTAGAGTAGCGTTGCCATAATCACACACAACCAACTAACATTCAATTTCCAAATCCACCAATTAAAATTTTTATTACTATAAAAAAAATATTACAAAAGCATGAGCAGTTACTACAATATTATACAACTGATCATCTCCTAAAAAAGATCCAACCTGTCCCAACTCCATTCGAATTATAATATTTATAGCTGATCAAGCCCCAAATATAAAATATAAAGTTCCAATATCCTTATGATTAGTAGAATATAATCATCGCAGTATCTATTAGTTTACTAAACATTAAATTGCAAATTTAATGAAAATCAAATGATGGTGAACTGTAAATTCACATTAGAGCACTTTTAACTTTGAAAGTTAACAAAACATTATCTTATTAATATAAAATAATATTAATAACCCAAATATTATTATTATTAATATTCCAATAAATAAAAAATAATCCTTCTTATAATAATTTTTTCTTAGGATTCCTATTCTTCATATTATTTCATACTTATATCCTAAGATAATATCATATACTATACGAATATAAACATAAAATATAATTACAGATACTAATAACAAAACTATTACATAAAAAATATCTACTATAAAAATATAATATAAAGTTACTATTTAAAAAAAAAGAAAAAAAAAACAAGAAAAGGAGGTATACCACCTATACTAAATATCTCTAATAAAAATCATAATTTTCCTCTTATTCGATTAACTATACTTAATATAATAATTTCCTCATCAATAAGAACAAAAATAATGCTAACTAATAGCATTGCATATACAAATAAATATATTAATCAATATAACTCATCAATTATTATACAACTAATAATTCATCCTAAATGATGAACAGATGAATAAGCTAATAAATCCTTAATATTAACGTGATTAAAAGACCCAAGCACCCCAATTAATAAGCTTATTATTCCAATAGGACACAAAACTGAATTAATAAATATAGTTTTAACCAATAAAGGGATAATCCTTTGAAAAGTCATCAATAAAAATCCAGAGACCCAATTAATTCCCTTAATTACAGAAGGAAATCAAAAGAAAAAAGCACCAGCACCAATTTTTAATCTAAGTAATATTAATACTAAAAAATCCATTTTATATGGACTAAAAAATAATAATCTCAAAAAAAAGTTCATCTTATTCTTTGAATAAAATTTTTTTTATAACAAGACTCTAAATTATATAAAACATAACGTTTATATACTAATATAATAAATGAAATTATATTAATTTCTAATCTCAATCATAATAAAAATCAATCGTTACATCCTATCACCAAAGAAAAATATAATTAAATATAAAACAATAAATGATAAAGAAGAAGGAATTAATATAATTTCATTTATGCGGTATGAACCCATTAGCTTAACTAGCTCTTATATTTAGTGATAAAATGTGCAAAGAGCAATATATTTTACTCACTTATATTTAAAGAACGAATATTTGAATTGTTACAAACATTTACAGAAGAAATATTTGTTTATTTACATATTGAGAATTATTAGCACTCAATATATTACTATTTTTTTTATTATATAAAACTTTAATTATGTTAGCATGAAATTGCATTAACAGTATTAAGTGCTTAATAATGATAAATGAAACTATTTATATTTAAATATGGTATTTCGATATCGTTCTATATACTTCATTTCTACAAAAGCAACGATCTTTTAATAAAACATTAATAAAGCACATTTTATACGAATGAAGTAGAAATTGAGTGCTAAAAAATCAATAACAATTATTGATTAATAACAATGATTTCTACAGAAACACAAAATTATTAGATGTTAAACATACAAAAGCGTTTTTAGAATACACACATGTATTCAAAACGAAATTATGCATTAAACAACAATGCAAATATATCATATTTTTAATGGAAAGATATTTATCACTTACCAGAATATGAAAGACCACTCTCTTTCTTCTCAAGTTTATGAAAATTAAAATAATAATAATAATAATATATTATAAACACTGCGAAATACAATACACATGCAACGAAAAACTCCTCAGATCTCGTAGCGTGTGGAACGGCGACTCATATGTCGTGTGTGACGTCACAAATCCGTCGAAGCTCTTGGAACAGGCCCGGTAGAAAAACAAGCGATTGTCATCCAGAGGGCCCTGGTCACAGCCCCTTGGTCACATGATTCTTTGGGTGCAAAGGGTTTGTGGCTAAAGTGTCAGCACTGTAGCCTGTATAACTCGTCAGCCACTGAACTGAACAAAGCGAGAACAGGAACATGTGGTAAATTCCAAGTTTTATTCACTCGCATACTTCGCAGAGTGCATCGTACTCGCATACTTCACTCGCAGAACTTTTTGGTATTTTTTTTCAGCAATTGGTTAGGTTAAAATTTGAACAGTCAAAATAACTACGGAAACAAAATATAAGTTTGGATGACAGAATGAGTTAGCGAATAGGGAGAATGTTAGAAGCAGACCAGTCTCAATTTCATAAGTGTAGAGAGTTAAATGTAATGCTCAGCATCGTGTCCAAAATGTGGAAAGTTTCAGGATACCGGATTCATCGACAGAAACTTTAGAAGAATTGCAGATTTGTAAAAGAGATTACAGCAGCCACGCAACACCTCCTAGATATACAATGCCTGAGAACAGACACTTTTACGTCATTATTAGGTCCACTAAAATGACGTCATCACACACTTATTTTCACAAAGTAAAAGTATTCAAAGTTTGTGGTGAATTTTCTTCCGCATCAAACATTTTAATGATTTAAGATAAAAAATTTAATTTTACGACAAAAAGGAAAATTTAACTATCGCTAATTATGTAATATGATATAGAAATAGATCATATTAATTTTTTTTAATCAGAGAAGTATTTTAATTCTTATCTTCAACTTCAGGTATTTTCTAAAATTCGTATCACTCACCAGA
>JAWZYV010012752.1:0-140440 GCA_038373885.1 Cheiracanthium punctorium | reverse complement strand
TGATATAATGTAAGCACTTTTGTCTGATTCATTTATGTTACAACTTATATATTCAATAAAAACATAAATAAGTATATGCGAATATCAGCAGCACAAACACATAAACAAGACTATAGAAGTATAATCGTCACGGATGTCTTGGATAAGTGTTGTTTTATCGATTTTCAAACAAGGCCTCTGCTTTTCTGACTGATTTTTTTAAAATTTATATACCAATCAATGAAATAACAAGAAAATCTGGAAAACTAGCATTTTCGTTACCTAACCAATAATTAGTAAATATGCAGACTTATACTTCGAAAATCGAATTCTTTTAGATGTTAATAAAAAAACTAAAAAAAACCAAAAAACAATGAATATCATGGTTGCAAGGTTTGGCGAATTTCGCCAGTAGAATTACGCCAGTTTTAGGCCACATTAAAAAGTATGAGAAATAAATAAATAAAAGGGTGTTACACAAAGCCTGAATTTTCAAATGGAGAGTAAGTTTTTTTACATGACAGGAATTTATAATTACAGATTATTCCTTTCTCCAATGCAAAATAATTAATTACAACTGCTTTTACGACTTTTCCAACTTTCTCATAAACTTTTGATTATTTTTATTCTCGTATTATTCAATAAAACCTTTTGATAGAACATGAAAGTAAAAATTATACTAACAGATGTTTTGAACATAATTCACTTGTACTTCTGATGATATCAAAATTGTACTTCTGATGATAATAATTTCGAAGTTATAAACAAATTAGAAAAATTATCATGTTTTTTTCATTCTTAACAGAGAAATAAAAAAAAATGTTTATTTGCATTTTACTATGAAGTCATCCTGAAAGTTAAGGCAGTTATATCAGTATATTAATGTAATACAGCATCAGTTCTTCTGGGTATATAGCGTTAAAGGTACACTTTAAGAATTATCTGGTTATTCATCCGTACTGATGATTCAGGGAGATATTGAGAAGTACAAAGGATATCAGATGTCAAAATCTGATAGGTGCTTAAAACATTTAGTCAATTAAATATTTCTTTCATTAAATTTCTCTAAATTTTGTTTAATGAATGTATTTAAGCAACAAATATATATATAAAATGACCGTTTTGGATTTTTTCAAAAATATTTTGAAAGAACTATACTACCGCAAACTGTTGATACCTTTTAACTATTAAATACAGTAGAACTCCAACTATTCGAATCAATCGGGAACGGACCTCTTTCGGATAATCAAAAATTCGGATGATTGGATTTTCTCCTTAAAAAGGGTTTAGTATGTATTTTAATTAATTACTGTGAGAGTTTATGTTGAAAATAAGAGGGAAAAAAACTATTTTTTAAAGAACAAGAGCTTTTAATAAATTACATGAAAAGTCAACATGTTCACATGTTAAGCGTACTTACAAGTGCTGTACATTAGAACAATATGTACGAACCGTACTGTAAATGAAAGTTATTGCTCGCGCTGCGCGTACACTAGCTTCGCGGATAGCAGGACAACTGCACACGTAGAAAAAATCATTTTCTGAGTGCAGCGCGTTTCTGTCTTCATTTCATTTTTTTTTTCTGAAACTCAAAGCGATTCGGATAGTCAGAGTTCGGATAATTGAGTTCTACTGTATATAAAAAAATAAATAAATAAATGCAACTGGCAGTACTAACTTATACGAGTAAATGCAAATGATCTTTCAATAAGTTGTGAAGATATGCATTTAAAGTATCACTTTTTGGAGTATAATTTAATGATATTTTGGTTTTGAAATAAGTCCATAAGATATAGAAGATATGCGTAGTAAATAATTTAAGTAATGTACAAAGCATATAAAACTAAATCGAAATATTCCATAAATAATAGAGTGTTTAACAATAAAAAGTGTAAGCAAAATGTAATTTTTTTATCTATGACTTTACGATATTTTAATATATTTTCTTTGTTTCTAGGTATGAAGTTGGAAACGTTTTTGCGTTACTAGGCTTTACAGAGTGAAATTTGTAGAATATTTCTGAATGAAATCGATAAATAAGTTTTAAATCATCAGCAATGTTGATATAAAAATTTTGCAGATTTTAATAAATAGCTTATGGTTTTAGTTGAATGATTTATGATTGTTATTTTGTGTCTTCCCACACAAGCTATCTTATGTCTGTAATGGTGAATGACTAAACACTGGCAAGTCCACGTTCTGGTGAAAATCGACATTCGCCGAATCACTTCGAGCTAATCAAAACATTTGCTAAATATCGATATTTCTCACTGACACCAGAAAATATCGACATCCGTCTTGTTATTCGCATATGCAAATGTCAAATACATGTTTTTAAATTCAAATCAAAATTAGAATACAGGACATCCTAAGAGGTTTACGCCCTGGTTCCGACTCAGTGTGTTTTCAAATTTTACCATCAGTATCAATCAGTAGTATTTTCCGCTTTAAATTTGAAAATGAAGTAAACAATTATTCACATACAATTTTTTCAAAAACAGTCCAATATGAGCACCACGTGATTGCTTCGTGCATACGATTTTTTGATGCACTTCATTCAAATGTAAAACTTTTAAAGTGGAGATATGATAATTCAATACCATTAATTTTTGGCGATTTCTTGCAAGTATAAGAGCCTTACCACTTTTGTTCAGTTTTTGAAAATTTATTTTAGGTATTATATCCTAGGATATTACACAAAATGTTGACACGCTTGGTGAAAGTTAGCGATATTTTCGTCAGAGTTTAAACAATGGCTATCGCTTTCTAAGGTATTGGACTTGTCCATAGGCCTTAAGGTATTGAAACTCTCTTGAATGACCCAGCAAATCAGCTTGCAAATCAATAGCAATCAAAAACAGAGGTGCGCAACTACATTTTGCAATAGTTTCAAATACGAAATTCAGATTTGCTTACGTCAACCGTTTGCTTACGTGTTGGATTTAGGCAAGTAACATATATGCATTTATACGTACGGATGCCGCCACAAAACTAGTCAAAATGCAATCACGGTGGATCGAAATATTTTGTACATGCATAAGTACGCATTTACAGGCAACTCAAAGATGAGATGTATGACAGAAACTTTGTTAAGCTATGTTTAAAAATGTCCAAAAATAATTTTTCTGTCAAAGTTTAAATATCAGATTTTTTCGCGAGAGCATTTTTTTAAACTCCATACAAGGAAATAAAAATATCCATGGGTTGGAGCGATTTTTTTTCAGTATCTTATAAGAAATTAATCAAATTAAGAAAAAATGCAATAAACAAGATAAAATTTAAATGATAGAAAGTGTAAACAACTTGTGGAACATAAAACGAACGGTATATTTAAGAAAAGCAAACAAAGAAGTACTTAGGCATAAATTATGTGATCGAGGTTATATATTCGCTTTTCTTGCAACGACTTATTTCTTATGACGTTTGGGATTGCATAAAAATTTCATGCTTTTTCGGGTTGGTCATTCATTCGTGTTGTATTAACGCCAAAGCTGATCTGTGATTGTCGACCTACAGTGGTGCTTGTTTTAATGTTAAGACATATTACAAAACATTAAGTTTTTCAGAAAAAATTTACATATTTCGTGTTTGATAACTTTAACTGCAGAATATTGACTTTCGTCAAATTTAATATCTTTTTGTATTTCGGAGACTTGATTTTAAAAAATGCCTTTAGACTCTTAGTTGATAACTTGGCAGAATTGAATAAATATTCATAATTTCGCAATAGAAACTTTTTTTTCTAGATAAATTTGTTTTATCATACTTCAGACTGCCCTAAACCGTACTTACAATTTATTCGACAAGACACATATAAACTGATTTAAATGTGAAAGTCTAAACATAATTTAAAATTTATCTCACACTAAGATAAATTTACTAACTATATCAACAGATATTCACAGTAAAATTTTATTGTGATTCAGAAAAATAATCTACTGTGATTACTTAAGTATTGCTTTAAATATAAACGCTTATACTTACTTTTAAAATGTAAAGGAAAAAACGACGGGTTTCAAATACTTTTAAATATATTGTACAAATTTGCATTCCATATAATATTTTAGATAAAGAAAGGAAATTAACGGCAGATTTAAATTTATGGTCTGCTCTAATACAGAATTGTAATTTTTAAATGAATAATGAAATTGGCATGAAAAATTTATTAGAATAGCATTTATTACAATACCAGTTACATATTAGTGCTACTTAAGCAATCTAAAAACATTATTTTAAGTAAGAGTCAAGTATGAAAATAAAGTCTTACGTAAACGTGCTTGTTATAAAAATTGTCAGACGTTTGTTTAAAAGAGATTGTTAACGGCACAGAAAATGAACCTTTGTTGTAATAGATTTGGCAGTCTTCTCTCTCAAATCTTAAAAAATACGTCTGATAGCTGACATGGACTATCAGACGTATTTTTAAATTACTCTTAAAACAATATTTTTTACGTTTGTCAGAAAATTAAAGTATATATTTATATATTTAAGCTGCAGATATCCCACCTTTTAATAATAGAGCCTGGTAAATATAAAAAATAAAAGGGATTTTCGAATATTTTATTCCAACACAGTATTAAAAAAAACTTTACATATTTTCCAAATGTCTTAAAGTCGAAATCATTGTCTGTTATTTAATTAAACATGACAGTATTACAAAACTGTAGATATTCAGCGAAAAAGATCTTAAAAAATTTATTTGATAAATATTTCGTAAGAATAAATGAATTTCAAATAAAAAATTACGAAATGTATACATATTTCGTTTACAAGAATGACATTGGAAAATTCAAAATTAGGTAACCGTCTCCACTATTTCAAACTATGGCATTTAAAATTCGTTTTAAAATGTATGATTCAGTATTTTAAAGTCTTTCAAAGGTAACTCTGGTGTCTGTGATGTAGAATAAGGTGTCATCATTGGAAGAATATTTTTATGCAGTTTTTTTTAAATATGTGTAGTATAATAATTTTATACCATTAATTTTGGACTATATTTGAGGGAGTGTATCTGCGGGAATTTCCAAGCGCAATATATTCTAGGACTGCATTTGTAAGCCGTGACGCTTAATGTTTCATATAATTATAAAAACTTTTAAAGTAATCTATTGTAAGTTTTTAATACACTCGAATAAAGCTAAATATAAACTGGAGGAACCCCAACACTCCGATAGGAAAAATTCCAAGCAACAGAAATAGGTATTCGTAATCCAGCACACGGCATTGATACTATGTGATAGCTGCGAGGCCTGGGAGAATTAAGTTTTCGAGAAATAACTTGCTGAAAATAAATTTTCCTTTGACGTCCGCTCATCTAATTCCGTGGCTCAACGAACATAAAAGTTAAAAAACATTAATATGCATATATGTGCAACAAGTTTTAATGACTACTTCAGTGACGCAGCTTCCAAAATACTGTGTTGAAATGTTTTTGGTGTGTTGAGAACAATAATAATGGAACAATAGTGGTAAATCCTATGACTAAAAAAACTAAATATTATCCATAAATTTAAGTAAAAATGGCATAAATTATTTTTTAAGTTCCAAAAATAAGTATAAAATTATTACCAGCAGAAAATGCAAAATTAAATTTGTTATATAGACTAAGTATACCTGCCTACTGATGTAACTTAAGCACTCGAGTGGGCATGTAAAAACAAATTTGTGGACTTATATCGTAAAATGCATTAGTTCTACAATATTTTATGAGAGAAATGGCACATTTCATATTTATTTAGAGATTTTTCTAGCAGTTTCTGTAAATATGGTATTTTTGAGAAAAAAAATGCCATACGATATATTTTAAAACACTAATTATTTTATTAGAATAATATTAATTTCACATAATAGCCTTTGTTCAATATATAACAGTAGTGAAATGTTAATTTACATTTAGTACCGCATTAATGTTTAGTTTACGCTAAGAACATAATGAAACATTGCTACTCTGGCGGGAGTATTTAATCCCAAATTCGAATTTACTCCCCTCCCGGATAACAAAGAATTAACATTTTTTTCACCCACCCCAAGTAGATTTTGACTTTCAAAGGTAGAAAACAGAACAGAATTGTTCTAAAAAAATTTCTCCCTTTTTACGAAGAGAAATTCTTCCTGGCGTGAGATTTACCCCAGTCAAGATATTGGAAGATTATTCAGCGGAAGGTGGCCCAAAATGATACTAGTAGGCAAAACGACCCACTTGTGTTTTTTTTTTTTCCAGAATGATTGAGCTATCATCTAGGTAACACATAAACTAGTTGTGGCAAGACTAGAAGAAGCAATGGTGATATTTAAGCGATCGATGCATTAAGTGTCTGAGAAGAATTCTTTAAAAAACTGGGTTTTATAATTTATTTCGCGTTTCTCGGCTTGTTCCAGTAATATGACCTAAAGTGGGCAACTATACTACCGGGTAAAATGATCTACCGACAGAAGAAACTTTAAGACGGAGTCCTGGGCATCATGGGAGCTCTTCAGGTGTTCTCAAAATGTGTGACACCTCATTTTATTACTTAACTTATTTCTGCGTTTATTGTAAGTCATAATTTGTAAATTATAATTTTGAAATGTTCTATGTTTGTGACACCTTTTTTATTTTAATATTTTGAAAAAAAATTAATTAGGCTTACTGTATGATAGTAAAACTTATTTTGTTTCACTATGCGTAGCCATAATTACATTTATATCTTTTATTTTGCCGACAAAACACAATTTACAATTGTTCTGGAGTGAAGGATCCTTTTTTCCTTGAGTAAAGGTAAAATGATCCTATGAATTCTTTTTCAAAATTCTGTATTTTTCGTTCCTCACTTTGGGTTTAAAATATTATTAATATATATTTATGATGCAAAATGTAATGTAAAATATTGTGACAAAGGCCCAAAGTATTATTTAACATTTATGTTATTTTATACAAGTTTTCCCTTAAGGGGATGATTTTGAGCACCTTACCCAAATAATAATAATTTTTATTTAAAAATATGAAAATAAGGAGTTCATTAAGAACCATATTCAAAGCCTTAATATGTAGTATGTATTGTTTGTAAATAAAAAAATCACAAACCAAACATTTATGTAATGGCCGTGATTAATGTGCGAGTCTAAAGCAGTTCAAGAATTTCAACACAAGAAGAAAAGTTTCAGTCAAAAATATATAAAACATTCTCTCACGAAAATACTTTAATTCATTCTGTTAAGCTTTACTGAAAATGAATATGTTTGTCTTTTATTTAAGAAAAGTGGATAATTTCTTGTTCAGACGATTTCAAAACTTCGCATGTACATTTTTATGAGGAATTATTTGCTACAAATTTGGTCATCCACTCTGGAGACTGTTTCAGACATTTCGCAGGATAATTTAAACGACGAAGACACCTGTTTGAGAATTCATTGCAATGGAAATTTTGAAACGCTCGAAGACACTTGTAAAATATATGCGCAAATTCACTAATTATCGTTCAACTTAAACTAGTGTATTCTTCGCTTATTCAGTAATTGAAATTTTCGCAATGCTTTCCGCTGGGTAAAAAGAGTCATAATTGGAGAGTAATATGGCGGAAAATATTTCTTTGCCTGCTGAGTAAATTCATGATTTTAAGTAAACTATCTGAGTAGTTACTTTACCGTTTTCACTTTATAAATCTTTTCTTCTGAATATAAACTGCAACTTTTATTTTCATCTTAATAATAAAGCGTAAGGCTTTAGTATGTTACGTTGAAGTTAGAGATGATTATAATGTAGAATGTGTGATGGTGAACGTATTTAGTTACATTGGAGAAAAATAGTTGATAATATTTTTGAAATTGTCCTTAATATATCGCCCTTTTAACGTAGAAAAAAAAAACTCGGCTGTTCGAGCCTCGTCAGGGGGAGACGCCGCCCCTGAACCCCCCTAAATTTTTAGTTTCATTTTTGCCATATTGAAACGATATTAATTGACTAAGTCATTCTACCTCTCATCTTTCTTGTATTTCGCCTGGTAACCCTATGTTAAAATTTTTATGATTGTAACCTATGTATAGAAAAATACATGTGATGCATATTATATAGCTTACGAAATATTGTAACAATAGATTAAAGCTGTTGTGAACTAATAGTATTCAAATATATGTAAAATTATGTCGCATACTTTTATGTCGCTTTTTTTGGGACACATTTTTCGGACAAGGGGGTGAGAGATAAAATGAAATAGTCATTAAAAATGTAAAGCTTAAAAAGTTTTATTGTGAATGTACAGTAATTCAGAAGGCCTATGCATTTCATGTGCCGATATTGTCGTAGTGCTGTCTATAGTTTACTGCAGTTCTCATAAAACGTCTTGATGACAACAACACACTGATTTCTGGTATTTTTAAAACACTCCATATTTTCATAACGCCCTTTGTACTCCAGTTATCTATCGAAACTTCAACTATTTTTAATGGAAGATATTCCTCTCGTATTCCACGAAACATATTTATCAAGTTTCAACAAAAGACGCCCAACCTAATGGGCACTGGCGTCACTTGTCATGCAACATTGGAAGGACAAAATGTATCCTATTGCAGAAAATATTTCAAAGTAGGTGATAATTGAATTTTCTTGAATTTCTTGAGGGGCGCAATCACAACTTCCTTTCCCTTAGGAATTTACGCATATGATTACAAGCTCCACTTTGGTCTACAGAGAGAACTTTAATTAGAACCATCCGATACATATAAGTTTGGAGAGCCTTGTAAATATTCTAAAGCGGCAGCGAAAATAATCATTGACGAAATTTACATAATTCACACGGATAGTCAATAGAACTCTAAAACTAACATTGAATCACATTGAAAATGAGCAATTCTAATAAAAATGCAAAATTTCATCTTTTTCTGTGTTGCCATTAATATTTTTGCAATAGACTCGTTCGAAAAAGTTATATTCCACCAATTTTTGACATACGTGAAACGCTATTTATGTTATTTTTTTCAACACATTAATCAGATTTTGCATAAGCAGCTGGGTATTGTAATTACTTTTTTTTTTCGACTTATCCGTAAAGGAGGCACACCTCCGAATAGCAGTGTCTGAGATTTCCTTTCTAATGATTGAGCAGATTGATTGCAGGAAATGCTTACATCATACATTGAAAAATCAAGGTGTCTCTAAAGGTGTTTACAAATAATTTTAGAAGATGGATATTCCAACATGAAGATTCGAAAACACATCAAAAACACAATGCCTTCATGCACCTGCTAGACATCATTTTAAATACAATAATTGTCAATACTATTTGTCAACTAGGTCTCTCATTTATTTTTCTTTTTTCTTTCTTGTCAAATCTATGTGGTTTTTCTTTTTCTTTTTTTTCGAAAATAAACTGATTTAAGAGAAAGAGAGGCAGAAATTTCAACGATTCGTCTACGCTTCTTTTAAACTGATGACCGAAAGCAGAGTTTACGACAGTATATTGTTCTTGTATATCGAATAGTCTCGTTGTTGTTTATCATATCTACCTTCTTTTAAAGAGCCTTTTTCAGGCACCCTTTATCTATATTTAAAAACATATAACAGAAATTTCTGCAGAAAATAATGTTTAATAATAAATTTTAAAAGTATATAAAGAATTTAAAGAATAAATCCAAGCAATATATTTCATACCCATACCGTAATTCCATTCACATTCTTTCACGCTGGAAGATTTACAAGACATTTCAAAAGAAATTTTTTTAAATAAAAATATAAGCTTATCGCAGATAGCAATTTCTTTTTCTGTTTAACTTTAGCTTTAAAAAAAGTAATGATTTTCATTAATTATAAAAACACACGATCTATCTGCGCTTTTTATTCATAAAAAATGAGAGCGTTTGCTGAAAGATTAAATTTTGCTAGAGACAGTGTCTGATTAATAAAAAAATACATTTTTTATCATACTCGAGATTGCTGATTGTGGAGAAATTTTATTACCCGTAAAAAACGCCTCAAAGTTCCAAGTTTTATATAAATTATATTTAATAGTAGCCATTAAATATCTAATAAATTAGGTTCACTATCACTTTAACAGTTTTTCTGAAAATATTTAGTGAGTGTCATTTCAGAAATTACTTAATTAAAAATATGATTTAGTATTAATCTATTGGGTTCATGATTATATCTGTTCTTTCATAATCTTTGTGAAATGATACACTTCGTTTGTCCTAATGTACAATGTTTGAAAATCAATTGAACAATTATATACAAATATCTGTTAAAATTTAAAAAGTAAATATATCATACAATGTTTTATTGAGCATGTAATAATAAACGAATAAATAAATCATTAGCATTACATCCAAACCAAAAAAGTAGCTTCTTCATAATTTACATGAATTCAAAATAATAACTTTTCATCAAACACAGCGTTTACAGTGATCGTACAAATTTTTAACAGCATATTGGATGCACTAAATACCCCTGAAAAAGTCCCCTTTTTAGTTTAAAACTCGTAAAATACAATAAGGTCTGCAGGTGTCAAATCAGGCGTATAGGAGCCATGTTCGTTCTTACAGATATGTTTTGATGTTAAACGTAGTATTTCGGGCAGTACACAGTCAACCGTTTCAATGTCTAGAGAACAACAATCTGAAGGAAATCAAATCAGGTCTTTCAGTTTCCTTTCATCAATTTCTCTGATAAATGTAAGCGTTGTGAGAACGTGCGAAATGATTAATTTGGATCCATATGGTTTTTGGATGCACATAGTTTCTGTTAAATTGACGACCAAAATAGAGTTTTTATACATGTTACATAATTTAGCGAATATCTCTCACAAAGACTAAACCAAGATAATGCTGTTTTCAATCAGTACATTTGGACAATGCAAAAAAGAAATTCTTATTATAAGTAGCATAACACATAATAAATAAGCTCTAACTTTAGTTTTAAGCATCATATTAGATACATATTTTAAGATAGATTTTATTATAAGTGGTAAGTAACGGAGGTGCATTTCTGTCAAGGCTAGAATTTGGTGAACTGAATTTACGTTTTGTCCACAAAATGGTTAAATGAATAAGTACTATCAAAACAGATAAAATTAAAGGTTTTTTTAAATAAAAAAAACACAATTGAAACTGAAGCATCATAAAATAATTTGATCATACAATAACTGATTCATTTTAAATGAAACAGTAATAGTTTCAAAATAATCTCTGACTGGATTTAATTTTTATTGGGTCCCAGTGGGAGGAAGTACGATTCCCGGGGTTCCCTAATTTTGAACCAATTCCAGATGAGGGACCAACCCCCTGAAATCGGTACCTCCTGGGGCAGTATTAAAGCTGAAGGCCATTGGAGTCTCAACGGATTTTACGAGCACCAGCTCCCATTAGCGTCCACGGCCCCACAGCAGTCGAGCCGAGAGAGAGTTGTCCCTCTCAAGCACTGGCAAAGCCGGATTCTGCTTCACTTCCCGTGTTTTTATGGGAACGGAGTTTAGCGCCCAGACCACAGCTGGATGTGATGTGCTTTCACACGTTAATCCGAAACACCCCGAAGGTGCTCAATAGGATTCAGGTCTGCCGTGCAAGGTGACCAACTCACGCAAAGAAGTCAGAGGAACGCTCATCAAATCAGACAGCAACCAGCCGTGACCTGCGAGAGGCCCAGTCCTCTTGGTTAATGAAGGCATGATCAGCACTCAAGTTTAAATCTGTTCAAAGTCATGACCGCGACCTGAGAGAACTGCAGTCTTCTTGGTGGAAGAGTGCATTTGTTTGTGGATTACAACAATACAACATAAATGGATGAAGGTGATTGCCTACGATTATGAGTGTCGTGCTTCAATGAGGAAGGCTGATAAAAGTGATAAAGATTCTAATAGCTGAGAAGAGAGAACACCCGATACCATGATGGGCGATTACCTCCATCCGTTTATATTTTACTGCTGTACTCCACATGGAAATGGAATATTCAGCCAAGACAACTGGATTCTCAAAAGTCGCCGTCATAATCCTCAACAACTTCAAACTTGAATGCCGGATTGTGCCTTCATTAGCCTGATATCACTTTTTCATCTTCTCATCGGCGTGAAGTAGTTGAAATCGACTATCATGGACTCATGCTACTCGTACCAAGCCATGTAAATTCTCTGCGATCTTTTGCTCTGGCAAGACGCACAGCCTGAAGGCGAGCATTCAGAAATGCCACTCAACCATTCCTGAGTAACGCTCCCCGAAACTTAGAATCTCGACGTGTAATGTACGGCGCCTGAAGAAGAGACTATGGAGCAAGCGTTGTACGGTCCGTAAACTGTCTGCACTTTTGACTGCCTGATTTAGCTGAGTGGCAATTTGAGTTAAGCTTTGGATTCGCTGGCTACACTCATTACGGCTGAGCTGTCTTGCAATACGCTCGTTTAGAGTTCATTGTCTATTGCAGCTTGTCTGATTGCAGTCATCCGAAGCTTTTGGAAATTGAACAGCGCATGCTTCGAGCACCTCTGCGATGCGCCCATATCAAATGTTTTACTCATACTGGCAGTTGAAACGTCAGAATTAAAACATTTACTACTGATTAATTACTGGATGTTTCTTTTGTTATGTATAAATATGTTAAGTTTTGCTATGTATGGGGGGGGGGGATTGAAATAAAATTTCCATCACTCAAAGAGTCTTAGAGGTCGTTCTACTACTCCGAGGAGAAAAATATCTGGACAACGTACACTTCAGAGGATGAACTCCAGTTAAACATCTGGGATAAACGTCTCCCCGGGATAAACATTTTAATTTAAAAAATCTACTAAATGACATTTTACTTAAAAAATAGCAAATTTAACAATGGGAAGGGTCATTGAAAATGCGCAAACAATTTCAACGTTTATTTGATAGTTTTTGAAAATTAATTAATAAATTTGGCTTATTTTTTGTGCTCATTTCACCATGCAAAGCCACTTAGGAGAATTATTTAACTAAACATTTCAAAAACTCCATTGAGTGCATCTCGTGAGTAATTCATACGCCAAATTTAATATAATTATGTTCACCTGTTTTAGTTTTAGAATGCTTTTTATAGGCGAGTTTTAAGTTCACTAACCCTGGTACGCTTCTATGAGTAACAATCCGCGATGGCTATACATTCGTGAAATCAATGAAAACAAAATATCTGTTAAAATGTATAGCTAAATACCCACACAATTTCAGTCTTTGCAAATATGGGTTAGAAAAATTAGGAAAATATAACCTATAAATATGATAAACTTACTATTGTGCATTTTGTTTTTATACTATTTCATTTTTACTATTTTTTCTAAAATCTTATTATATCACCTGAAATATTTTACCTATTGACAAATGTTAATTTCAATACCTGAAAGGCAATATGTATATGCAGAATGATTCGACAAATCTAAAATTCAATTATCTTTTAATACAAAAATTAGAATTTAAAATATTCGTTATGAAACTATAAAATCAGTTTTCGAAAATTCCATGTAAAATACGTATTTTGGATTTAAATTTCTATTTTATTCAAAATGTTAGTTTATTTGAAACATATAAATTTATATTTAAGCTATAGCAGTTGTATTTTCTATGACAATTAATAATATGGACGAATATTAGTAGAATATTATCGTAATTTATGCTGAAAAGTTCTAATTGAAAAAAAAAATGAGACTGATCATATTGAATTATAATTTTGGTTTAGATGAAGTGAAAAAGAAAATAGTTTTATAGAAAATATTTATCGATCCTTTTATGCTTTTTTTATAATTAAATACTCAGCAAATTCATAAGCTGTGCAATAAAGAATAACAATAATACTGAATATTTTTTAGTCAAACTTAACAAAAAATTATAAATTGTGTTGCCTTTGACCTAAAAACATATTTATTTTCTTATCTTTTGTAATTCTTTTACCAAAATTGGCCACCGAAAATGCATTATATGAATAGATAATGTGCTTTACTAGAAGGAAAAACTTCATTTTATGAAGGTAATTTATTTTAAAGCCAGGTTAATGAAAGTAGAAAATAATGGGAAATTTAAAAAGCAGCGGCCTTTTATTCTAACTTAAAAATTTTGACTGCTAAATAGAAAGTTAATCGATTTCTAATATTATTATTTTATTTAAAATATAACACTTTTTTTTCTTTAAACTTCTTATTGTGTTCCTTTAAAAAAAGGGCAAGGTAAACAATGTCTGAATTTTAGTCTTTTGTCAATATATATTAGTTAGTTATTTTTATTTTGTAGCTACCGTGAAATAAACATCAATAATGGTCATTAATAACTTATAAAATGCGTGATTAGGTCTACTTGTTCATTATTAATTTAATTTTCACAAATATGCATCAGCAAAATTTCATGTTGTCCAATAATTTGAAGAAATCTTAATTGTTAACCATTATTATCTAAAATTAAATCTGATATTATATAATTAAAATATCGATTTGAAATGCAGAAATATTGATAAGGCATATCCAACCAATATATGAATTTACAACTTTTTCGCCCTCTATTCGTTTTAGTTCAAATCACAGAACCCGAAAAAATAGATCGTGGACCCATAAGCTACTACAGCAAACATTTTTACCTCTTCTCTCTACCCTTTTTCCCTACATTCTTCAAAATTTACACTTTAGTGTGCTTTTACTACTGTGATATTCATCCTTCAGTCATTTTTGCTTTGCATGTGGTCTGTTTAAGGGCTTTCGTTAGCGTGACATGGTGCAAACCTTTGTTATGACGCAAATATCTCCCAGGTAATGCTTTACATGGAATAATTTCATGCATGATGGTACGACCCTACATGCAAATAGATAAATGAAAGCTATTTTTATCCAATACTTATGATATAGATAACAAAATTAACGACAAATAGAAGGTACGTCATATCTTTCAGTATCCCATGCCCACGACTTCCGCCGATTCTAACTCTGTGCGATTTTTGGTTATGTGTCAAATTTAGAAATCTGATAATGGACACACATAAGAAAGAACATAAGGGTCATTTAAGTTTCTCAGAAGGATGTTACAACGTTGGAAGTTTTATAGTACTCCAATACGCTTTGTATGCAAAGCATCACAAATGATGAGCTGATGAGTTACGATGGGCTGTTGAACTTCTTCCATTACCTTTAAAATTTGCAGCTAAATGAATGAATGAACACATTTCAGCATATCGTCCTGAAAACGATTGAAAACGGATTCTCCTGTGAGATGTACTATTATTTATCCCTTTTTTCCACTCTATATAATGAGGTTTGAATAAATATTTATGAAAAACTAGTCTATGTCATTTATTTTGATAATTTTAATGTTTTTGCACAAAAAGTGCGATTTGATTTTTTGCACTATGGGTAATTTTGAACAACTTTTTTCTTCGTTGTTCCTTAAGAGCATTTTGTGTATTGTTTACGTAATAAAAGTGGTTACAATACGTTCACTCATTTTCGCTGCATTATACAACTTAGAGGAAAAGCTTAACTACCATCACATTTTACAACACGTATGAAAAACAAGACACTTGCTGAAAAAAGAATTATACGAGGTTCGATGCATATACATTTTCTCCCATTACGCAGCATTTGCGACTTCAATTCCATTGCACTTTATGCTCGTCTTAAAGTGCCCTACCATCCCTAAACGCTTGTTGAAGGACGTACGATGTACCCTGAACAAAAATAATGAAATAACTTGTTTGTTTAATCCGAAAAAAAATTTAGAAATAAGAGAGTATTATGGTTCTTTTAAACTGAGAAGCATAGCTGGGTTTGAAAATATGTGAGATTTAAATAATGCTTAATTTGTCGGATTTGGAACTTATATATTCTTTTAAAAAGTTTCCGAGTTTAAATTGAACTTTCTGTATTGATTTCGTATATTAAAAGTTATTTATGATAAATTAAGAACGGATTTTTCATCATTATAATGTTTCATATTTCTGACGAATTATGGGTTTTTCAAAAACTAATTAATTATTCTCAAAGCTAAAGTAGAAAATTTTCTTTTACTCTGACACTTTTTGAGAGAGTAAACAATGTTTAATTAATTGACAGATTTGTATAATTTATAAAAGCAGATATAACAATTTTAAATTTTGTGGACATTTTCTACATCCTTAGAACTTTAAAGAAAAAAAAAATAACGCATACACAAAATATTGCTTCTTCTGGTGTAGGAATATGTTCAGAGTTGGAATTCTATTTACGTTTGAATTTGAAAAATAAATAAATAAAGGTTTATACAAACGCATCTCACTTCTTTTTAATTGTTTTAGAGCGTACGATATGAATTACTAAAATAATATAACGTATATTAGAATATATTTGGCTCAATTATATATGCTTGATAAGAATTATATTTTCTCCGGAGACTTGTATTTTGCAGCAAGTATTACCATTCTTCTCATTGTAATGCATGGATAACAATAACAATGGCTTTGCATTGAACAGTTTGATAGACCACAAATTCATGCGTAGATAAGAGATAATAACCAGAAAAGAGATATAACACAGGAATCAAAGGAGAATAATGAATATCAGACAATCTATTTACTAGAGCATGCAGATTATTGATAAGTCAATACGCCAACAACAAATATCATTCGTATGTCAGTTGCATTATCTCTTTAGACGGAAATAAATATACTCATGATAAATGTTTTCAAAGATAGTTAAATACGTAGCAAAATCATTTATTAAACAAGTTCCTATTCATGCATGTACTTGGAAATATTTTGGGGGCGCATTGTATTTACTTTTACTGGCACGTGTACGTCTTGTGTTGATGTATAACATCTTTATTTATATCGTGGTTTGATTTTCGATTAGACAACAAATATGATTAAATTCATATATAATTTATAGATTTTTTCTACAAATTCACCAAAAAGACATAGTTATATTGCAAATCACAAATCATTGTTTAACGTATTGTCTCCAATTTGAAAGATTTTTTCTTTCAGAAAGCTTATCTTTCAGAAATTAATTAGACGAATATTATTTATATAAGCTGACACGGAATATACAGAGATATATTTATATGTATTTTTCTCTGGATGTTGTTTGTATTTTAAATATATTTCAGATTTAATTTCCAAATAGATGATATTACATAACAATAGCACAGCCAATCAATACTTTCTTCGATTATGAGTAATATTATAAGATATTGAAAGTTCATTTCATTGCTGATTTACAAGGTGGTTAAAAAAATTGATGCTTGAAACCCTACACAAGCAACACAACAATGTTGTTTCAATGTGGTTTAACCTTCCTACCCTGTTGAAAAAAAGTTACGTTTTACCTGGATGGGTCTAATCGACCCAGTTCGTATAGATTTATTCAAGTCTTTTACTATAGTTCCCGTTTGGCTCATTTTGGGTGCTATTATTAGTTAATGATTAAGTATGTACATTTTACCTCTTTTTTACTGTTTCTCCACCCCTCTCTTCCCCCAGTTCGACCGATTCCTTGATTGCATATGTGGCTTGTTAAAATATTTAAACGCACGAAATAATTACTTACTACTTTACTTATTTCTACATATTTTACTTGCATATGAAATATTATTGCACATTACAATATTTACATATTAATACAATATTTACAATATTGTCAAGAGCATGCAATAGACAAGTATTTGCATGCTCTTGACAAAGATATGACTGACAAGATCCACATCTTGTCTGAGTTTTTCTATCTTTCTTAGGGCCGCATTCTTTGCACCTTCCTCGTTTAGGTGTTTTCAAATTATCTGCATGGCCTTCTTTTACAGCTAGTAACTTCTTTTTTATAGCTACCAACACATTCGTTTTTTCCCGGCGATTTCTTTGAGAGTCTGTCAGCTGTTTTTCGATTTCTTTCAGAAAAAGTCGTCTTTTGAAAAGTTTGCGTTCATTATACGACGGATTTACGTGCATGAAAACAACAAAAGCATTAATTGCAGCTAGATCAATCATTTTATAAAACAAACAAACCGGCCACCTCCTTGTTCCTCTCTTACATGTATAGGTGGAAGCTTGTTTATGTGTTGTGCCCACTCCACCTTTAGTTTCATTATAAGATTAAATCTGGTTTCTTTTCATTTTTCTGTGACACTTTTGCGTCCTGATGCATAGTGCAAAGAAGAATCACTGACTTATTTCTTTTTGGAACATACGGTACCAGAGTCTTATCCTCTTCAAATCCGAACACTGAGGAGAATACAGCCCTATCAGATGATACTTGAAATTCAGGACGAATAAACGTTTTATTTTTTCTGAGCATCCCAAAAAGTGTTAATTTCTCTTTAACAATTCTTCTGCAAGATATAATCGGTTTAAAAAATTATCCACCGTTATGTTCCGAGCAGTGTCCTCAACTGCCTTTACCAGGCGCAAAACAACATTTATTCCTTGGTTTATATCACGCTCACGATAAAGAGGCTTTCCAGTATACATTTCAGCGTTGTACCCGTATGCTGTTTTTACATCCGACATCAACCATAATTTAATTCCATACTTCCATCTTGGCTTTGTTGGTAAATATTGCCTAAATGGGCACTTACCTCGAAATGGCACAAGCTCTTAATCTATCGTCAAACATTCGTAAGGCACAAACATATTCGTAAATTGCGCAACAAACATCTCAAATAATGATGTTATTGGTGCTAATTTATCCAGGCGTCGCGACTTGTTCTGCTTTCTTTGTTGTCAAACCTAAGGAACTGCCTAATTATTCCAAAGCGTTGTAAAGACATAGTTGCACGAAAAATAGCTCGGCCATCATCTTCGCTGCACAACTCTTTGAGAGATTCTCCTGCTGATTTATAAACACCAGCAAGTTTCACGGCTGTTATTGACTGCTCAGTTGTTCGCTGAATTCCATAACGCGTAGGATCAGGACTCAATTTCATAATGTTGTGTTGCCTATACAGCAAAAAAATAATAAATAAATAAAAATAATAAAATTTGTTAGGAATATCAGGATTTTTTAATAAACAAAACATTTTGTAAAAATAAAATGAAAAATAACTATAAATTGAAATTAGATTACTTACCGAACTTAGCATGAAGTAGGAGCGACTTTACACGATTCAGTTTTGTTTCTACTAACAAACGTAGACCGTGGCTGAATTCTTTCTTCAATATCTGTCGTATCTATCTCTTCATCAGAAATCTCTTCATTCGATATGTGATCTGATTCATCTGTTTCAACACATTCATCTTCACCTATATCAGATAGATCTGAAAGCTCTTGATCAGAAAGCTCTTGTAAGAGTTTTCTGATCTCTTCTTCAGAAAGTTTACGTTTGCGATTTGCCAAGTTATTGAACTAAAAAGGAAATGGCTAAGCATACCAGGCAGATAATAGATCATATTTATCCTTCAATATAATCCCGTCATCTATCGACCATACAATAAAATAAAGTCTATTCAAAATATGAATGGGTTTTCCATGTATTTCTACGCAAAATGATAACATGGGTCGATTCGACCAAGACAGGTAAAATGTCACTTTTTTTTCAGGGTGATTAAAAAACACTCTTACGACTCTCAAAAACTCACATATTAAACGAGTGCACATTTTTGAGGAATACATGAAGTTTAAAAGATCTAAATTAAAACCCGTGGAAGATATCGAAAGATCAATTTTAGAAATGGGTCGAATCGACCCAGACAGGGTAGAAAGGTTAAATGTGAAATGCTAACATAAAAAATGTTGTTTCAATGTGAATATTCAAGGTCGTTTCTACATGATTTTGTTCAGTTTTCTCCACATTTTTTCAGCATGGACATTGATATAATATTGAAACAACATTGTAAAATCACAAGAGGAATACAAAAAAAAGAGCACAATTTTATTTCTATGCAGAATTATTAAAATCTTACGGAAATTTACGAAAAATAAAATTGTTGATAATTATCTACTTGAAAACATCATTTCAATTCGTATTTACTGTTGTAAAAATGCATTGTGACAATGCTAACCAGAAAATCCCATTGAAACAACATGAGTGTGTTGCTTGGGGAATTAAAATGATGTTTTCAAAGTTATGGTACCCCTAGTAAGTTTCATGGCATTTTTCAATTCTGAGACATCTTTTGGACCAGGCGTGTACTGTACACCTTACTGTCCTGATAACCCCAGAACCAGAAATCCGTTGGAATGAGTTCGGGGGAACACTGTGTACGCGAAACTACTGCAAAGTGACCAGAGATGACTATATCTCCAAAGTTATGTTTCGAGCACTAATCCTATATAGGGGTCAACGTGTGGAAGATTCCCATTTTGCATCCATACGAAATTCCATTAATGACATTCTGTTGCTACATTTCAGGAATAACGAAATTCCGCAACATTGGATTTATACTGATCGGTGATCACTCGTGATAGAGCTCGTTTTAACAACTGTGGTAGTGACCTAGTTGGAAAAGTTCTAACCAGGAACAAATGTGCTGGCGATACAGTACCAAACAGCTCCATTGGCTTCTCGTAAAGGCACTGGTATAACACAGTGAAGTTTTTTGTCAGCCCACTTAACGCAAATCTTGCTGCTAAAGTTTTCAGCTTAAGAAAAGTGTGTCCGTTCATAATATTCGTATATTCGTAGAGGTCATCTGTTATCTTCATCATATCTGATGATAACTTGAAAAACAAAAATAGCATACGCAGTCCAAATACAGTTGCTCATCTCTGACAGACTGCATCATGTGGACGCGCTGATAAGGAAAAGTCTTTGGTGTTCTTTGGTTCCCTCACAGTTCTTCGTTGTAAACAACACGCACTGCACTTATTGCATAAATCATAGATAGGTCAGTCTTACACGAATCATATGATTTTGCTGATTCGACCAATGAAAAGACTATACAAAACAATTTTACATAAACTAAAATGTGGAACGTTGGTTAACATGACCGACAAAATCCCTTAAAAATAGCTCTAAAATATTCCTTAGCAAAATATGTAAATCATTTTATTTAGTACTGCGCGAAAACTCAATTCAATGAATTGATAAACTTGATTAATGAATATTTTTACATGTTTATCCTATAAATTGAAATTGAAATTTTGAACTACAGCAGACTGAAATTTGAATAAAAGCGATGGAACTTATTAATGAAAGTTTTAGTAAAAAAAATATTTCAAGTTGGAATTTGTTAGAATTTGTTTTTAAGATCAAACACAAATTTACCTGTACTAATATATATATATTTTTAATTCTGCAGAGAATTATTTTATTTTTAGAAGATTGAATTATTATAATATATTGAAGAGCTAATTAGCATTAAATTTCAATTAATAACGTTGGTTTCTAGACAAATATTGTCGTTGCATGAAGAAATTTCACTTTTAAATACACATAATATGTTAAAAGGTTATGAATTTTTTTAAGTAAAAAAAGAGAAGAATAAATACACGTTCAATGTATTTCAGCAGTTCACCCTGATTTACTACATAGCGTAGTCATGTACCATCGATCATCAGTTGAGTCCCCTTAATGATATCCTTCAGTAAAACAAACGCCTGATAAAATTTGCATATTTGTGATTTATAGCTGACACTTTTATTAGAAAGAAGATTGGTTGGGATTAAACTGTATAATTTAATGGAAATTAAATGTACAGTGAATAATGTTGTGCATTTGTTTTCTATCTAGCTGAAGTGATGAAGGTCGATCATTCATTTAAGAGATAATTTGGTAAATTGTCTTTTCAGGCAGTCCTTATTCTTAGATTATGCACTCAGGCATTTGATCTAAAATGAAGATTCCAATTTCAAAAGTTCGTTTATGATTGCTGTGGAGGGATATTATTTAGTCATTTAGTGAATCTAAAGTTATCTTTAGTAAATTAAAATTTATATGCATGAATTAAAATACATTTTTGCTCTTGCTTTGTTCCCATTAAAAAAAAGTATATTATAAAATTTTATATCTGCTAGCGAGAGTCTGTTTCATTTGCTTTATATCGAAAACGTTGCTTTTTTGTAAAAATAAATAAATAAATATAAAAACTCCTAATTTCTTATATTCAAAAAATAAGTAAAATTTAGTTTTTTCTTCGTTAGGAATCACTGGTGTTTTTTTTTAACTCTCCGTTAGTGTTGCTGATTGGATATTGTTGTTAAAAGACTTAAAATACTAATGTGACGCTTAATCAAAAATATATACTCACAAAGAGAAGGCACGACCTTGGATTTTTCGATTTCAGTGACATTTTATAGAAATGCATCTCAAAGTACATTCACTCACAGACGCAAAATACAGGACCCAAAATACAGACAATGTCAAAAAATGACTTTCTAAAAATTCAAAAAGCAGCGTGTACAGCTTATAAGTCTACTTGCTAAATGGGCTATTAGTATTCTCCCACTTTTAACTAGAATCGACTTCCCATGATATGGAATTGGATGTTCCACGCAGCTTAAAATGTTTATTGCAGTTGATTAAGAATGATTGCGTTTAAATAGGGAAAAAAAAGGGAATTCGTTAGTTGCACCTGGCGAAGGGAGAAAAGGGCGAGTTGCACCGCTGATGAATTTAATCTACGTGCGAGTTGCACCGCTGATGAATTTAATCTACGTGCGAGTTGCACCCTCGAAATGGAAGGGAGTGGGAAAATCATAGGGGAACCCCGCGGTCTCGCAAAGAGCCAGCGGTAGCATATTTTTGAGCCCCCCCCCCACAGCGATGGCCAGAGACAGTGATGTTTTTTGGGGTCTCGTAAAAGACACCCAGTAGCATATTGCTGAGTGGAGAGAAGATAAGAATTCCGGTGCAACTCGCAACACTGTTTGATTAATAGCTGTTGGGCGCGGATGCAACTGACCCTAGTCCAAAAAAAATATTGTATGAATAATGGAAAATTTATAGAAAATATTCATCATTATATTTATTGTATACGTGTCATTTACGTGTCCATCGTGTCATTTAGAAAATAAAGTTTAATGATAATTATGATTTTTTAATGTATGTTTTGTAAGAACACAATAGTTTGGAACGGTCTAGTTCTCGCCTAAAGCAGTTAATTAAAAAACTAATTCATTCAATGGTAACTAGTGACATAGCAAAATGACGAGACAAAAAAAACCTTGAAACTTTTCCATATGAGTTTGTTTCCATGGTCTCGAGAACCAGATTAGCAGGTATGTGCGATGAACAGCGTCGCGTGATTTTTTTTCAGATGCAAAACTATAATAAGCATTGTGCTGATTTTTTTTATTATGCTCCATAATATGTCATTCTTCAAAACAAACAATGTAAAAGTGCTCCCTACATTATTTATATTAAATATGCGTCAGATTTTTATTCAATCTAATATCGCAAAAAGTATTTTAAAACGTGTTTTCCATACAAATATAAATCTGTGAAGTAAAGATAAGTTTATAGAGACTTTTCAGCTAAAGTTTTCAATTTGGGACTTCAGTCCATATAGCCTCGTTTCCTCACATTCATTTGATATACGGAAAAGCTTAACACTCAGTCCAGGTGCACACGAACACAGTGAATTCTGTTCCCCTGTGAGCGTGAGATACCTCTATTTCATGTATATATATAGCCAGAGAATAACATATGATCAAGTGAATTATTGTCTGCATACAGAAATGTGAGGATTATACGCATGGATATAAAAGATAACACTGCAGAATGCAATTCAGTAGATAGTAGTATCAGTTGTACGTGAGGTATGTTACATATAACTGCAAAGCTATCGCATGATTGTAAGATGCTCGATTGTTAAGTAGAAGAAACTACTGAATGTGCATTAATTGCAGAATATATGTTTCACGTCAAAGTTAAGACATATTTCACATGCTCAATGCGATATTATGAAACATACTAGGGGAATTTAAGGTAGATTGTCTCAGGATAGATTGCCACACGTTCTTTTTTGCATCAGATAGATAAATATTCCCTTAAATTACTGTATTCACTCAGTACAATCAGAATCTTTACATTATTACTTATAAAACATGAGATTAAATGTGTTTATTTCCGTTTTCAGAACTTTTGGAGTATTATTTAAGGGTTTTAGAACACTACCGAATACTTTTATACTGTTTTTTAGTTTGATACCTTGAAAATATTTCTGTTTATTCTAGGGGCAACTAGATTGTTGGTTTGGCTAGTGTAATGTATGTAAAGAAATATTTGTAATACTGGTAGGTTGATATGATAGCCTAACCCAGATGATATACTACACAACAGAAAACATTTTAAATGAAACAAAAGGCAGGACTTTATAGGAAAGAGACTATATAAAGTACATTTTAAATTTGCAGAGTAATAATGTATACATGATAGAAGATTTTTGTACAAATTAGAACGTGTAGTCTTCTGAATATAATTAAACATGATTGGGGTTACTGTAAGATGATTGATGAAGTTACAGTAACAAGTTAAACAATAGAATGCATTATTTCATTAAATAGGCCTACGCCATAATTTATCAATTTTTGGTGACCATAAAAAAACAAACAGTAGTGGCCTTGAGATCGATGATCATACCCCGGTTAAATTTTTAGGCGGAAGATCTGTAAACTACTTCGTAGGAAGATTGAAACAAAGATTGAAACGAAAATTGATTAGATTGAAATGATGTTCGTGAAGCGCTTGCTTTCCAATAATGTAAAAGAAAATTACAGTTTTGCATTTCCCAGGAACAAGGATCTCTGTATGTATCCTCTAAACGATGCAGTGTTAAGTCTTGCACTAACAGCTCTTGTTTATGAAGCTCCGAGGTGTGGCGATGAATACAAGCTCACTTGCAAAAAAAAAAAAAAAAATATATATATATATATATATATATGATACTGTCCAGTAGGCTTAAGAGACAGTCAATCCCATCACTTGTGGCATGTCTTATCCCAAAACTAAATGAAAAAATGATGATTTTGAAAATGAAAGCCGGTTGTTGGTTTTATGTAAGCGTGAATATAAGACAACATATGACCATCTTATAGGCTAAAAATTTTACTTAAATAGTATTTTTACGAGTACAGATATTTATCAACATGCAAAAAATGAGATTACCTACCCAATCCTCCCTTAATATCATACTGAAAACGAATACAACAAAGTATACATACACGAAGTATTTATTATCATTAATACAACGAAGTATTTATTATCATTAATACAACGAAGTATTTATTATCATTATTGCTTCTCAGTTAGATTGTATTGTAGGAATACTTCATATCATCAGATGAATCATGCGATTTAGATAAACCGGATAAATCTCAAACTAAATAAATTTCAATTTGAGTTTCTACTTACTACTCAAGATATAAACAAATACTCGTTTTTATGTTTCACTTATTTACTTTAATTTTTCATAGTTTCTTCTGTCTTATTCTACAAACTTAATAGTTAGAACTGAAAACTGTAGTTTTAGTAAAACTTCAACTCTTTTAATGAAACGTTTATATTTTATGAGAGCACGAAGACGGTCTTCGCGACCGAATTTTTTTTTTCAAACAACGGTTGCTGCCATGTTATATTGAGCTGTCTTATGGCCTTATCCCACTAAAGGGAAAATCCGAGCAACTTCGCGTTAAACCAACTTTTCCGACGGACTTGAAGGCGTGGTTATTTTTAAGGGTTGCAAAAGTAAACAAACTCTCTCCGACGCCAAATAGTCATCGCATCGCTGATTTGGCGTGCAGGTTCTCATTTTACTTATCGTGCGTTGATATATTTACATCGGATCAGCAGCAATTTCGGCAGTATCGGATGGGCAGCAATCTCTAATTCCAAAGTCCACTTGAACGCGGCCATAATTTTATTTACACGTGATTCTGACATCGAGCCAAGCTTCCAGCATAGTAGTAGTCGCTATTGCTCGAAATTGCTTATGACGAAGCAGGAAGAAGTACTTTGATTGGCTCTCAATGTGATAGCCCTATTAGAGACGTCTACCTAAGTCTAGAAGAACATTGGCCCTTTTTTTATCATGTTTTATATTATAAACATAATTTAATAACATTTTAAAAGCCCAATGAGTAATGAAAAAAATGTAATTTTTAGATAATATCTAAAGGATCACTGACACTGAAACGCAAAATGATCCTTCATTTGAAGATAATTTTGAATTGTTTTTTCGGAAAAATTAAACATATAAAAGTAATTATGACTATACATAACGAAATAAATTATACAATGTTTTACAATCCTATAGTATGCATGCTTTGTTTTATTAACATTTTAAAATTAAAAATATGTCAGAAACAATAAAATGGAATAGTTTTGAATTCTAATTAAAAAATTATGACGTACAATAAGCGCAGAAATAAATTAAATAATGTGATTGGGAGTCCTGTATTTTGAGAACGGTTGAAGGGCTGCCACGATGCCCAGGACCGAGTACTGGAGATTCTTCCGTCGAGGAATCACTACTCGGCAATATGACTTGCCACTTTAGGTCATATTACTAGAACACGGCGAGAAACATAACAAACATAGCAACAGTAATTCGCATCTGAAAACATAATATATTAAATCAAGTCATATTCCTATATATTAAAGACTGTATTTCTAAATAAATGGGAAAGTTAGTGCTTACCTTATAAGAGATATATATAACCCAGTATTTTGAAGAATTCAACTCCGACACGAAATACACGAATTGCTTAAATATCGTACCATTGCTTCTTCTTGACATGGCACAACTAGATTATATGTTACATTGTAGGTAGTGCTGCCTGTCTGGAAGAAAACATATGTCGATGGATTTTTCGGCTAGGATCATTTTGAGGCACCTTCCCACTACATTCTTTTAAAATAAGTTTACGAAGCACATATTTAAGAATCATGCCTTACTTTCATTTCTCAATAGCTTATTTAAAGGATTAAGTCATAGCATCCTATTTTATTATGTGTAAAATACTAAGGGTAATCCACTTTAAAAAGGCCACTTTAAATTTACGTAACGTACACACTCTGAACCTCATCATATATTTACAACTTTACAAACAGATTTCATAATGTCATTTAATTTACCTCCAGAATGACAAAATGTACAACGATGGGGATAGGGATTAATTAAACCATATCTACAATTTCTTAGAGCTCTGCACTATTAGACGGTGCGATAATTAATAAAACATGCCCATGAAACAACTCTTACTCAACTAAAATTTTACCTGACTCAAAATGTTTAAACGATAAACATGTTACCAGTAACTAATATTAAATGTCACTGCAAGGAAGTTGAAGACTAATTTCCTATATATTGCAAGCTATTTCTCAAGGTAGCTTCAGACTGCAGAAATGTTAAATTCTTATGACCGCACATAGCACAACTTAGAAAATAAATGATTAAAACCAGTTACACTCACGTGAGTGATCTTCCAAGGACCAAAATATATTATGGTAAGATATAGTGTGCTTATAAATACAAGCGTTAGATATAAGATGATTCCGAACAATCCTTATACGCGTGTTATCAGCACTGTTGAGGAAAAAAAACCACGATTAACAATTATGAACAAAATATTATTATTTAATCACTATTAGCGAACACAAATCAGTGAAAAATATATAATCATGATTGGCAATTGAGTACTGAATAGTTTAGTCAATAATAACTACTAATGATATTGTTGATAAAGACGATCATGCAAAATCTGCTGTTAATTAATTGAAAACATTCTGAAATAACACAAATATATAAAGTATTTATCAATACGAAAATTTTGGATTAAAAAACAAGTCCACTCTTCTTCAGTATCGAAAGAGGTCAACCATTCTTGTAGGCAAAAAAGTTAGAATTGATAGTTAAAAGATAGAGTTCTAAGCTTTCTGGACTGTTTGGATGGTAGAATGTTTTGGGAACTCAAAAAGGGTAGAACTTTTGCACCGTCTGAATCAATCATATAGGTAATTATCTGATTACGTGTGTTATTTTACAAAGTGTTTAATCACTTTCATCGGTATTATCAATCATGTTTACTCAAAATTTCAATCGTCAATCTTGAACTTTGATAAAATATTAATGTTTAGTTTTCATTAGTTAATGCTCAGTAATTTTTTTCCTCAAGAGTGGTTATAATTGACATATTTACACTTTTAAACGATGAAGTGTGACCGCCGTATCACTCTTGTGGTATGTACATTGTCCAAAATATCTGTAATACTACACGTCAAATAATTAAACAAATAATTAAATCTTGTTTTCGTTTTTTTTTTCTTTAATGAAAATCGTTCAACTATAGTATAAGAAACCTTTAAATTTTTCCAAATTGTAATACTAAGATTGGCGATTTCTCACCAAACACTGGTGATAATGCTTAGCTGGATTCAGTTTTAAGAACTTATTTTGGTGTCATACTTGTAGATATTTCGCCTAATGTCACCAAGTTTGGTGATATTTACCTAATAATTTTAAAGGGGCCTCTTATATTTCTGCTCCCGCATATCATTAGTCTTTTGCATTCGATTTACGTGATAAATAGGCAATTTTCTCAATGTGGAATGACGTAGAGAGTTAGAGAGATGCTTGACAAAAGTATAAAAGCAGAGAATAGGTTATTTCACGTCAGTCAGTTTTGATTTTCCGTTTGAATGCAACGTTACTGAGCCATTAGCATATAAGCTCTATAATGTAAACAATATGTTTCGTTTGTTTCGCGAAGCTTTTTTTTAAAGATGTATGTGTACTCCTTATAGTTGTATCCTGAGAAGTAGTTCAGGGTTGTGATCGAGTAATACATGGGGTTTTTAGTCTGTGAAAGGATTTTGTTGTGTGCGAATTTCTGTATTCCAGGCAGTATCTGTTATCGAATGACTATTTTAAATCGAGTTACTGCTTGTGGAATTCCACAAACTGTGCGTTGAAGTTTGATCGTCAGTTTTTTTGAAGCAACAAAGTTTGTCTTTCCTCCAAAAAATTCGACTGGTTACCGGAGTTACTAGGACTTTGAGTGTAAGAACTCGACAACGCAGCAGAGTTTCTGTAACAATTCCGTAAGTACCAAACAAACAAGATAAACGTAATACTGAGTATGATTATGTATCTTTATACAACGAAATACTTGTTGTAATATCTTTCTGCATCTATTTTTTATTGTAGAATAGCGCGAACTGTCAGATAAACCATACGTTTTATATAAACCTGATGAATCTAAAAATAAATAGAATGACAATTTTGGTTCCAATTACAATTCAAAATGTAAGCAAATAATAGTTTAATTTTTCACTTATTCACATTTTTTGCATTTTTCATTGTTTTATTTCTCTGATTCGGCAAAGTAATAAGAAAAACTGAAAATCGATGTTTCCTTGAGGGTTCAACCGGGAAGACAACTTTTTACAACAGCAAAATGTCAAGCTTTATTGAGCTGTCTTGGTACACTCTACCTTATATAATTTGGTTTTTCACCTGAAGGAACACATTTTTTAATTTAAATTGCATGAAAATTTTTAATATTTGTATTATGTTATTTAACATAGCAAATTTACTCACATTTTTTCATAAATTTAATTTATTGTTGTTGTTGCTAATGCCCTCTGGCAAACGAGGAGAGGTGGAATATCCCCTATATAGGAAGGCGATGGGTGGAAGGGACTGCTTCCGTCTTAATGAGGACCAGTAGGAGGAAGACTGACTTTGCTCGTGCTCTCCTAATTTTGAACTAATTCCAGATGAGGGACCGACCATCTGAAATCGGCACAGCAGAGGTAGCGTTAAACATGGAGGAACCACGACGGACTTTACGTACTCCAGCTTCCTTTAGCGTAGATGGTCCCACAACAGCCCAACCGCGTGAGGAGTTCATTCTCCCTATCACTGGACAGGTCAGGTGCTGCTTCACATTCCGTGTTCTTACGGGAACGGATTTTAGTGACTAGGGCACCGCGGGACCAGTTTAATTTATTAAAAGTGAACGTACATTATTGTAAAACAAAGTAAAGCAAAACAAAAATCTTTCTGAAAACCCTTGAATTTATGTTTTGTACTTCTTATAGATTTCTGACTCAATTAACCTTGTCAGCTCGGGAGGAATTTTTTTAACGTGTTACCTATAAAGACTGAAACATTCAACATGCGCTTTAACTTTTCTCTCGTCCTTAGTTGAAACATCATTTTATTTAACAATAGGTAGAGAATAACTATTTCCCATTCATTACGAAAGGCTTTAATGATGTTCAAATATCTCGCTTCCTCTCCCTGGAAGAAGGAAACAAGCTAACAAGCTAGCAATAACATAGGGGAAAGTACTAATGGGTCGAAGTATAAATCAAACCTGTTCTTTTAAGTCTCTTGCCTCGCGTCTCGAAAAGGTTAATATTTGCGAAACGAACATAATATCATCCCATTTCTAATACAGTGATGTTTATATATGTTTGGGATAATCATCTGGTATAAAAGTAATTGATGGTATTCCACACTGATTTACTAAATGCGGTTGAAGATGTCAATACCAAAACAAATAATTAGATCAATCAGAAATACGTATGTACAGTAAAGTAAATAGGTACACCAGATAAGTAGTTAGATTAGGAGAGGGTATTATTGTTTTATATGATTAAAAATAATATAAGCATGAAAAAACAAAGCATTGCGGAAATCTGTGGCTCTTCGTATGTGATTCCTTATAGTAAGTTGTAAACACGAAATTCATCATTCATATTCAAAATAAAATATTTTAATATATTTTGAACATTCACTTGAAATGATAAATTTATCTGAAATAATTCATATTACGATCTCAAGCTTGAGTTGCATTAAATCCATTTCATTCTACTCCCAGTTGAATTGCAGCACTTGGTTAACTGTCTTCATAGAGAGACTGCATGAAGCAACACAATGAACCAACTGCATATAGCATTTATAAATTTTATCTTCCGAGATCGTTAAATGTTAAGCAAAAGCAACTGAACTATGTCTATAAGTACTATTTAATGATCTTGGTGCGTTTAAAAGACATTTAAAACTGACAGTATTCAGTTGGTGTAATAACAAAATCTGAATTTTCGCAATTTGCGAAAATGCAAATTGTTTAGCAGGCATACATTTATTAAGAAGAGATAAAAGAAAAATTGTATTGATTCTTTCGAAGCAACAAATCTTTATTTACTAAACTTGTTTTTTTAATTAATTTTTGTGTTTCTTTATACATAACACAAGATATTAATGCTGCGGACAAACCTAGCACTTACGATAGAGAACACGTAATCAATCATTGTATGTTTCATTCAATCATGTATCATTCTTTCATTAAAGATTTGCCACTCATGAAAACTCTTCAGAAAGAGCTCCATGTACATTTTTCACCTATTGGTAGAACTCTAAGAAAATATTATGTACATTGGCATATTTTTTTAAAGTGCGTAGTGTAGCAATAATTAAAATCCTTAGCTAAATATAAAAGCGTAGAAAAAATTACTTAAAATAGAAAATTGTAAGTGAAAAAAGATTTTTCAATTACTTAAATACGAAGAAAATAGTAATAATTAAGTATCAAATGTATTAAACGGATGAACATTCTCCTCATTAACTGCCATTCATGGTCTTCTATATTTCTCTTATTTTTTCGTGGTTAATTAAGTTTATCTTTTTATCTCTTTGAACTGAAAACATTTATTTTCGATAAAGACCTGCCTTTGAAGAGGTTCTGTAGTATTTTAAGCTACTTATTCACAAACAAAAAAGCAGGTATGCATTTCCCTCTGCGCAATTAAATTTATTTTTACATCATATTTGAGGCGTATTCGGAAAGTTTTCGCAAGTTTTCAAACACTTGTAGCGGGTTACCAGCTTTTCTATACCTTCATAGAAAATTCCCGTCAATGACGATAACCACATCTCCACAGCATTTTTCATCATCCCATCGTCGAATTCAAAGAGCTGGCCACCATGCTCGCGCTTCATGTCCAGGATCTGGTGGTAGTCGGAGAGCACCTAGTGTAGGCTGTACGGCGGGTGATCGAACTGCTCCCAACGAAACTGTCCAATCATCTTTTGAGTGT
This sequence comes from Cheiracanthium punctorium, assembly GCA_038373885.1. Taxonomy (NCBI): domain Eukaryota; kingdom Metazoa; phylum Arthropoda; class Arachnida; order Araneae; family Cheiracanthiidae; genus Cheiracanthium; species Cheiracanthium punctorium. The sequence continues at coordinate 108,562 of JAWZYV010012752.1, read as the reverse complement.
CACCTGCAGTATGAGGCCAAGCATTGTCATGGAGCAACATAATTCCTTTGCTGGGAGTTCCTAGACGTTTGTTTTGAATTGCATGTCGTAGGATTCTTCGACGTAGTCGTGGTTATCGTCACTGGCGGGAAGTTTCTATGAAGAAGATATAGTAAAGGTGGTAACCCGCAACGACAAGTGTTTACATTGCCGGAAACTACGAAAGAAAAATAGTTTAAGGCATGCTCTTTAATGTAAAAATAAAATTGGCTTGATTTTTTTTTTTAAACCGAACTTACTTTCTGGATACTTCTCTTATATAGCAAATAAGATTTGAATAAAAACAGAATAGTACTGATTTTTAAATGTTCTTCTTTTAAAAAGCACAGAGCGACACCTTTCATATTCCTTTTTAAATTCTAAAATACATTTTTATTTAATAATGGAATTTATATAGAACGACAAATTTTTATCCGTGACCTACCTTTCACCCTACGCTACTTCTTACAGTAACATTACGCAGCTGTATAAACATTTCTTTATGCATGACAAGTAGAGTTTCTAGTACTTCTATCAGCAAATTTATCTCATATTGCTGTCCTAGATATCGTACTTAATCATCAGTTTCTACTTCATTAGTTAGGGTTTTCTCAGTTGAATAGTGTTCCAAATCTTACGGACTTTGGAACATCTGATTGCTCATTGAAGTGTGTTGAATATATCTGAACCTGCATAGTTAATACGTTTACCATCCTACGTGTATTCCGATAACGTACTCAAAGATTTATTTAGAATATTATTCAGATTTAGAGTTTGAGCACAGATCGTGATAAATTGCAAGTTGTATGTTAATTCTTAATTTAAATGAGTACAGTAGTAAACGCAAAGTACCGAAAAAATATTACAATTTTCCAATTGGTTATTACGCCTAGTTTCAGCAGTACTAATACACCTACGAAAAAAATTATTGATATCCAGCAAATTATCCGTTAAATATTATTCAATAGTTCTTTAGTAAATCCTCACTAAATAACTATTGAATAATATTTATTATTCAATTATTGAGTACATCAATATTATTGAACTAGTATTTTAATATTTTACCATTTCAATGAGTTTTATAATTCAATATTTGTTCTTTAAAATAGAGTTCTTGATTCCAATATACAAAGTATGTTTTTAAAACACTCTTCGAGTTCAATTAGATGGAAAACGGTTGCAGTATTGCCTAGCAGGTGTAAATTCTACATAGAAGTGTCGAATTGTAGAGAAATTAATTACTTGTTTACTGTAGACATAGAGGTGCACTTTCCAAACAAGGTGCTCAGAAATACTCACTTCAACTAGATCAAGCAATATACTGTCCTTGGCCTAATTGTTAGACGCAATCTAGTTTTTACATTATTTCCTTGAACTGTATTTTGGAAACTTTATTCGATTTTAGTACATGAATACTATTAAACTATACGTCTGGGGCATTAAAATTTTTAGGATATCTCTTAGCAATCGGTACAATATACTGTAAAAAACAATAAATGTTGTATCAATTAAGAAACGTTGATTTAAAAAAATCTTAAAAATCGAAAACTTTGCAGAATATGTCATCACACTCTGAAAAATGTTGCTGTGAAATTCCATATTTTCAATTTTTTTCTGGAAGATATATAAAATCAGACACTTTTCGTTTATTCCAGTAAAGCGTCTAGATTAAGAAGATTTTCTGAATTTTTAAAGCCTCTGCCACAATTAGTTTATAGCTCCTAGATAAATTATTACACATACTAAAATTTTTTTGTCGTTGTTGTTGTTGCTATCACATGCTTAATACTCGTTCCTGGCCAAATTATTAGTTTGCATAATATTGATTTTATGTGACACTATAGTTGTCTTTGTAGTACTTCATGGCGTCTTCAAAATATAAGAAAATACAGATCTGCTTCAGCTCACTTTTGCGTATTACAGGTGGCTTTTTTTAATTTATTTCGCTGTATTCAACTATAGGCTAGTTTTTCATAGCACCATTTTTATAACATAATTTACAATTGTTTGAAAAACACATTTTAATTCCTATGCTACAATATTGAAAGAGTATTTACTATTTATGAAAGTTATATAAAGTATTTTTGTAAAGTTGGACTCTTTTTAAAAGTTATTATGAATTGGTTTATAAAAGAACTCAATATTATTGTCTGTTTCCTAGATATTTTGATACCCTGCTGTATATTTGTCTGAAGCATTTATAGCATCTGTATATTTATATACTGCTTTTTTTTTCTATTCATCAGTAATATGAACAAGTCGAAGAAATAATATTTTCAATAAGGTTGACTTTATATCATTATAAAACACTTTTATGACTTTTCTTTCCATTTAGTTTTTATCTTAAGAGTGATTTTTGTGTTTTTAGATTTAAAAAAAAATGTAATTATGTATGTTTCACAAAAATGTTTCTTAGAACTAAACGACATTGAATATAGTTTTAAATCAAAGTCATTACCAATAAGGGAAACAAAAAGCAATTTTGTAACATGATATTAATGACAGTATTTAGCCAATATGCGACGATAACAATGCGTATTTTCCCTGCATATGCACATTATAATGACAGTTAATAAATTTTTTAATAATTCTATATTCCATAAAGAATTTCACACGCGGTGTTTTCTTTTCCTTTTATTTTGAAACCATAAAACATAATCAGAGCAAAATGGCACATAAGTCATTTCAAAAGGTAAATATATTTTGAAAAATAGCGCAGGAAAGTAAATAGCTCCAAAATATCTTAATATCGATTGTCATTTTACACTTGGGAGCCATAAATGAGGAAGCATAAAAATTTTCTCTTGTAAAATCTTTAATGGAAAGATTCACTTAGATAATGAGAACTTGGTTTATTAGAACATGGGGTATTGCAGCATTTTAGCGCACACCTTTTCGATAAATTATATTTTAAAAATTGAAATTTTTGTTCTCTCTCTCTCTCTCTCTCTCTCTCTCTCTTATTGATTTTAAAAATAATTTTCTTCTCAATATTCGTTTCATACTTTAATAATAAAGTCAAAGTGACCTTTTTCAATCGATATGTACATCAGATTAAAAATTTAATAGCCTCAATCGTAAAGAAAAAGTTGGGATAAAAAAACTGAATATTATTCAATATATGTTTAGTTTATAATTTAATTATTCTTCTAATTCATTTATAATATTCAATTTATTCAGTGAAAAAAAAACAATTTTACCAGCGGTACTGCCAACAAATTGAATTTAAAATATTCCATTTAAAATTTCTGCTAATGAAATTTTGTCCTAAATGACATAATAGTTTGATTCATGTACTTAAGTACAATATGTGAATCGATATATACATGAACATGTCGATATATACATGAAATTTTACGATCCTAGTAGGGGAATCTAAACGTTTTCTAGACTGAAAAAAAGACGCTTAGAATTGACATTTCATCTGGAGCACCTTAAATAAACGTTATTTTAACGATCTATGTTACCTGGGTATGTATATATATATATATATATATATATATATATATATATATATATATATATATATATATATATATATATATATATATATATATATATAAATACTATGTAGAATTGTTGATTATTGGTACTTTTTCTGTTTGAGGTATATTTTAAATCTTATTTTTTTACTCTTCTGTACCATTTATAAGCATTATTAAGTGAAATTTTCTTTTACTGCATAGTATAATATTAGCACAAATAACAATTAATACCAGTGTAATATTACTATTATTATAATTATTATAATGTTTGTTATTAATTACAATAGTTTTTTTTCTTCTCCCATAATTGTTTTTTTTCCGTATTTTCCTAGCACTTCTTAGCTATTAAAGCTTGTACCACGTTGCTCATAGGTTAGCTATACTTAAGTATTTCTTTCTTTCTTTCTTTTCTTTTTTTATTTTCTTTTAATGTTTACTATTTTTATTTTCTTTTTATTTATTTATTTATTTATTTTTAACTTTTTCTCCCTTTCTTTTTTTTGATTTTCTTGATAATTTAACATGGTTTAGGCAGCATTTTGTCTGTTTTTCTTTCTCCTATTTTTTCCTCCTTGGACCTAGTTATTTTTGTCGATTATTTTTCTCGGTTGGCATCGATTTCTAGTCTTGTTTGTTCTTGCACCTTCAAGTTAGGATAGCATCCATGCCTGTTTTTTTCTTATAGTTAGGTCGACCCCCAAGTTACGTAAAGCGACTTCTTTTGTCAGGTAACCTGCAGAAACCTAACTATTTTTTTTATTGAATTGAAATGTGAGTACGGTGGTACCTTATAATGGAGTACTCCATTTCAATTTCCCACTCCATATACACTTCTTTACATGAGATTATCAAGCTAGGCTTAAGCCCAAGTGATTGCACATGATATGTTTTTCCCACTTCCTTTTCGCTTTGATGGCCCTGTTTTAAATGTATTTATAGCCTCTGTATTTTCATTTATAATTTCATGGTTGCGTGGCTGCGTATTATATCTGTTATTAAGTGCTTTCACTTAATATTTCACTTGGGATTCCATATTACATACGTTGAGCTATTTTGTATTATAAGTATATATATATATATATATATATATATATATATATATATATATATACAGTAAATCTCGCTTAAGACGCTCTTCAACGACCAGCTTGAAAGAGCGTTTTAAACGGGAAAGTGTCTTAAGCGGGAAAGTGTGTGAAGGTGAATTGGGAAAGAACAAAATCAAAGTGATTAGAAAATATACGTAGTTATTGCTCTTCATTTAGAAATTACATAAGATACTTATTATACTGCATAGATAATATTGTACAAATGAAAAATATAATACACACCGAACTTCACATTTCTTCATTTTTTCAATATAATACGCACTGAACTTCAAATTTCTATCACCAAATTTGATAAATTTTTTTTCAGAAAATTATCAATTTTGTTGACGTAGGTCAACATTTCCTCTGTATGTTCCAAAGAGGACAGTACTTTCCTCAGCTCACTTACGTAATACAAGCCAGTAGTAACGGTAGGTATAGTTGTCGGTTCCGTTTCTTCTACCTCCTCTTGTACGACGGCATCCACTATGACAATCCCTTCAAAATTGGCATCTACGACTATTTCTTCCAAAGTCCGAATGCTGACTAGACGTTGGAAATACATAGGGGTCATCTTGATCAGAGCCAATAGGGAACCGCAGAGGAGATGAAGTCACAGATCCTTCCAGGGCTAATGTAGGCTAACGTGATGGCTATAGAAATGCGCCATTTTCCTTGGCGTGATTTACGATGTGAGTTTCTGGCGGCCACATAGACCGATAGCGTTTTGTTTACATCGAAAGTCTGAGCGATCCGTCCAATAATCTACACCCGTTGCGAAATTAGCGATATCTGTATGACATAACATAACATGTTTTAATTTACTTATTGTGTACTCCTAAGTGTAATTTACTTATTCATACTTTTAGAAATATTTTTTAAATACTAGTTATTTATATTAAAATTTATTAAAAGTATTTTTATTTTCACTCTCCTAATTATACTTCTACTATCTACTAATGAAATTTCTGTATTTTACCCTTTAATATTCTTTTTTACTATAAGTAATATACAATCCAAAGTACAATGTTAAGTTTTTTCTTTCTTTCTTTTTAAACTTTTCGCAAACAATTCAAAAAATATTTTGCTTAATGCGACTTTAAAAGTAGTTTTGTGAATTTAAATAATATTTTAATTTAAATTTTTAACAAATATGTAAGAATAACCAAGCAGTTAAAATCGTGTCTTCTCAGGAAATTTTGAAACTGTTTGAGAAATCAGGAAATATTTAAATGGAAATTTTTAACACTGTGCCATTATAATTATATATATCACTGCAAAGCAAAGAATTTTTTCTAACATATTTATTAGATCCTCGAATATCTGACCCACATTCAACTGAATCTGTCTGTTAACCTACATCGGTTATTAGATTTCCTTTTCAGTATCTATTATCAAAATTCTTTCTGTTGAAGTACAGGAATTAAGTCCAAGGGAGTTATTCAGAACTCATTATTTGCATATCTGCAGAAAACTGGGTACTTACGTATTATCCCAGCGGTCATTCCCACCAAATTATTTTTTTATGAAATGTGCCGGCAAACAGTTGCCATTCGTATTCAGAACCATCAATAATTTAATTTGTCTGGCATTTATCTTGGCAAAAAATCGCTCGTCTCAGCGGACTACCAGGATAATATGTAAGTACCCAAAACTGCAGATTAAAAATCATCAACAAAACTGATAATTATTTAACCAGATAACTTTTTTAATTTAATGCAAATTGTCATAAAAATAGTAGAATGTAAATATACGACATACAGATACATGATTATTTAAAGATATGCAATATTAACTTATAAGAAAACTTACAAAATACACAAAATGAAAATGTACAAGTGAAAATAAAGAATAAATCATTAAAAAATAGAACTTTTCATAAGTTTTCTAATATAACAAATTTAAATTACTTGTTGAAAAACAGTGTTTTTAATCACAGAATTTTGTAAACAATAAAACTCCTCATGCATCTTGCAGCATTCTGTATTGTTAAAAACAAATTTTATACATCATACACTAAGCACTAAAACGTAGTGCTGTAAAAGACCAAATTGGATGATTTCTAGTACAGTTTTTCGATAAAATATTGATATAGCTTTTTGTGAGGTTTAACTGCCGCCAGGCTTAGAATGTAAGCAAACATGGAATAAATTCTGTAAAATGATATTTATTTATTTTCTTGGTGTGTTTAGTAAAATTTAACTCGGTGGTTAATCCAGCTCTGTTAAACGACGTTCGACCGTAATTCAGAAAAAACGTCCAGGTTAGTATATTTGCATCATTTAAAATTTTTGCTTTTGTTGTTGTCGTGTCCATGATAGACGATGCTATCCATGGAAAGAGGGGTTCCAGTGCCCCCGAGAGGGTTGGACTTCTAGTTGTTGGTCCCTAATTTTGAACCGATTCCAGATGAGGGACCAACCCCCACCTGAAATCGGCACCCCCAGAGGTATCGTTTAACAACTTGGAGGACATTGGAGCCACGGCGGATTTTATGTGCACCAGCTCCAATCAGCGTACACGGACCCACAGCAGACAAGCCGAGAGGGAGATGACCCTCCCAAGCACTGGCCAAGCCGGATGCTGCTTCACTTGCAGTGTTCTTATGGGAACGGAGTTTAGCACCCAGACAACTGTGAGACAATTTTTGCTTTTGCTATTTGATTATTGTCCTTATTTATGAGTCCAGTTTTATGCTCTGATTCAAGCTTGAGGCAAATATTATTAGATAAGATTGTATTCCATTTTCATTTAAAAACTACTGTTTTAAGTTAAAGATTTTTAACTTGATAAATTACTTTTTTGATAACTTGATAAATTAACTTTTTAATTTGATGTATAAAATTTTACTTTTGATTGAAGTTTGAAGAAAGATGCATGTTGAATTTTTTTCTTTTGAAACAGAGGCAAAATAAAATGAATTTTCAACTCTAATAAAATTTTTATAGAATATAATTAATTTATATAGTTATGGAAGTGTTAACTATTATTTACTGAGTAATGGAATTATAAATGTTCAAATTAAACATGTTTGTCATAGGTTTTATGAATTAGTACAGCCAAAGGAATCATTTTTTACTTACTTAAATTTATCCACATATTGCTGTTTTATAACAATTGTTTTGTTTACATTATTTTAAACGTTAATTTACATGTTCAGCTATCACTTAATGTAATAGATTTTGTTTAATGAGCAGAAAATTAAAATTCTATGTTCTTTTTTAAGACTTAGAAGTTTTTGTAAAACTGTATAATTCTTTCGAAGTTTTATTTGCCTCTCCATGACACAGTGTTTATGTCACTAAAAATGGTGGACAGACGAATTGTGAAGGTCCCATGTTTGGGTCCCATCGTGCAGCTGTCGATCTAACGGTCTGGAATTTTGGTAGATTTTTCTCCAGATGTAACGTGAATACACATTAGAACCCCTTAGAAAGCCTTCCTATTAAGGCATCCCCCCATCCTTAGCAGATTGCCCTAGTGTAGCGTTGTCATAATCACGCAAACATTTTTCCTATTATATAGTTAACAGGTTATTTATGTGTTAAATAAAATTACTTTTCTTGTATATTTATACAGTATCATATGAAGTCATTTACTACTTAGTAATTATTCGGCAAGAGGGACTATTTGCCAAGCATGAATCAGTTCAGTGAAAACACTCAAAATACTGGTGTTAAAATATAAAGTAAATAAAACTTTGTATAAAAAACGTGCATAAATGACACCAATTCACAGGTACGATCGTTTCAATCAAAAATTTTTTCAGTCTTCATCAGCCTTTACACTACATTTCACCAAACAGTGGGAACTGGAAAATAAACAAAAGAAGCATGTTGCTGCATGGAAGAAAAGAAGCCGAGAAACTAGAGATTAATGTTACCTTTGTTTTTGTTCTTTGGTTTGATGGTCTGTGTTCTTTTTTTCTTATTTATTTATTTTTGTTTGTCTTTATCCCCCACCTTAACCACTTTTTTTTTCCTCTCCCTTCCTTTAATCTCCATGGTTTCTCGCCTTTTTCTTTTTTTACATATGGCAACATGCTTTTGTTTATTTTTCAGATCCCACTGTTTGGTAAGACATAGTGTAAAGGCTGATGAAGCCTGAAAAAAATTTCTGTCTAAACAATCGTACCTGTGAATTGGTATTGTTTTATATGTGTTTTTTTACACTAAGTTTTTATTTACTTTATGAATCAATTGCTAGTGTAAGCAATAAGCTATTTTTGTGGCAGCTTAGGAGACCTAATGTTGTATGTGACAGTGTGAAATGTGTGGCTTCTTGATTGCTGAAGACAAGTTTGAGTTTTGCGTGCTGCACATTGCTTTTATTTTCCTTCTTTAGCATCATACCAAATTTTTTTTCCAAGAATGTGATCAACGCAGTTCGTTTTTTATGCCTAATGAGTGCTTGTACAATTTTGCTGTACATTTGAAAGAGCAACATTGTACTTGTACTTTTTCGGCTTCTAAAATAGGATCAAGAGTCATCTGCCCAGTTGTACAGTACAAGCTGAGAGAGAAAAAAGAAATCAGTCCATTTATAAGAAAGTGCCGAAGAAAGATGAGAAGTATGATCCCTGTGTGTGAGTATGATGATCCATGAAATCAAATTTATAAATATATTGTATTGCATAAATAAAAAGATGAAACAGTTTCAATAAGTTTTTATTTATTAAAGTCTCTTAGAGAAATACACACAACAATACTCGCAGATCATTGGCTTGTGTAATGTTGTTGTTTTTATAAAATAAAAATATAAATACCCTAAAAGCACACACTGTCAATGGTAAATAAATGATCTGCGATTATGAACAGCGGGGCTTCATTTGTGACCAGTCATCTAATGATGTTGCTATCAAGTCACAATGTGACTGGTGATTCTTGCAATTATAAAGTGATAATGTCACAGTAATCATTTTGTGTCTTAAATCTCATTGGATGGTTGCTCATTTTAACAAGAAATTTTGATATCTCCCATCCCAGGAAAAAAAAATTATTATGCATTGGAAAGAGTGAACCTCTAAAGTTTTATGACATGTACTTTCCTGGCAAGGCTCCATAATTTTCAGCATTGCTGGGAGAGCATGTAGTAGGAAGCAGCCTAATAATATTTTAAGCAGCACCAATAGTGCCAGCTCGTAACTTGAATCACTAAACAGAAGAAATACCTGATAAGTGGGGGTAAGCCTACTTGGCGATATTTGTTTGCTCGTCGAAGGCCCTCAACTGCAATGCAACCTGGTGCCTCAATATTGACAATATGACAGTTATGCCACTAATGAGATTCGTGAAATTTCAAGAAATTTAAAATGTATATAAAGGTTACTAATGTCAAAATGGATGTCAATTTGGCTAGATACTAAAAATCCCGACAAAATTTCACCTGGATATCTGGCAGCAGTATGTTTCTTACTCAGTTGTATTGTTACAAGTTTTCTAAAAATATTCATCGTTATTGTTTTAAAAAATTTTTGACCAGTTTTAGATCATTTAATAAAAAAATCAGAAATCTTTTTGGGATTGTTTTTATGAAATTATACCTGTTTTACTCCAATTAAAGTTGATGCAGACAACACTGCTTGAAAATCAATGCAACTTTGATATTCATTGTACATTGATAAATTTCCTTACTTTCAAAATAATTTAAAAAAAAAAAGAAAACTTTTCTCACCAGACAACAGTATATACGAGAGGCTGTATTCTCAGAAACACTGTTAATTCTTGGAAAAAAAAAAAAAAAAAAAAAGCAATAAAAATTTACCAAAGAATGAAGAACAGTTATTCTCTTTAACAAGAACACTCAGTAAAAGACTGATGTTGAAATTTAAAATAATTAAAAGCATTGTAAAATAGCACACGTAAAAATTGCTACGTATCAAGATGATTGTTTCAGGTGGTACAAAAGATTCACCCTTCTTCAGTTACAAAAATGTTCCTCTGCATCAGAATTTACCACCTCAAAATAAGTCTAAAAGTGCTTTGAATGTCTAAAGTGAACAGGTGTTTCCTGTTTTCTTTGCGTGATAAAAATGCAATTTGGAAAGTCATAAAAAGTGAAATATTTTGATTTAAAAATTACATTTGTAGTTTTAGAATTTATTATGTATATGTAATATCGCAGTATGAAATTTGATGACAGATATATTGCTGGATATTTGTAATATCTGCCACATTAGCTGAATGCAGTATGTTTGCCTGAGAACATTGCATTCCTAAATTTTACTTGTAAAAACAAAATAACTAAACTTACTACAAAGCAACTCAAAAAAAGAAAAAAATCCTTAAACAGTAATTTAATATAAATCTAAAAACATTTCTGTAAATTCCAGAACTTACTATACAGCAAGTAAAATGATTGACAATCAGTGGCCCATTTTTAACCTAAAGTAACTGCAATGGATATTTGTGGCATAGCTACTCAAAAATCTTCAATCTGTCTATACACAAAATAAAACTATTTAATTAAACAAAAGCACTTACCTTAACTTTCACAGGCGTATCACTAATAGGTTATTCCATTTACAAACCATGAAAAATTTTCCATTTTCAACAAAATTCATTGCAGTACCAATTCACAATCAAGATTAATACATAACAACAGAAAATAAGATAATTTATGATCAGTGGTAGATCTAGAAAAGAATTCTGTATTCCCAAGAGGTAAATGCTGCACCTAGAATCAGCTGGTTGGGATAAAGCAGTCTTCTTTTCGATGTGACTTCACAGCAAGAGCATCATCATTCATTTTTTTATTTTAAAAAAGAACGGTAGCTTATATTTCCAGCAAAAGAGCAAGTGTGAAGTAGAATTACATTTATATCTGCCCCACATGCCTGCTATTCAGCTAGTAAAAGCTCATATAGATACAAGAAATTAACCCATGCCTTTAAAAGAAATTCTATGGTATCATCAAAGTATTGGAGTATTACTATATTTCCAGAAAGGTACAGCTTTAGTCTGGTCCCTTTGGCGCGATTTATTTTTGGCGAAGTTTTTGGCGCGATAACGGCGCCAATATGGTAACCCCTTCGGCTCCGGAGCGGAGGAGCTGGACATGGCAACCCTAGGTGCGTGACGTCATTCATCCGTGACGTCGCGGTTTCGCTCCAGCGAATAGGGAGCGTTTGTTCCTTTATTAAACTTTTGGAGACCCCTTTGCCAGTATTTCGCTCGGGAGCTTCGAGTTGTGGAACCGCCATTACGCTTTATGGTTTTATTTTAATGGCTTTATTTTAGATTAAATTTTATTATTTAATTATTACGAAATTTAAAATGGATATTCAGGTTCATACTGACTGTTTATATACAGTTTTGTATGAATAAACATTCTTTTGATAGTACGTTTCAGGTTAATATTTTCGTTCCCGATTGTTTATTTGTTAAGGGTAGAAGCAACAAATAATTACGTTATTAATATTTTATACAGTGAAATAATTTTAGATATTTTGATTTTATTATTTCCATATTGTAATAACTTAGGGATTTTAATCAAGGTATGTGATAAGCATTGTTTGTTTTTATTTGTTATTATTACCTTTGTTTATTTGTTAATGGTAGGAGCAACAAATAATTCCGTTATTAATATAATATTTGATTTTTTGATTTTATTATTTCAATATTGAAACAATTTAGCGATTTTAATTAAGGTATAAGATAAGCATTGTTCCTTATGATTTGAATTAGTTCTTTATTTTGCTTACGTAGTCTTTTGTCAGAATGCTAAAATGTATTTTAATTTTTTTGTCTTTTTTATTTGTTATTTTTGTGAGGTATTGCCTTTAGAATATTATTTGTTTGCATGCCCCCCCTCACACAAAAAGAAAAGTTATTAAATTTTATTAAACCGAATCTATATGTACATGTAAGCTTGTTATCTGTTTAATTTTTTTTCATAAAAATATTTAAAAGCCATTAAAATAAATCATAGCAAAATTAACGGCGACGATCAACTATCTCGGAACCAGCGCCATCCGATCCGCCATATTGTTTACAATTGGCATCGGCAAGGAAACTTGGGTTGGCGACAAGATTTTGTCGCCAAATCAAAAAATCGCCAAAAAGGGACCATACTAAAGCTGTTCCCAGAAAATAAACACTGTAAACTAATGAACATTGAGCATTTTAACATGTACTAATTAGATACGAGAACTTATAATAGTATATTTGAAGTACTAATATACTAAACGTAAAGAATCTAAATTAAAAACAAAGAAATCGTATGAATAAAAAAATACTGTGTAAGCTGTATTAATCCGAAGTATTAGAAAGATATGAGTTAATGTATTACAAAAGTAGAGTATGATCAATAGTACATAAAGACGAAAGATAACGAAACTTTAAACGTACTTACAACGAAACTGTAGCATCCCAACTCTAACGAAAACAAATACCCGTAACTCGGATTAGATAAAGTCACAGAGCACATAATCCTTCAAAAGCAAATTTCTTCTTTAATCTGTATACATTTGTATTTGTACAAAAGATTAGCATTTTTACAAACTAACTACTAAAATCAGCTATTTGTGTTGACGAAAATGCATGACCAAACTAGCAAAGAAAAGACAATTTCGCCAAATCTGGTACGCCGCTTGGAGACCTGGAAGGATTGACATCATTCCCTCTGCGGCGCAGCGCGGCTTCGTATTGGATGATCAACTGACCCCTATGTATTTCCAACGTCTAGTCGAATGCTGCAGGTCGCGACGTGATCGTCCACCGTCGTATAATTAGGGAAGGTTCTCCAGTGATCGAAAGTCCTCACCTTCTGGAAGTGAAGTGTCAGCCTGAATTGAACTGTCCCACACATCAAACGCAGCTTTCCGAAAACAGTTTTTTATTACATCTGGTTTAATTTCGTCCCAAGCTGCACTGATGTAATTTATGGAACTCATTTTACTTTTTACACTCCCTTCAGAAGTGGAGCCAATTTTGATGAATTGTATTTTTAGACAGTCACGGTCAAGGGAGAGAAAACCCGGACTATGTCGATATGGAAATCTTTCTGTATTCCTGAGTAAAGATGGGCATAAAACCTGACAGCAGCGTGGGAAAGATAGGTAAGAGTTAAGAGAGGGGTGTTGGATGAATGGATACTTATCAAAGGATATTAGAGCATTAGGTTACCTTGACTAACCTCGGGGGGATTGCAATACCTTTCAAAAAGGAAAAAAAAAGCTTCATCAGAAATACGAGAATAACGTCTTAACCGAGGACACAAAGCAGAACAAAAGAGTCTTATCAGGTGGGTTTTACATTGATTAGTATAGGAAATGTCCAGGGACTGGCGGGAAAAAACGTTTTAAGCGGGAAAGCGTCCTAAGCGGGAGCGTCTTAAGCGAGTTTTACTGTATATGTATATTTATATATATATAGTTGAGAGAGAGAGAGAGAGAACCTCGATTTAACGTACATTGATTTAACAAATTCTCCGACTTAACGAATGTTTTTCTGTCCCGACAAAAATGATTCTAAAATGCTCTGATTTAACGAATTTTTAGCATTCATTTAACGAACAACAATCGCTGATATAAAATTCGCAGATAAGACTAATATTTTGAATTTACGAAGACAGCGATACAGAAACAGTCATTTGCCGTGGATAACGATAATCAAATGCCTGGATGGGAAGATGTTCCTAGTACTGGAAATGTTACAAAATATGCGTCTCGTGATGTACAGCTAAGTACCTGCGATAGTGAGCAGAAAGCGAATGAAGATTCTGAAAGCAGCGAAGATGAAGAAACGAAAATTGAATTCAAAAAGGTTGCTTTCCAAGAAGCAGCTTGCAGCTTGAACACTTTAATTAATTAATTAATATTTCTTTTTGTCTCACGAGCTTGATCATGTTGTTCTTACGAAATTAGAAAATATCAATAAAGAACTTTGGAAAGTGAAAACAAAGGTACAAAACAAAGCACTATGAAGGGTTTCTTTAAAAGTGCCAATAAGTATTTATGTATTATGTATTAATTTTAAGAACAAGTAACATTAAAGAATTAAGATAATTTTAAAGTTGATCTCCTAACGTATAACTTATAATTTTTTAGCTGGTAGTAAACGATAATCAGTTATTATTTTCATATCTATATCTAAGGGTATTTTGCATTGATATCTTTACAAAAATTGATATCTGATTTAACAAATTGCTTCGGTATAATGAACGGAGTTGTGGGTGCCAATCAATTCGTTAAATCGAGGTTCGACTGTATATATTAGGATGATTCTAAAATTCAAGTTTTTATTTTTTTAACTCTCAACCCACAATATCATTCTATCTACTAAAATATGAATTGGTTATTAATTTCAGAATTTTTTATTGATATTTAGTGGTCACTACCAACCCTCAAAGTTTAAAAATTAACTGCAATAACGCACTTTTGGGTCTACGCGCTTCCTTCCCTTCTCTAGTTCCGGCCACCCCTATATGAAGCAAGTACCAATACTTTGAGCACCTCCCACTGCAGGAGGGGAGAGAAAAAAGAAAGAAAGCATTTTATGCGTATGACATTCCCTGGCTTTAGTTAGCTGGACTGATATTTATAACATAAACAAACCTGCTTCTTACCCAGAGCTACAATCATTGCAATCCAAAGTGGTTGTGTTCGCTCGTGAATGCGACTTACTTTCGTTTTTTTTGTTGTTTTGTTTTGTTTAGTTTTTTTTAATATTATTCATATAATGGTTTCAGATGTTATAAAAACAAGAAAAAGAAATGAAATATGGTTAATCGGACACACTTGCTCAGAATTAGTGCAAACAAGATTACCCTCAGTGCAAGAAGTAATGAGTTTATTTTTTCACCATAAAAATGTAATGAAAAAAGTAAATAGAGAATCAGCGTCATTAGCTGCTGGTGGTGTGATGGCTATATGGGAAAGATCTAGTATTCCCACCAAGGAAAAGCAACATGTTATCACAAAAATACTCAAATATCTCAAGGCATGTCAGAGTTAAAAAAAAAAAGAAAATAAGGCAAAGCGTTCAGCAGCAATCAAAGAAAAAGAAAACAAGTGGCAATCAAATTTAAATGTTCTGTTTGATATAGCTTACTTTAATGCTCTAAATATAATGACTATTGACGAGGATAAGAAATTTCTTTTGAACCAAAGAAAAATGAGCCGTCTTGGACGAATTGGTAAGATTGATAAACAGTATGCTAGAAAATTTGCTAAACAATTAGAAAAAGAAGTTAAGTTGGAAAAAATGATAGAAAAAGAAGCAATAAATAGACTAACTGAGAAATACGATTTATTGTCATCTTCAGCAACTTCTTCTACAGAGGACAGAAGTGATAGTGACATGAGTCAAAGTAGTCCTAATTCTCCTAAGCCAGGACCACCTTCAAGCAAAGATTTTTCGATACCAAAGAAATGAGGCCGAAAAACAATCCTAGATTCTAATTTAGCAACTAGTATCGATGTCGCTAAATTGAGCGACCGGAAAGCAACTGTTGTTTTGACATCTACACCCAAAAGTCTAGGCTGTAGTGTATCAGAATACAACGTAAGCTATTCCTCTATACGTCGCCAAAGAATGATTAATAGACTGCAGCTTGCTGAATCAATAAAAGATGATTTCCAACCCCAATTTACACTAACTGTGCACTTGGGATGGAAAAATGCTCGAGGACATAACAGGGCATGAAGTACTAGATCGTCTACCAATCTTGGTATCTGGAAAAGGAGTGTACCAGCTCTTGGCCGTTGCTAAGCTTCCAGATGATAAAGGAGAAACCATGCCATCTGCTATTTTCGAGACATTTTCATCGTGGAACTTACGTGATGAAATAAGATGTGTGTGCTTCGACACAACGGCATCGAATACTGGGCGAATAAACGGAGCCTGTATTCTTTTGGAACAAAAACTGTAAAAAGAATTGATTTGGCTGCCTTGTCGGCACCACATCGTAGAAATCGTACTGGAAGCTGTCGTAGCTATTGGACCATCCAGCGGTCCTGATATTATAATTTTTAAAAAAATTAAGAGCCGTTGTACAAAAATAAATCAGGAAGACTTCAAAACTGAGATTTCTACTTGGGAATTGCATTCAAACTTCTGCGACCGATATAATTACTTTTGCTCAGAACCAACTACAACAATTTCAGCCTCGTGACGATTCTAAGGGGCTCCTTCATTTAATCATTATCTTTTTAGGAGGGATTCCTGAAAGCGGTATCTCATTCAAAGCCCCTTCTGGAATGCATCGTGCACGTTGGATGGCGAATGCTGTATATGCATTGAAAATGTTTCTATTTAAGCACCAGCTTAAGATCACAATTAAAGAAGCTAAGGCCATTACGGATATCTGCATGTTTGTTGTGCTTGTATATGCAAAATACTGATTTACAAAAATTGATTATAAATAACATAAATTGATTATTACAAAAACTGATTATAAAAACATGACACAGTTTTAGCCAAAGTCAGCGTGAAAAAGATGTTGGGTCATCTTTGGTATCTTTCTGAAGAACTGGTTGCTTTAGCTTTTTTTGATAAACGAATTTCTAGTAAAACAAAACGCAGAATGATTTTAGCACTGAATAACGAAAGTTCGGAAAACAGCCCTAAAAAGGAATCTTTGAGGTATGATGCAATCAAAAATCAAAATATCGAAGATTTCGTTACAACAAATACAATGAAATTTTTCAACAAGACTTGGATTTCATGTGAGTTCATACAAAAAGATCCTGAGCTGTGGGAAGAAGAAGAAAGCTACAGGTCAACTAAAGAAATTGTACAAAACATGAGAGTCGTTAATGATATAACTGAACGAGGTATTGCTTTGATGGAAGAATACAACAAATTACATATGAACGATGAGGAGCAGAAGCAGTACTTGATGTTAAGAATTATAGACAGAAAAACCCCAACGTCAATAAGGCAAATTTTATATAACATTTTTTCTTTCTTTCTACTTCGAGGTTTCAACACTGTTATTTAGTATTTTCATTCATAAAACTGTGTTCTGATTATAATAAATTTTTATTTAAAAATTTATTCTTTTTGCTTAATTTCTCATATTTCAAAATTTGGTAGCGACCCTTAAATATCAATTAAAAATTAAAAAAAAATACTGGTATGTTTTCTAGTGGAATAGACCAGTTTTAGGGGTTGAGAGTTAAAAAAAAGAGAAAAAAATTTTGGGGGGTCTTTTATGAATCACCCTAGTATATATATATATATATATATATATATATATATATAGAATACTTATTTTAATCTTTGAAAAGAAAGTTCATTTTCAAAACGTCCTCAAGTTGTCAAATTGTAACCATTTGAGGGACACAATGAGAGAGGGATTGGGGTACAGAGGGACAATGAGTGAGACATACGAAGTCAGATGTATTATGCAACACATTACTATAATTAAAATTAAACACAGATTGAGATAGACAAAACAGAATATATGAAGGTTATAATGAGAAGGATTAAATGTAGTTTTAATGATGAAACACATTTAAAAGTTGCAACATAGTTCAAAAACTTTTGATGAATTGAAGATAATCAAATTAATTACTAAATGGTAACAAAATATTTGAAAAAGTTCATTTTATCATCAATAAGATTGAAATTCTACAGGATATGATAAATGTGTTATTGTTCTGCTTGTAACTGCACAAGTCATAGGTTTACACTACGAACTCGCATATAGGACGATGATTTACACATATAACCGGAGGGCGCTATAAAATTTTAACTTTGATTGTTTATGACATAATATATTATACAATTTAGATCATATTTGCAATTGGAACTATGTGTCTCTGACTAACAGTTTAGGAAATAGCCATTGGGCATCGTTAGCACTGGACACCGTGTATATATATATATATATATATATATATATATATATATATATATATATATATATATATATATATATATATATATATATATATATATATGTGTGTATGTATGTATATACTGTGTACGTCTTTAAAGCATTTTTCTTTTACATTCATCCAGTTTTATCTATAAAAGAAGCCATTTCATGTATCAGTACATAAAAGGTCCTTACACGTAGTTAAGAAGGCATATAAATGTATAATGGAGATAATATAAGCCTACAACTTATGTTCAAGTAACTTATCATCGTTTAACCCCAGGGATCAGAAGAAAGAACAAATATATGTTTTCTGACAGAAATATTAACAAATTGTCTTTGATATTGAATGGTATGAAAAATAGGAAATGGATAACGGCATATAACAAAAAATTGCATTTTTTCTCTCATCAATTTCTCCATTTTTCAATTATAATTCAGTCAATCACCATCTTTAAGAACTGTACTATTTTTAGATATCAAAACTTGTAGATCAATTAAAAATTCAATAGATTTTTTTAATATATATATATATATTTTACAAAGCATAGTCAAATGAAATTGTTTAGTATATTTCAAACATCAACGATAGAATTAATATAAAGTTTTCCGTAATTGTAACCCCTGTAGTGAAAAAAGTGTGAAATAAGGATCGTGGTTGCCATGTGTGGCGATTTTGCCGAATAAGATGTTTTAAATTCTCAAAGTAAAAATAAAAGAATAATAATGATTTTTTTTTGTTAGTTTATATTCGTGAGGTTATATTTTTTTAAATTATAATATCGTGTGCATGGGAAATCGGAGCAGGAATGAAATGTTTTATACGCAAAACAATAAGAATTGAAGATTTCCGAGGCTAATATGTTAAAATTTTTTAGTTTGGCGAAAAAATAAAATGGCTCAAATGCCGAGAAAGTGAGTTCTAGCGGTTTGCACAGTTTCCTGCTTGGCGCAATTTACTGAGAGCTTAAGGAAACGGATTTTCGAAAACAAGTGCAAAGGTTTTATTAGAATACAGCGTTAAATTTTAATGATCCGTGCGAAAATAATGCAGTTATTAAGAGATTTCAAGCGATCTATCTTCAGCATTCTCGCGATTTTGAGGAGGATTCTAACGCTTGGCGCTATTTATCGTAATTTAATCGTCTGCTATTTGGGTTATGAATACACCTGCGTATAAGTTTTTGAAATTTTCATTCAGTTGGAATTTTGCATTTTTCTGAGCAGCTTTTCTGCATCTAATGTATTACATCCAGAAAAAAGGATGTTAGAAATATCAATTTTAATTTTGTTTAATCACACTCATGAATAATGATACACTTTCCAACTTAATGAAAGAAGGAGCGAAAATAGGGAAGACCCATGGATTATAACTCTTTTTATATATAGCACTTTAGTGCGTATTTAAAATCTGAAAGTGTGTCAGATTTTCTATGATTCTAGCGCTTGGCGCAATTTAATGAGAGGGTATTTTTAAAAACAAGCGTAGGTTATCTTATAAATAAAAATGAAATTCTGTTTGTCAATTTATTGATTTGGGTAGTATACAATTCCACAAAAATGAACCTGTCAGCCTGAAATTTTACACAGATATGTAAAATAATATAGAATAAATGATAGTCTACTTTAAAACTTTGAAACTCCACTTAAAAACGTTTTCCTCCTGAATGGTTCTCTTAATTTCCGTTCCCGGAATTTAAGAGATTTTTTATGTTCTCCACGCAGAAAGCTTTACGTAATATTAACCCCTGTAGTGAAAAAAGTGTGTGAAATAAGCATCTTGGTTGCCATGTGTGGCGATTTTGCCGAATAAAATGTTTTAAATTCTTAAAGTAAAAATAAAACAATAATAAGGATTTTTTTAGTTTATTTTTTTAGGTTATTTTTCAAATTATAATATCGTGTGCGCATAAGAAATGAGAGCAGGAAATAAATGTTTTATACGCAAAACAATGAGGATCGAAGATATCCGAGACTAATATGTAATTTTTTTTAGTTTGGCGAAAAAAAAAATGGCTGATAGGCCGATTTTTAGAGAGTGAGTTCTAGCGGTTTGCACAGTTTTAGGCTTTTTGGCGCAATTTACTGAAAGGTTAAGGGAATAGCATTTTTGAAAACAAGTGTATAGGTTTTCTTAGAATACAGCATTAAATTTTAACTATCCGTGCAGAAATAATGCAGTTATTAGGGCATTTCAAGCGATGTAGCTTCAGAATTCTCGCCAATTGAGTACATTGATTTAACTTGGGGGAAATCCGCCAAATTTCAGAAAATTGAAATCTTTGCATTTAGTACATCGAGGTAATGATGAATAAAACATGTTATAGTTGATAATTTAAAAAATGCGGCTGTATTAAGGGATTCCACTTTTCAAATAAATGCCTGGCGGTCGAACACTTTCCCATTTTGATTGCTGCTAAGTCAATGCTTCGAATGATTCCCTGAAAAAACTCTTGCAAAATGGCGTATGCTGGCACTTTGGCGAGGCTTAGATTTGAAACTGGATTTTACTTGAGACTGGTATATACGTATAATAAGACTGGTTATAGATAAAAAGGAATGTTGGTATGTGTGTAGGAGGTTGAAAAACTCCAGCACCGTTTCACCGATCACCATGAAATTTGGTTCACCTAAGTCTTTTATCATGAGAAGGTTTTTATGCTATCCGTTTTCCTCTAACTTTTCACTAGGTGGCGCAGCAGAACGTCGAATTCTATTCCTTTTAGCCATTTGCTATGCGAATATCGTCCAACCAGTTTCGATGAAATTTGGTACACGCGAATATTAGAACACGGAGAATATTTTTCACTATCCATTTGCTGTAACTTACCGCTAAATAGCGCTGCAACGCATCAACTTCTATACCGTTCGACCGATCGGCATAAATTTTTTTATACTTACACATTTGAGAACCAGGAATATATTCTAACTGCGTTACTTTTGATGTTACTCACCACTAGATGGCACTGCAATGCATTATTATTTTAACTCGCCACTAGATGACGCTGCAGCAGGCCAAATTTTTGACCATTCAAACGGTGGCTATGAAAATCAGTATACATAGCTATTTGAACAATGAGAATATTTTGGCGTTATCCATTTTGCTATAACTCGCAGAATATATAATATTCATAATCACTACTACATAAAAATGTATGCCAAGTTACTTAAATCATATTATTACTTATTTATATTTATCATTACGCTCGCAAATATTAAAGAAATTTTCCTCTGCAACTATAAATCGGTTTTCTATTTACTATGAAAAAACTTTAAAAGGATGTAGAGACAGATTCTCAAAGTATGGTGTACCCTACAAAATCATTTCTATGTAAATATGACTTTTAAAAATTAAGACAATTTTATAAGTATCAAAATAAAAGAAAAATTAATTGAATTTGTAAATATATGTTTAGTATTAGTATCAAAATCCGTATTAAAGTACTTTATAAATAATTCTACTTGTTTTGAATAACCTATCTAATGTGTATAGAATTAGATACTTGGAAGATATTAAAAGCATTGAAACACATAATAGTTCTATTATCAAGATTTATCCATTATGAATTTAGAAAATGTGTTGAAAAATCAGTTAAAGTTCCTGCTATTATTAATCCATGTTAGAAAACATATACGCATTTTACCCAGACAGCACATAAGCTTAAATCAAGCATGAAAGTTCTTTGAATTTGAGGTATTAATGCAAGCTTGACAGTTCAAATCATTTTAAGCTTGCAGCAAGCTTGGATATTACAAAAAAATGAGTCAGCGAATATTTCCCCGCCGAATTTAAGTCATTTGAACTGTCAAGCTTGAATACAACTTGATAACTGCTTGATTTGGAAAGCCACATCCGCATAACAATAATTTATCATCAGTCACAAATGTACTTGTCCATAGGATTTAAAAAAAAAATTCTATATTTCCAAATATTGAAATTCTTCAAAATAAAATAAAAATATACAACAAAATTGATTTCAAAATAAGTCGTTTGTCTCGATTTTGGCCAATATTGCCCAACAATGAGTGTTGCGATATTGAAAGTTTCAAAACGTGTGCTGCTTTTAAGTTTATATTGTGCTTATTCCCTTATTAGTGGAGTCTATAAATCATACATAACATTATTTTAATTTTGATTCATCCCATGGAAAAATAAAAGAAGCAGATCGGCATCAGCCATCGGCCAATACTGGCCAATCTCGCCAAAAACCGGCGTGACAACCATAACAGTCACTTCAGACTTCAGTCATTTCACTTTGATTTTTTTAGGAAATTTTTTTAAGTTCGAATTAAGCTTGCTATGTCGAGCTTGATTCGAGTTTGCTATGTCAAGCTTAATGCAAGTTGGACAAGTGTAAACTTGAACACTTAATTCAAGCTTGCATTAAGCTTACACGCTTGAAATTTTCAAGCTTAATTCAAGTTTATTGACTTGATAAATCAAGCTTGCTGCAAGTTTGATGCAAATTTGCTGTGCTGTCTGGGTAAATACAAAAATATTTACAGGAACAAGAAGAGTGGATATTTAAAGAGAATAGCCCTTTTAAGATTATTTTGCTTTTTCGTTAAGCATTTGTTTTTTCAAAGCATGCATTCCATAACGGTAAATTTATGTATTATTCTTATTATAAAGAAATAATATTAATTAATAATGACGGGTAATGTAGGTATAATGTTTGTGTCAAGTGTGATAAAGAAACATAAAAAATACACAAGCTCTGAAGAAAAGTTGCTCATATGAAATTCCTTGCATCTTAAGATTTCTTCAGCATAGCAACGTTTTCTTTTTTCTCAAGATTTTTTTTAACTCGCAGGTTAAATATATATATACGTATATGTATATATGCCTTAATCTTATGGCACCTAAATGTCATTCTGTAAAAGTTTCCCATGTAAAAGTTTGTGTAGTAGGTCGCTGTTAATGTTATAATTTTTCCTACTGTCCTCTCACCAATAGCCTAGTGGTGCCGGACCCTACACACACAAAAGCGATAAGTGAAGTGAAATGGTTTCCTTATTTCGGAGCCGACTTTCATCGTTGTCTCCGGATTTTAACCCCACATACCAGATGAGAGACAATCAACTGTAGTATCGTTTATACATGAATAAAATTGGAAACAGGACATATTTTACGTGCACCAGCTTCTTTAACTCCCTTTACATAGTTTCACAGAAGCCCTTGAGAGACTGTGGCCCCCTGTTGATTTATCTTAGAGCTTGGAGTTAGAGCTTGGGAAGTCTATCGAACTAGCAAGCTCTAACGAAGGTCGTCGCAGTTTCTTTTTCGGTCTTCTTGTAGGGAACCGAGCTTAAAACGATTGCACCTCAGCGGCATCCATGTGTAATACTTACTTCTGGGGATTTAAGAAATAAAACAACATATGTTGTTTAATCTGGACTCGGTGGCATTTATTTTTACCTTTTCAGTCCCAGTGAGACCACTTTAATTGTAACATTCATAAATTTCTTATAGATTTCTTTTGCTGTTGCAATATATTTCCAATGGATTTATTATTATATAATGATGTACTTTATATTTTAAAAAGGAAAATGCATTTAAAATATGTTTTGAATGCTAAAGACACCTGAAGACACAGTGAATTCTGATTCCATTTGAAATCACTGAGATTGCAAAGATTGACATTAACACTTGGATAATTTCATAGTTTAACAATAAATTATTAATAACTTAAATCAACATGAAAAACGTTCAAATAAATAAATCTATTAATAAATTTGATTTCTGCACATAAGTACTCTCTCTCAATTTCATTATTAAAAATATAGAATGCTTCAGTCAATATTCTAAATTGTTAGATAAATTAGAAATAATAAGTGTACATAAGGAATCTAATGACTGGAGAATTCAATAAAGCAATGTATTACATGCATTGCTATTTAGGGAATTTCTCAGTAATGTTTTGAAGGATTTACCCAAACTGTTTATATAAGAATATGAAATTAAAATTTTAAGCAAAATAATAAGATGATAATAATAATTTTGATATATGTCTGCTTTCCATAATACTTGTGTGTACATACGTTGTGCTTTCTATAATACTTCAAGTATTTGAGCGTCCAATCAATATATCTGCTGAAATTATTTTATATGCAAGCAGGTACGATAAGGTATGTAAAACGCTATTTGGTTTCTAAATATTCCAGATAGAGTACAATCTTAATAAACCGACTTATATGCGGCCAGACAACCGCGAGATTATCGAAAAATTCTGCAGGATGAAAATCTAATGTTTGTGACACAAAGTCGGGTGTTTTCCTTTGGTCGACATTGTAGTACACTAAAAAAATTCACTAAAAAATACATTAGGTAAACTGGAAAACAATGACGAAGGAACAATATACAAGTTAAAACCTTATGGGAGCAGCTCGCCTTTTCGGCTTAGAGCTATTATTTCTCCTAGAGGATAAACATATTTTCTACATGTGCATATATGTTTAATAATTTTACAGTGTTAATGGCATTGTTAACAATATTTTCTCTCTCAGGTTATCGGAAGATTTTAATAGTTTTATAAGAACTGCATTTGAACTAATTATTTTATGAAGTTCCAAAAATCAATGCGACAGTTCTGTTATTATAAGTTAGTTTGCAGACTATTAATTTTTCTAAGAAGAAAGATGAATTTTGAATAAGGATGAAACATAAGAAGTTGTAATAAATAAATATATATAGGTGAATAAGATAAATTTGAAGAATTTTTTTTTTTTGTTTTGACGAAAAAACAAGGGAAGCAAAATAGTGGGCATGCTTATTTACATCTGCGGTGATCGGCGGATAGGAAGAATGCCGCATTATTGAACTTGCCGGACTAACCAACGTTAATTGGAAACGTAAATTTAATATGGAAAATCTAACATTATTTACTCATCTAAGAAATGCATAATCTAAAAAATTGTCCTTTCAAATTAAGCACCCTTCTTTTTACATTCATTTAATGCCCACGTGCCAATAACAGAAATTAAAATATTTAAATGAAATATATAAAATAAATCTGAAAATTTTTAAAAGCCCTCTTGTGCAATAAACGCGTCTGCCCTATTTATTTTAATTTAATTAGTATATTTCTTCATTGCACTACACAATGAATCCTTGAATGAACTTACTATTTAACATAAGCCGATGATAGTCATCAAGTAAGAAATACTCATTGAACAAATCCTTTAAAAGCATTGTTCTTAGTAATCTGTTTGCGGAAGTTGATGTTAGTTCACTGAAGTAAAATGCTGATTTTGTGAATTATCTCTCCACGTGCTCACTCAATCGTAAGTCAATTTAGATATGATTCAGACAATAGCTTGAATTTGTAAACGCCATTCGAATGGGGAAATATTTGCAGGAATAATTATTTATGGAATTCTTAGAAGACATTACTTGATGTCGCTTGAAATATTTCACAAAATATAATTAGATCCGATGCAATCTGATTGTTTACATTAATGCATGGCAAGTCGAGTGTCTGTATAAAAGAAGGTAATTAAAGATAAATATTAATGCATCGAAATTAAACGTGTGGAAGGGCGTAGTTAATAGCGAATCACGAATTTGCTTAGAGAATATGTGTAAAAAGTTATCGCCAACTATATGGGGGTGTATCCGAATTACTATTACAAACGTGAAGAGATGACAGTTCTCATTAAGATTTTAAAAAATGCTATTTTACATAGGGTCTGAAATGGTGTGGTTACTGTCTGAAAATTTGCGAAAAATCGTCATTCCAATTTCCAAATTATGAAGAAAAGAAGACACTTTATTGAAACGGCAAAGAAGACATTAATCGCATTGAATAGGTGGAAAACTTCCTACCACATCCAGATCGAAGAATAATTAACACCTAGAACCTATATTATATTCGTGTTGCACAGTTGTACATATTGGTTCGATTCTGAAGTGAAAAAAAAAATTAGCATTCATAGCTTTTATTGACCTTCTTCTTTTTGGTATAGCCTTCTGCAGGGATCTGCAGTGTGGAAGGAAAGCAAGATTCACTGTAAGAGCCACTTCCGCGAGGAATCAACATGTGAAGTTTCGTTGCTTGTGTATTTTCGTACTATTCAAACACTAAATGCTATTTGCGACCTCATGTCCCTTTGCTGTTTCTGTTCATTTTGATGAGTACCATCACAGCTCTATGTTTGGTCAAGGATTTGTCCGATACACCTTGTAAAAATGCGTGGTGAAGATATAAACACAATGTTGTTATTATGGAAGAACTGCTATTTTGGAAATCCGATAAGCTTTCATTGTATTTGCCGGGATAAAGTTTCTATTTAAATTATTTAGATTTGTAGTGAAGAATTTTCAACTACATTTCGGGTTATTTATCTAATTTTATAAAAAAAAAATCACTATTCAGACCTGTTTAATGGTACTTTAGAATGAAAGTGAAGTGTCAGAAGCGTGAACATAGTTTAAAGAGACACTAGTCTGTGCGAAAACAAGACATTCGCAGACAGTGGGATTATGACCAATTATCCCACTATCTGCGACGATTCCATAGAGGTGGAATCTAGGCCGATGGGTGGGATGGCTTCCGGGGAGGAGGTCTTTCTAAGGGTTTCCAACCCGTTTTTATGCTAATTTTCCGTGAAAACCACGGATAACTCCTAACGGATAGGTCGGTGGACGCGACGTGGTTTTGAAACAAGCACCTGTCGTCTTCCAGTTCAGAGCGCTAAGCACTCGGCCACTGTTCGGGCCTAAAATTATTGAATCGTTTAGTATCCGATTCTTTCTATTACATGTTACTGCGTTGGGGATCAACGATAAAATGAAAAATAGTTGCGAACATATTAAGTTGACAATGGAAACTCAATCAGCAAAAATGAATAAAAAGTACTTTTTTATGTAAAACGATAAAAAAAAAACATGAATCTGTTATTTTCTCCTGTGAATCTTATAAATTTACTGTATTTTTAAAATACTTATATAATTACGATATTCTTACATATTACTAGATTTTTTTATCATATTGCTTAAAAATTATTAAATATTTACACTATGTAAATTTATGTCAGAAGTTGATTTTTTATCATGTTTCTATATTTCTACTGTGTAGGTGGCAACACTGTCCACTTTGATATTTTATCAATCTTTATAAAATGTTCTTGTTACGAGATGATCGAGTGAAAAATTAACTTTAAAAACAACACAAAAAGCTTAGAGTTCGTATGAGGTTTAATTTTATGTGAAGAAACCTCTGATTTAGAGGAATTGTTATTTTATTTAAATATCTTTTAAAAAATTCTATGAAAGATATAAGAACATTTATAGAATATATAACAATAAATAATCCTATAAAAGATATAACAAATGGTTTTTCGTAAGGCTTTTCACGATAACCTTTTTCTATCTTGTTTCCATGTGTTTTATTATAGTGGTTGTGATGCAGATCACATATTACATTTGCGTATTAATATGTAATTCCCGACCTGCATCTTTAATAATACAAGTTATTTACCACGCCCGCTTCCGCTAAAAGCATTTTTTTGCTTTTACTGTAATGTTTGCCGAATTTGGAAATTACAATTTTGTTTTTGATTTTCTGTCCCACCACAATCCATTTCCTATCTTTTTAAATCCATATTCAAAAGTTATTGAAAATTTATCAACGGAATAAAGAACATTTCATGCAAGGAATTAAGAAAGTTCAAATTTAAAATTAAGGTATACATATTTATTATTAACTTATAATTTACTGCCCAAGGAAAAAAAAATATGTTGTCTGATTTTTCAAAAAAGTAGGAGTAGAAACAATAATGATTGTTATAACATGCATTATGACAAATATTATTTTCCACAGCATTGCAAACATGCTTAAATTACGGCTGTTTTTTTATATTTTCCTCATTTGAATATTTAAAAAAATATTTTGTACCCCACTATAACCCCATTCCCTTAAATATATTCAATTTCCCCCCTTTTTTTAAATATTGTCTCAATCTATTTCTGGTAATACATTTTACACGTAACAACGCTACTGAAATAAGACTGATTTAACACTGAAACAGCGTTATTTAGATAATAACAATCGATTTCCACATCATTAGAGAGCTTAACAAAAGCGAGCTAATAAGGATTTTAGAAAGAGCGTTGCTCTTAAATTCGCCCAAGTGAACAATTATCGAAAGACATCTCATGGAAACAAATCCGCATTATAAACGCAAAGTTTACAAACTAGTTGTAAGCACTACAAGATGCAGCTATTGGATTCAGAAAGGGATTCTTAAAACATAAGCGTTAATTATATTTAAACATATTTACTTAGAATTCTAAGCGCGTTATTCAATAATAACCGACTTGAACAAAACTCATAGCGAATGGATGCGCTTAAATGCAGTTAACGTTGTTATTAGTACTTGTGTAAGTATTGTGTTTCCACAATTAACAAGAACGAGTTGTCATATTTGTTCAAGGAATTATAATGGAACTTGCGTTATGAAGAGCAATAGCTTAGTTTTTCAAAGTAGACATGAATAAATATTTTTCCCTTAGCCTTTTAATGCGAGCTGTGAGGACTATGCATTGTCCTCAATCCATGTCCTCGGCCTATCTGAGATTTTGGTTGATTTGATTCACAAAGAATAAATTTGACTTCAATTAAATACTCAAGAAGGACATCTAGATAGGCTGCTCAATGTCGAAAAAGTGCCACCGTTGTCATCGTGCGATTTAACTACCAGCAATATGGCGGGCGATCGAGTCGCCAATTGCATGTCAGAGAGCTAAAAAACAGCTATCACACAGCTGGCTGTGCAGCGCCGCACAGCCATCGGCACTTTTTTGACATTGGGAAATGGTTGCGCTTCAAAGGGTAAATCATAATACGGAATAATATATAATATATATATATATATATATATATATATATATGTGTATATATATATGTGTATATATATATATATATGTGTATATATATATGTGTATATATATATATATATATGTATATATATATATGTATATATATATATAAACTTCGGATATGAGTTGTTTTAAACATGAAGATGGATTTCAATGTAATATATATCTCTTGCTTTATACACTATACGTGAGATTGGAGTAAAAGGACGTATTCGGTGTATCTTCGACGCATTTATAAATAGCAGTATCTATGAAGGTATTTTGTAAAATTAGTTTCGTGTAATGAAACCACAAAAGTAGTGCGAGTTTTTATCATTTTGTGAGAAGTAGAAACTCAAAGCCACTTCTTTAACATGTGTTTATTAATTTAGGACTTCAAAGTACAAAGAATTTTCCGATTACCCTCAAATACTTTTTCCCTCGTCCATAAAATAGAAAGATATTTTAAAAATCATGTGTCTTACAGGTTTTTTCCGGTATGCTTGGATAATGCTAAGCATCTATAAATAGAATCAATTTCAATTAATCATCATCTCTTCTCCCACTTCCGAATGACGAACCAGGGACAAATCTCGGGAACGTGATAAGTGATCCGACCGGGATCACAGTGAAGCTAAAGACATTGTGAAGAAACCGTGAGAACACAAGAAAGGAGAAGGAAATTGTTTTTATTGGAATACAAAGTTTACAAGTACCCTTCTCTTAGTTTAACAATTATACTATCTATTCCAGTGAATTCATGCGGATTGTGTCAATGCACCTTCTCTCTGTGCTGGCTATGGTTTTTGCAAGGCTCTTTTTTCAAATGATTCACGCCGCTAATTTTCGCCCAGCGTGTATTGTTATGACAACGTTTAATGTTTTTCAATGCGTTGATCAAGTTCCGCATAAAGAAGTTGATGTTGCCATTAGAAAAATGCGATATTTTTTACTAAAACTGCAACCGCAACAGTGACAGTGCTGTTGATTTAGACAATCCCAATCTCGAGTGCATGCCTTAGTATAACTGCACCTGAAATCTCATGTCAAATGGCTGATCTCAACTGTAACTAGAAGTCCATACAGAGAATTTTTTTTTTTTTTTTATGAACACCCTCCTGCATAAATATATGTATTACTCTCGGGGATACTGCTACTAGCGAATTCAAAAAAGGTTAAGTTTACGAAATAAAGGGGAAATAAATCCTTACTTTATTAAATATATATGCATCCTACAAGAAAGAACACAGCTATTTATTGCATTTTTTAAACATAATTACTTGAATGTACGGAAATAAATGGAAGAGAAAATATTTTAACTTAATACCAATAGGTTTAAAGAATGGCTAACATGTAAAAGGAAATAACTGGAAGTTAATAAATCGACTAAGCATTCATGAAAAAACCTTTTTCATTCGAACTATAAAGTATAAAATTCATATTGATGCACCGTTCCTCTTTCCTCCTACGCGTATTCTATTACCATTTTTTCAAAGTATTAGCCTTTTTTTCCGGTAAAATGACATTGATTTGACCAAATGGGAACACCTCAACTTTTATCGTTAATCACAAATTTTTTGACCGAGTGTAAAACCTCGGGTGTTATAGAAAAACATTATCTGTCTAATGGAAGCCCAGAAAAAACTAATAAAGTGGAAGATGAGAGCATTAAAGAATGGGGAAAGGATAAAACGTTGTATAGAAATCGAAATTTGATATCACAAAGCGCCTGAGATAAAACTTTATTTCACTTATTAAAACATAGGAAAATGTTCTCAGGTGTTTTAGAAGACATCGTTTTGAAATGTTCCTTTATGCTTTAAAATAACAAATGAAATTTTATCTGCTAAAAGTTACTGCTGTTGGTTTAGCTCTTGCTCTTCAAATTTGATTTGTGTATTTTCTTTCCAAACTGGTTTGTTCCAAGAAATATCCTCAGGGAATCTTCCATATCTGCAAAATAGGAAATTCATTTTATCAGTATTATTCCTTTTCTTTCAGTATAAATACATTCTCCAAATAAATAATGCATTGTTTGCAAGTTAAAAAAGCTTTTTTTAAAATAACAATAATAAATATCGCTTCTAGCAAAAATAAACAGTAAATGTTATTTATTTAGCAAGCAGTAAGGTATTTTTTTGAATATCATAAGCATATTTTAACGTCCACTTCAAAGCCCCATGTTAGCAAAAAAAGCACAAAATAGATTTTTAAAAAACACAAAACCAAAATTTCATTGATACAGATATATTATCTTATATGTTATATTTATATAACAAATAAAAAATAAAGACCTTAAAGTATATGCACCCAGGAAAGTGTTTGATTAGAAGTGAAATTTCAGCTGTGTGAATAACTTAATTGATCTTTTAAAAACTAAATTTTTGAAGAAATATGAGAATCTGCCATTATGTACAACATGACTCACTATTTATGAAGAACAGTATTTTATCCATGTAACCAACATTTGAAATTTCCCTTGTCCATTAATATTTTTCGAAAGCATGTATAAAATGCACTTAATTAATAAAATAATAGATATATGCCTAACGAAAGAAACTAGGAGTTCTATTCGCAAGAAACAAAGCAAGTAATTATACTGAGCCAAAAAAATTGTTTTAGTTCTATAAGTCCAACTATAGGCTATCCATGTATATTAAAATTTAATTTCAAAGCTAAAATATTTTCCGATAAGCAATATTTTGGTTAAATATTTATTTTCATTCAACAATGCCACATAGTTGCACAAAAGCAATACCTTCTGTGAAATCCTCACGAATAGTTAAAAATATTCTTTTAGACAATTGGTGTAGACCAGTGAAAATCTGTTACATGAAGAAGCAAAAACGTCACAGAAGCCTATAGAAACGCCATTTTCCGGCCTGCCCAAACGCTGATCTCTGAATATATTGCAAATAAAGCCGCGATACTCGATTCTACGCTCTTCCAATCGCTGCGCCAATTATACACAGATCGTAAAACATTTTTCTCGGTTAGATTAGGAGTAGATACAATTATAACTCACTTTCTCAGTGAAGCATTCGTTCCACTTACCCCTTCATTTGATTAGGAGTATTAAATTCCCAAAAATGACACTTCTAAAATGTATACTTATTGACAAGATATATTTACGCGCAGACTTTCATTGACTTACTTGAATATCAATGTTTTTAGTTGTTTGAAAGAAATTAAAAATCAGTGATTATTTTATACACGGTAGAGCATATTCTTTGATCAACGTTTAATTTCTAGTTCTAGAATGTAACACCAAAAGATAAACACTTTAAAATAGCTAATACCTATTACAGTTATCATAAATTAGACATATTTATTATTATACATTGCACACATACATAGTTATTATATACACAATTTTAGTTAAGATACAAGTCATTTGAAATATATGAATGGGACTTTTACATTATTTATTAAATTTTTAATCTCTAGAGAGTCTTTTTTTCATTTACAAGGAATAATATTCAGTCATTAAATTGAAAGAAATTAGTTTATAAATTTTATGACTGTATTTTGAACCCATGTCTCATCAATATTTCTTCCAGTACGTTTGTTAATTAATCTAATTTATTCCCTCACCACAAAATAAATTAATATATCTTTGATATATGCATGCAAAACTTTTTCTCTGAATAATTATATCAGACTTATCAAGATCAAGTATAAATTAAAGTAAACAAAACTGTTTACTCACATAAACACATTTACCAAAGTATAATGAGCAGGTGCAATTCATTCTAATTTTACTATTTGCATGCATATTTTCAACGAATAAGCAACAAACAAACTGGCTTGTTTACTCCCGCGTTGACCACTTGGGAATAAATATGACTCACTCTATTTGTCATCATCTGCTTTCACCACGAGCCACCTCTCATTCGAATTGGATTAGAAAGATAAAGCCTGATGCGAAACAGAATTGGTGCTATAGGGACAGTTGTACTTTCGCGATCTCCCTGATCAGATTTGACCAGAGGTCTAATCACCCTTTAAAATTGCTTTTACGTTCTTGCTGTACACATTAGAGAGGCTTTTTTATTCGTACGGCTTTACAGGGTATTTTTTCACATACCAGCACTTTCCTTTGCTTAGTCGATTTTTTATATAAGCTATAAAATATTTGCACCCAGATTATTCATGTCACATTTTCCAATTTTTACTGATGCCTGAGCAAATAAATCAGTTTTCGACATCAATTGTACGAACGAGTGATATTATTTTCTTTAAACAAAAATGCGTAAAAATGGAAACATCACATTATTTTTGTACCACTAAAACATTTTGTGGAAATATCATTTAATACCCGTAAATTAAAAACAGGAAAATTCAAGAAAACGCATAACGTTTTTCAGGCAGAGATAAAAATGTAAAGATTTGAATGCCTTATACAAAGGACACTCGACGGAAATAGGTTGACAGAGATTTCTATACCATATTAAATTCCCATATCTTAATCAAACGGCTGTCCCTGAGTAGTTGTGATAACAATGGCATATATTGGAAAGATGGGGAACGCTAGACGCTTGAGCAAAAATTGAAGATGGACATCAGATTATGCTAATTCTATCTTTGGCAAGAAAGCTGCATTTCCATTGCAGCAATATGCTGCATCAGACTAAGAAGATTTAAATTTCGTTCCAAAACATCTACTGATACTGAACACTGAAAAGATTAACAAAAAACGATTTAAAATAATTGGCTTCTAAAACATAAAGTAGTAAAATACTGTAAAATTTAGACGTTGAAGTAACCTTTATGGGGTTATTTGACAAAGTTTTTTTTATTCTTTTTTCGCTGGAAAGATTGCCTTACTTGTGCTCGAGGCAAAATATTTACACTTGCTTTTTTGAATAACCTAACCGGCATATAGGCGTTGTAGTGTAAGGTACACTGTGTTAAGTAACAGGGTTTGAGTTGAGTTGGTTGATGTTTACTGGCATAAAATCCGGCAAGAATATGCTGCACCAAACGAGAGGGTAAAAAATGAAAAAAATACCACGCTAAAAAAAGATCAAGGCTAAAACACACGTCTAGTAAAAAAGGATAAAAGCTATCATTAGCAAGAGTTGTAAGTAGGTATCTCGGGTTGGGGTATCCCATCCAGACAGCTCTCAGAACATGTAGTAATTCATATCAATGAAAGGAGGCTATTATGCCTAAGGGAGCAGAACAAGTTTTATGTGGAGTTTCACCCAAAATTTTGTCAAATACGGGATAAGAACAGTTAAAATAAATCTGGTAAAAAGGGTTAAAAGCTTTACAAGTGGTTAAAATATGGCGGATGGTGAGATGAATATTGGAATGAGAACAGCGTAATGCAGGTTCACCAAAAAGTAGATGTTTATGGTTGAGTCTCGTATGACCTATCCGTAGACGTGTCAAAATGGTATCAAACTTGCGGTACGGATAAGAGGACCAGTGAGTGATGGATAGTCGTATAGTACGCAGTTTATTGTCAATTTCGTAATTCCATTTATTGATCCAATTGTCTTTAATTAAGGTAGAAATGCCGAGATAGATGTCCTCGAAAAGTATGTCGCCGGTGTAGGACATCGAAGCTTGCCTAGCAGCCAAATCTGTTTTTTCATTATCTGGAATTCTTAGATGAGAAGGTACCCAACATAACAAGATTCTGAAACTACGATCAGTGAGTTGATGGTATTCACGTAGGACTTTATCCACATAGCCATGTTTGACTGAATATGATTTAAGGTATCCCAGTACTCTTAATGAGTCTGTATAAAGGGTAACATGTTTTCTTCTGATTTCTGATACAAACAAGATGCTTTCATATATAGCTAAAAGATCTGCAGTGAAGATGGAGCAGAAGGAGGGGAGAGTGTAACTGCGTGTGGAAATACCACTGATATACGCAAAGCCTACGTGATTTCCAGATTTTGAGCCGTCGGTGTAAAGATAGCAGGCGTAGTCCATTTTTGAACGGATGACCGAACGGTAAATCCGTATGAGGGCATCACGTTCTGCTCCCCAAGAGGTGTTACTGAGTACTTTCATGATGTTTCAGTTTCTTTCACACTTGGTGCCGGTGTACAAGATATTTTTTGCAAATGTTAGTTTTTTGTCAAGATAAACACCAAGAAATTTGGTGGAGTCAAGTGCATCTGTTTCCGAGGGACCCAAGAAAAGTTCTTGATCAGGAGGTATCCCACTCTTCCGGCAAAAATGCACAGAATTTTTCAGTAGAAATTTTAAAACCGTTCATGTTGCACCATTTATGTATACGGTTAATGGTATTTAGAAGTTGTCTCTCAATAAAACGCATGTCCTTTCCCTGACAGGAAATATGAAGATCATCAACGTATAAGCTACTGGGGACAGTCGGTGGAAGTTGTTTTAATATGTCATTTGTTTTTATGAAGAAAAGGGTTAACACTTAAAACAGAGCCCTGGGGAACACCCTCCCCTTGCAGAAAATTGTCGGAGAGAGTACCATTTATGCGTATCTTGAAGTTCCTGAGGGAAAGGAAGTTCTTTATAAATGTAGCCAGGTTGCCACGGAGGTCTAACTTATGGAGGTCCCGGAGGATACCATATCTCCACTTCCGACATAAGCCTTTTCTATGTCTAAAAAGACTGACACTAGATGGTTCCTCTGAAGGTAAGCATTACGTATATGTATCTCCAAATGTAAAATATTATCGAGAGTGGATCTACCTTTACGAAAACCACTCTGAAAAGGGTGTATATGGAACCTCAGTTTCAAGGACATAAACCAGGCGGGTAATTATCATCCTTTCCAGAAGTTTGCATAGGCAACTGGTAAGGGCTATAGGACGGTAGTTGCTGGGGTTAGTGGCATCTTTTCTAGGTTTGGGAATGAGAAGTTACGTAACTGGGGAACAGAAATGAATGTAGATATTTCGTATTTTAGTATTTCTCCTACTCAAAACTGCTGATTCCAATAATGCAAAATTTCTATGAATGTGAATTTTTTTAACACAGGCGCTAGATTAGACTTATTTTTTTCAAAATTTTTAAAAATTCGAACTTTTGCGGATAGGGAACCAAACGCTTTTTTTTTCTTTTCTTTCTTTTTTTTTGTTTTTTTACATAACTCGTATAATATTAAAGAAGGTAAAAAAAAAAAAAAAAAAATGTGAATATAACTTTTCTGTAAATAACATTGCTAGTTAAAACCCAAATATCAATTTCAGTACAGGTTGAATATAATTCTCCAAACGGGGTAGGCCGTAATCCCTACTTTTCTTGAACAGAGAATTTATTTGTAAAATCATGCCATAAACAATATTCTGTGTTTGGGACACAGCTTGTTTAGTAATAAAAAATGTTCATGAAAATTAATTTATTTGAATTTAAATAAAAAAAAGGTACTGAAGTAAAAAGGGTGTGAAGTGTACCTTCTTTTTTGGCCTTAAGTAATTTTAAAGTTGAATTATTAATGCAGGTAGGTTACAGAAGTTAGATTTTTCTAAATCGTAAGTGGTAGTACAAATCCGCAATAATCCAAAAATCCTACCTTTCGGAAAAATCCCCAATCAACAACTCCTCTTAAAATAAAATAATTTTTTTCTATTTAAAGTTTCCTGAAACAAAATATAATTATCGGCTCAATAAAAGAGATATATTTTTAATCATTTTCTTTAATTATTATTACTTAACTTCCAAACATACAATATCTTATACAATTTACTCGTACTATTTGTTATCTTCTTTTTCTTTACACATTTATAAATTATAACTGTGATATCATTTTTTATTAATATTCAATAATATTAACATTAAATATAGATATCGCGCTGAGATCGGGGAGATATAGTGCGGCCAAAATTAAATATAAATCAATACAAGGTTCTTTTACCTTTTTTGATGATGCACTGGTCGGGCATTTTTTTATGCTTGATGGCACGTTGACGTCTAGGCTGGGCGATGAAGTCATCAATATTTTAGCAGTCGATGCTTTCCGCACCGAGTCATTTCTCTAGGCAGTCGTTAGCTGGATTCCACGGAGATCCCTCCCAGGACCTCGGACGTCTCCTTCAAGTCGTAATGCACTTAGTATTTTTTTACATCCATTTTTTTAGCAGACTCTCTCAACAACAATCCTCTCTGAGTCCGTCCTCTCTGGACTTCTCTCGGCACTTTCTCTCCGACCACCTCTGCAAGACTCTCCTGGGCACCCTCCAAGGACCTCTTTTCTTTTTCCGCCAAACCAATCCGGGAGTCATTTTGTTCACGCCCCCTTTACGTACATAATTTTTTGTTTCTCCATTTTTGTGATTGGTCCTCTTTCCTTATTTTATACCGCCTCCTTACCTACGCCTTCCTACAATATTTGCCATCAGCATCTGCCCACTATAAATTTCTTTAATTTATTATGGGACAATTTTGACTGTCCCTTGGTGACACATCTGGTACCACTATGTCTGAATATTGTAAATCAGCTGCCCACTATAAATTTCTTTAATTTATTATGGGACTATTTTGACTGTCCTTTGTTGACAATACCTGGCACCACTTCTTCTGAATATTGTAAATCTTCTTCGTGTGCGGGCTCCCTTTTGCACTGCAGGTAATTCATCTGGGTAAATATATATAGCGTTAAATTGTAGACATTGATATATCCGTAGTGTTAGTTGCTCCAACCTGTTGCTTTATAGTAATATCTTCCGCTCAACGAGTGGGTAAAAGTGACGCATTTTTTTCATCCTTAAAGATCTTAATAGTACTGCTTAATAATAATAAATATATTTTTGAAGCAGATGTGTTAAATTATTCAGTTCCTAATCAAATTAATGAATTTAATTATATGTACATTGATTTGTTATTTGACAATCAATGTCTCCAGATAAGTCCATGTAAATTGGAAAATGGACTTTTATTTATAGTAGTTAACATAGTTTAATTCACATGTGGTTTCATTAATGGAAAATCATTTGCATAATATTTTTTATATTCATAAAAACGTTCGTAGAATATTAAAAACATAAATATTTTACAGATACAACACACACACACACACACACACACACACACACACACACACACACACACACACACACACACACATATATATATATGTGTGTGTGTGTGTGTATCATATATATATATATATATATATATATATAGTTATAATTATTATTATTAAAATAAATATGAGATGCCCTCCGGCACAAAATCTATACTTGAGTTAATACTTCCATTTTGTATTCTGTTCAAGTATATGCCCAATTTTAAATATATCTATTTGGCAGATAAAGTATATTATTTTCTAATTCCGAATTATATACCTGATTTCACATTTCATCCATATGTGTTTAATCTTTAATAATATGAACCCAACTGTAATTAGAGACAGTATGTTTAACAATGATATATAATGTAGCTCATGATTTTGCAGGAAAATCAATAAATTATACGAATTTAATCATATTTGCTGTCTAATCGAAAATAAAACCATGATATAAACGAAGATGTTATACATTAACACAAGACGTATACGTGTCAGTAGATGTAAATACAATGCGCCCCCGAAATATTTCCAAGTACCCGCTTAGATAGGAACTTGCTTAATAAATTATTTTGTTAAGTATTTACCTATCTTTGAAAACATTTATCATGGGTATATTTATTTCCGTCCAAGGAGATAATGCAGCTGACATACGAATGATATTTGTTGTTGGCATATTGACTTATCAATAACATGCATGCTCTAGTGAATAAATTGCCTGATATTCATTATTCTCCTTTGATTTCGGTATTATATGACTTTCCTGGTTATCATCTCTTATCTGTGCATGAATTTGGGGTTGATAAACAGTTCCATGCAAAACCATCGTTATTGTTATATGCATTATAATCAGAAGAATGGCAATGTTTGCTGCAATGGCAAGTCTCCTGAGAAAATATAATTCTTATAAAGCATTTGTAATTCCGCCAAATATATTTCAATGTCCTTTATATTATTTTAATAATTCATATTGTACGCTCGAAAACAATTAAAATGAAATGAGATGTGTTTGCAAAAAAAAAACCCTTTTTTATTTTTTCAAATTCAAGCATAAATAGATTTTCAGATCTAAACAAATTCCTGCGAGAGAAAAGCAATAGTTTGTGTTAGGCGGCGTTTTTATTTATTTTTTCCCCCTTTCAAGATCATAGGATGTAGAAAATGTCTTCAGAATTTAAAATTGTTATTTCTGCTTTTATAAATTATACAAATCTGCCAATCAATTAAACGTCGTTTACTCTCTGAAAAAAATGCATCAGAGTAAAAGAAAATTATCTAATTTCGCTTTCAGAATAATTAATTACGTTTTGTAAAACGCATAACTCGACAGAAATATGAAACATTATAATGATAAGAAACATAATTCATATTTTATGATAAATAACTGTTAATATACGAAACCTATACAGAAAGTTCAATTTTTACTCGGAAACATTTTTGAGAGATGATAAGTTCGAAATCTAACAAATTAAATACTATTTAAATCTCATATATTTTGAAACCCAACTATGTTTCTTTGTTTAAAAGAACCGTAGTGCTCTCTTATTTCTAAAAAACATATTCTTCTGATAAAACAAAAACATAATTTCGTTATTTTTTTCCATCCTTTCATTATTTTTGTTCCGTTTGGCATCCTAAGTCCTTCAGTAAGGGTTTAGGGATAGTAGGACACTTTAAAATGAGCATAAAGTGCAATGGGATTGTAGTTGCAAATGCTGCATAGTGGGAGAAAATCGAGAAAATGTACATGCATCGAAACCTCGCATAATTCTTTTTCAGCAAGTGTCTTGTTTTTCATCCATGTTGTAAAGGGTGATGGTATTTAAACTTTTCCTGTAACTAGTATATTGCAGAAAAAATAAGTGAACATATTGTAACCACTTTTAATACGTAGACAATAGACGAGATGATCTTAAGGAACTCCGAAGAAAAAGGTTATTCAAAATTGCCCACTGAGCAAAAATGCAAATTGCACTTTTTCTGGAAAAACATTAAAATTATCAAAATAAATGACATTGGCCAGTTTTTCGTCTATATTTATTCAAACCTCATTAAATAAAGGAAAGGGAATAAATAATAGTACATCTTACAGAAGAATCTGTTTTCGATTGTTTTCATGAAAATATGCCGAAATGTGTTCATTTAGCTGAAAATTTTTAAGACGATAGACAGAGGTTCAACAACACATCGTAACTCATCAGTTTTGATACTTTGCATACAAAGCGTATTGGAGGACTATAAAACGTCCAACGTTGCAACATCTTTTTGGCATACTTTTTAAGTGATCCATATGTTCCTTCTTATGTGTGCACATTACGAGATCTCTAAAGTTGCTCCATAACGAGAAATCGCTCAGATTTAGAATCTGCGAGTCATGTATGTGTGTGGACATGGAATACTGAAAGATATGATGTACCTGCTTATTGGTCATTAATTTAGTTATCTATATCACATGTATTGGAGCAAAAAAGCTTTCATTCATGTATGTGCATGTAGGGCCGCATCATCGTTCATGAATATAGTCCATGTAAAGAATTGTCTGTCATGTTAACAAACGGCGCGTAAACAGACCATGCACAAAGAAAATACAACTAAAGGATGCATATTACAGTAAAAGCACACCAGACTATATTTGGTGAATCCTTTCATGTTTGTAAGTAAATGGTCTGAAATTTTCGGCATGTTTTGCAGATGTAATGGGAAGAAGGAGCAAAATTTTTTGCTGTAGTTCATGTGCCCACGATATATTTTTTAAGCTTCTGTGCTTCGAGCTTAAATGAATAGAGTTTGAAAAAGTTGTAAACTCATATGTCTGTGGTGATGCCATATCAATATTTCCGCATTTTCAATCGTTCGCAGAATATCATATCTGTGGCGCAAACTATGCGTGTTTTTATTCAAGGGCCGTTGAAGAGACATTTTTTTCATTGTGTTATCTCACGGTGAACAACCCAGAGAAAACTACTTCCAAAAGGATAAACTTGTTTTTATTGCAGATCGGTAATTTTTTACAAAGCATGGCAAGGGGCGGGGAAGAACTGCAAGTTTTGCTACCCTTTAGATGTTCAACTGGAGCTAAAGTCATGTCTTTTATGACCGAAGCAACTAGACCTAGCCTACAAACGTAGCGATACAGCGCAAACAAAATATCCCAGAAAAATAAAAAATAGGCGCACATCAGAATAAATAAAAGTATTCACTTAATAAATCCAAACAAATAGGCAAAGAAATTTTAAAAAAAATCCAAAACGTGTAAAGGAAGAATATCACCAAGAGACTTCTGCAGGAGAAACTGCTGTGCAAAGGATATATTGACAGCCTCGACTAAAAGTTAGCAATTGCAAAAATGAAATATCAGGTTGTAACGAAAGTTTTCCACCAAATTTGCTTGAGTCAGCTCATGCGGTACCCAGCGATTGACCTTATATGCGATGCCTAGCACGACTAATGGACATGGCATGAAAATCTAACTCCTTTACCTAGCTCTCGAGTGAATGAATATTTTATCTTCTTTTCGTAGGAGGGCCTCATCAGCATCAGTACTCCGGCCAGAGCGCTCTGCTTCTTAAATGTCATAGTCCTCGTTTTTAAACTTTCAGTACCAATCCTACACAGTGTCATATGATGCAGCAGTAGTACCTTAATCTGTACACGTGATTCCGTGTCATTCTGTAGCAGACTTTTTGCAACAGAACTGAGAGTAAATGATGGTTCAATCTAGTAGCGTGATAGTTCCATTTCATATACCTTAAACTTAATCATAACGATATTGTTTTACAGATTTCACAACACAGTGCTCTAAAACAAGTCTTTTTCTTTCAAATAACAAAAATCGTTCGACAAAATATTAGCAAAGACACCAACACAAACTGTTTGTGCAGACAAAACTTGCGGTGGCGGAAAACTTTCGTTACAACCTAATACATTCTAACATATTGAATAAGATGAGCTATTCTGTGATCAGAAACCACAAGAGCCGAAAACCTTAGAGCACATATGGGGGGAGCTGTATATAACGTTCACCGAGTAAAATATAGGACAGGGGCTAAATACAAGTGCCGAAAAATAATATGTGATGGCGGCATCGCAATATCCACTAAGCAAACTTTGTTGGCATTTTCCCTTGCAGTCAATTTACTATATTACTACTCTCTAAATATGTAGATGATACGTTCACTGCCTCACTATACAGGCTGTCATAAACAGTGTTACCTTAACATGAAAAACACTGTAAATAATCACAAATCTAATTAGTTTTTTCAAAATAATTATTTACTGCAGTTAAAATTAATTAAAAAGTACTTCTAATATGTAGTGTTATATGACATTTTACATGTTTGAAAATGATCGAAGCGCGGAACATTCACCGAACAACTTTTCATGAAACTATGTTTTTTACACGATCCAATTCACCATGGCTTTATATGTAATATACTGTCTAAATATGAAGAAATTACGCAGTAGGTCGATTATCCAGGTTGTCCCAAATAGGAATATAACTTGAATCACTCTGTAAAATTAATTATAAGAGCATGTGTCAGTAACTTTTTCAAAATTCATTTATTTAATTTGACTAATCTGAAATAAAATGTTTCTTTAAGAAACAGCACACTATCCTCTAAAACTCAGTAAATATCCGACATCAATAAAATCTTTATTAAAGGAACACCATTTAGCAAGAAATGTTACACGGCATCATTTAAAACATAAAATTCATTGGATTTTCCAGAATTATATTTATTCAACTAGCAACAGTCTTTGGAAAATAAACCGAAACTTTGTTATTCACTGCCTTATAGTTTATTATCGGAGTTTTAGGAAGAAAAAGAAGATTTTCGAAATTATCGAATGTTATCTATAAAAGACTGCCTGACCTTATAAGAGTCATTATTAATTTCACATCTTAGTATTATTCTGAATTTAATCTAATTTGGAGAAACTATTTTTTACAAAATGAACTAAAAAGAGGTAGAAAGGTTCATTTAAATTTTGAAATTTTGAAATTGAAAATTTGATCTTAATTTGCGGAACTACAAATATTGCGCGATTTAATTTAAGAAACGCCTTGATATTGGCTCTTACTAGAGAGTCCTGGGTATTAAGACGTATCAAGAGTCTACTTAATTATTCTGTCTGCATCTAGCACTGTTAAGTAAGTTATAGACACTTCAGATATGCTCTAGACGAAGAGTCCTAAAGGTGTAATTTGTGTACATCAAAATCCTACAAGTTCCGTGTACCTTTGAGAATTATTTAATATTCCTATCCTTCAATATATTCTAACAATCACACTACTCAGAGCCGTAAGATATTCTACAAGAAACTAACTGAAATAATTCTCAGGCGTAATCTTCATATATATGAGGTTAATGCTGAAAATGTTGAAATTAATATAAAATACACTCGAAAAATACTTTTCTAAGGCAGAATTTTTAAAGAATAAACAATATAGTTATGCGAACCTAAAATATAAATTTTAAATAGTGATATATTGTTTTTCTTAATGTTTACCGAAAAAATGAAACCGAAATTAATTTAAAACAATTGAAGATGATATTTTTCGATAATGCATAGGTAAAATACATGAACTTAAAAAAAATAAATTGAAGAATAAAAAAGAATGTGAAAAAGAAATCATATATAATGGCATACATTTTTCTGTTATTGTTAACTTGATTGACCCGCTCCAAAAAACCATTTGCATTAATGCAAAGTTAAAAGACATAATTAAACCACATTCAAGTACACTTTAATTATCTTACAAGTGGACTACTGGACATCCAATTTGCAACACTAAGCAGGGAGTATCCAAATGAAGTGAAATCTGCACCATGCGTTTGCGGCGATGAGGTATACACATGATCAGCATTTCAGCACAGAAG
Source organism: Cheiracanthium punctorium (assembly GCA_038373885.1). NCBI lineage: Eukaryota > Metazoa > Arthropoda > Arachnida > Araneae > Cheiracanthiidae > Cheiracanthium > Cheiracanthium punctorium. The sequence goes on along the minus strand of JAWZYV010012752.1, from coordinate 64,403 downwards.
CACGTCATGGACGACTGTAACGCACCTGCAAGAACTATGTAAACAGTGAAGAGAAGGCAGTTTTCAAGTACTGGAATGATCTTTTGGTGCGTTTCTTTTGTGAAATCAGATTTAGTATGCCTCGAAGAAGAAAACAAGCATCTTTCAAGAGCGTTATAGAGTTTGATCAAGGAAGACTAGTGTCTTATACGTATTGCGGACTATCCCTCAGTGAAATCGATAACCGTGTCGGAAGGAATGAAGTTATTGGGATGTATATCTGTAATTGCTGGATGCAAGAGGGAACGACGGACAGATGGCGGCTATTGCAATCACCTCGCTCCACCCCTGCAAGCGATGGCATGGCAGTGATGGTTGGCTCTTCCACATCATGAACCATATTACAGCAAATTCTGTTTGTTTCGTAGCAATCAGTGTCCTTACGTACCCTTCGACGTCGTTTGCATCAGAGTTCGAAAGGCCTCCGTTGCTGTGTCTACCCTTGAGTCAAAACCGCGAGCTTTTACTATGACAATGGTGTGATGAAAGACGGACATGAACAACCGAATGGACCTAAATTGTTTTTATGATGAATCCAGCTTCCGCCTGCAACACCACCTCGTTGATCGGATCATATTCTGGAGACGCCTTCGTGAGAAACTGCTGCACTCCTGCGTTATACACTGTCAAACTGCTCCTGATTCCGGTATTACTATTTGGAGTGGTACTGCATACTACTTCTGGAACCCCGTAGTATGCATTGACGATATAATCATCAGCATTATATCTCTGATATGTAGAGGCCTATGCTCCTAATGTACAGTAAGAGCTTGCCAGAGGCCATATTCCAACAGGATAATACGTGATTTCATGTGAAATGAAATGCTTAAGAATTCTTAGTCACCCATCAGATTGATAGCTGTTTCGGCCTTTTTCTCCAGACATATCGTTTATCGAAAACATCAGATCGATCATTGCAGAACGAGTTATCACACCTCGGGACACCCTCCCGCTGCTACAACATATCATATTTAGCAGTGTATTCAAGCAGCATAGACTGCTATATCCCAACAACAGATCTGAAGCATCTTTAATTCAATGACGAGTCGTGTAAAAGTGATTTTCGCAAATAATGGCGGAAATACTTATATTGATTTCATCATTTTTCTCCGTTCAACTAGTTTGTATTTTCGATCGTTCAATATTTGTACTACGTGTTATTTCATTAATAAGTTTTGTTTTGAGACCTCTCGTGCTTCTTGGTGTTTCATTTTTGATGGCCAATAGTGTATGGTTAAAAAAAACAAAATAAATAAAGTAGATTTCAAATTACTTCGCCCATAAGAAAATACTGTCCCTATTGTAAAATACTTCGGTTTGACAATTTCTAGCCGTTTATAGAAGATATTGCCTATTTGGATTCAATTTTGGAAACTCGTTTTTGGTCCGAAGTTTGGCGATAAATTCCCAAACGTGCCCAACCTTTTCGATTATCATTCCCGTAGTTTTCGATTACATTCGATAATTCGATACATTCGATTATCATTCCCGTAGAAAGATTTATCAGCTCTCCAAAAAATATGTAAGATATAGCCAAACTGTTTTGCTATGAAAACTTATTTTTGTCACGAAATTTGAAAGAAATCGGCAAAGTGGCCAATGTTGGCAAATTTTCATTTTCAACTAACACTCTTTACTGGCAACTCTTTACAAAATGTTCTAAAATCTGTGTTTATCTGATTTTCTGAATGAGAATATCACCAGAATATGGTCAAATTAATATGGAATCACACATGAAGTACTTATCGAATTTAAAAAAAAATATCGAAATAAGCCCACGTGTTCAAGAAATTATCACTAAACATACCTACAGAATAAGATTAGAGTGAATTGATAACCTCCTCCCTTTTAAATAAGTATGCAAAAAATGTTTGAAATAATTCTGTACTAAGCTGATATAATGATTTTTACTCGGCTCAGTTTAAAATTTTCTTAAATTTATCGAATGGTGCGAACAGAGTCGCATTCTAGACAAGATATTTCAGCAATGTGTCAAATTATATAAAATACCATGTATAGTTTTTTTGTGAAATGTCTATTACTTAAGAATTTTTCCAAAAAATGTCTTAATTATAAGGGTCTTCAATGTATCATTCGAACATTCTCTGTCAGCTAACTAAAATCAATGGATGTGGGATATTATTCGAATGAGTATAAACACCGTTTTACCAGTAGCAACTGAACAGCAAAATTCGGAGACTGGAAATTTTCGAAACGATCACCGACTTTCAAGGTATTTCAGATTGCATTGCATTTAAAGTATAATTTTTTGCATGCAAAAATATTCAATCTGTTGAAATTCGCTCCTTAATTTAGTGTAAAACTTTATGCGTACGCGTATAAAAGACACTTTTACAGGGAGATTTGGAATTTTTTAAACTTATAAATACTACGTCTTCAGCGCGAGAATTAATGATAATTAACCATACATGAACGAAATTAAACTGAGTGAATTCCAACTTTGTTGTTGCAAATGAAAATGTGTTTGTTCGTTCCATAATTTCTAGAGTTTTTGATATATATATTATATTCCAATAGATTTCAATTAAACGTCAATAGCATTTGACAGAAATTCTGGACACAGTTCATTGAACTCTTTTAGATAATTACTGATGTGTCAGGAGCATATACAATAAAATAAATTCTAAGTACACAAATTCAGTTAATGTGGCATGCAAAAAATGCCATATATAAATTATTGTTTAGTAGATAAATTCAGATTTCGTCCTCATCACACAATCCTGATTTATAATATTTTATTTATTTATTTAACCCGTAAGCAGGCGCGCTAGTGTAAATCTCACCCCAGCGATATTTCCTCTTCGTAAAATGGGAGAAATTCTTTGAGAACAAGTCTGCCCCATCTTGACCTTTCAAGGTGAAGGCCTAGTTGGGTTTGGGTGAAATAATATCGTTTCTTTGTAATCTGGAAGGGAAGAAAATTCCACTTTTTGATTAAATACTCCCGCGCGACTAGCAACGTTTCATTACGTTGTTAACGTAAACTAAATATAAACTAAATGTAAATTAAATATAAAGTATGTATTGGCAAAAGGCTATTACGTGAAATTAATATCATATTAACAAAATAATTAGTGTTTTTAGGTATAAAGCATATCATTTGAAATTTTCTTCTCAGAAAGCATGATATTTAAAGGAACTGCTAGAAAATCTCTAAATAAATATGAAAAGCACTATTTCTCCCATGAGACGTAATAGAACTGATGTTTTTTACGTTATTAGTTTTCCATAAATTTGTTTTTCAAACGTTTTTAGTCAAAAATATAAAGAAGACAAAATGGGGTAAGATTTACCCCGCGTGAGTGCTTAAGTTACAAAAGTAGGAGCGCGTGCTTTCGGGTTAAAAACATTTTCAGAAAATAACTAAAGATATTCATTTCCTCAAAAGCAACGAACAAAATAAAACGTTTAATTACGATTAATTTCACTAAGCAAAGATTGATTTTTTTATAAAATTCTTTAAACTTGAATTATCTTGAAACTCTTTGATCTTAGCTTCGAACATTCCTTTTGGCTAATCCACGGTATTTTATCAACAAAAAACAAGTTAATCAAGATTGATTAAAGCTTTAATAAAGGAGTCTGAGTTTCTGCTAATTAGAATACTTCAATTTTAAAGACTGCCGAAAAAATGAAAATAGATTTCGCAATATTTGCTGTGACATTTCGTGTTACTTTTGAGAATTTCGTTTTCTTTGGCGGAAGAGCCTAATTTGAAGTGGATTTGAGAGAAAATTTGTTTCTTTCATATCCCTGTCATAAATATTTTTAATTAAAATTTATATTGATTTTCAGTAATGCTTAAGGTTTTTTAAATTCCTTAGATTTCATTCTAAATGTTCAGATTCGCACTATATTTTAATATCCATGCTTAGAATATAACTGAATATACACATAAATGTATCGCATTGTTTAAATTAGCAGTACAGGTACATTGAATAATGCACGGAAAATATAATAAATTCTTAAGAAAATCGTGGAATGTAAAAAATTTGTTAGAAAATATGATTATTGTTTTAAATGTGTGTACTAAATATGTATTTTGAAAACATTTTTTAGTTTTTTTGTGTTGATTGCATTTATCCATTTTCATTCGCTAATCATAATTTTAACAAACAATCTCGTTCTCTTTATTACATTCTTTCAAAATTCCATAATTCTTGAAGTACTTGGATCAGCTGAGTGAACATTTGCTTGATTCAACAAAATAACTAACGAAATTCTTCTACTGGGTGGTGAAAAACGAAAATATTTCTTACAGAAAGCGCTTATAGTTTACTAATTCTGTTTCATTTCATCGATGAAAGTCTCGGAGAAAAGTTTGTTTATTAAACTTGATTAAGAAATTAGACGAAAAGTTCTTCCAAAGTGATTATTGACACGTATATGCAGACGACATTTCTGGCCTCTCATTGCTATGGGATTCTGAACCGTCTTGGTAAACACTACCTGCCTTTATATTTTTGACCTATAGTTTACGACTACCCTGTATATACATCAGTGACGTGCATTCCGCCCAAGCATACCAAGCATGCTTGGGCAACTGAAAATAAGGCTATTATTGTTTTTAAATTTTGCTTTCTATCACAAATTGAAAGAAAATATCATCTACCTTATTTATTCATAATTTCTTAAAACAAAGATAAATGTCAAGTGGATACACAAGTATATTTTCTTTCTGACTCTTCATTTCTCTGCCGTGAGCTCAACCCATCTGCAATGTCTGCTGAAAGGGTGTTGCTATAGAAACATGACTTCATCAGAGAATTAGCCAATCAGAGACGACACTCCGAATCCCATATTCTGCCTTCTTGTTTGGGTTGCTTGGGCGGGATGCACGTCACTGATATACATATATTTTTCTCCCATGAAAGATGGCGACCCTCCCCCTCTTTTTCACATCTACCCATTTTGGTGGACGGTATTCTACACGTCCTGAAATCTTCTAAAAGTATTCACGAATGTTTTATGTCACAGCAAGAATTTTACAGATATCTCTTCTTTCTTTCTTTTTTTGAGAACAAGTGGGATATAAAGGGACATTTGGGTCATATACCCTCAATTGATTACAAATTATAGGAAATGATGACTAGGTTAGCAAATATGCGAAAAAACTCACGTATGTGCCATATATCGCATTATTGTTTTCGCCTGGAGAAATATTCACATACGTACGAATTTTTGGAATGATTTATTGGTCAACACAATTTAAAATTTCAATAGCACGATTTTGATGGACTCAACGGAACACCATTAGCCAGTGCAGACCTAATTTGAAACATTACTTGTCTATTTATATTTACTATGAAATAAAATTATTCCCGCAGTTTTTGGGGCACATGTAATTCTTAGATTATATTTCTAAAGTAGTTCAGCAAACTGGCTACTCCAAGTAATTTTAAATTTCTGCTTAGTTATCCTTGCAATGTGAAGAACTTCTTTCTAAACCGCACTTCAAAGTGTAATCCCCATTAGCTTGAATACATTTTAAAACCCTGTTTATATTCATGCATTTTAAAGACAAAATGATATATTTGGTTATTTCATATTCACATGTTAAATATTCAACGGTATTTGCTTAAGTATGTCAAAAATAATTTCTTTAAAAGAAATTTTGAAATTTCGTTATATTTTTAAGATGATTTCGTTAAAACGCCCTTGTTTTAATTCACTGCAATGTTTATTTATTTTTAGAATATTTCCTAGACACAAGAATTTTAAGGAAAGATAATTATGAAATCTCCGTTGCTCTATAAAAATGGATATTAGAAAAGGGTATTTTAAAAGTTTTCATATGATGCATTTTGCTCTAATAATTGAGAGTAATGCTTTATATTTCTATCTTTTTTTTCCTTTTCCTTTCTTAATAATATTTGTATTTTTCATTTTCAAAATAAAATCCATGGATCTATAAAAATGCATATTAGAAAAGGGTATTTTAAAAGTTTTCATATGATATTTTGCTCTAATAAGTGAGAGTAATGCTTTATATTTCTATCTTTTTTTTCCCTTTTCTTTCTTAATGATATTTATATTTTTCATTTTCAAAATAACATAAGTATAGGGAAATAAGTTTCAAAATGTTTTAAAGACATTTCTACAATTTCATTTTAAGTATGCAACTATACTACAAACAAATACTTTTATTAGATATTGAGGTATATATTTTAATTGGAAATCAAAAATTGATGAAACTGCATTTTTTAAATTTCAAAATCGCATTCGAATAATATATATTATTGGAACATTTTCTTAAGCATAACATCAGTTGTGACCAAAATTTACAGCAAAAACCTCAGTCTCAGATGGATTTATAACGAAGTATCGTTCCACTATTGATACCGTTTTATTTTAATGTTCCACTTGATTTTCAGAATAAATGTAAATGCAAAGTGTTCCACGTATCTGGGGAAAAAAAAACAAAAAAAAAAAACTAATGAAAGCTTTAAGATGCTAAAATTTCTTTTTTTCTGTAGTACGTTAAATTTCAATCGAGATTTTATGTATTTTGATGCACATAAATAGGGTGCATCTTAAGAACGTCTTTTCGAAATTGAAATGGGTGGGATGGAGTGCTTAAAAGTGGCATTTTGTGTCTGTAAAACTGAGTGATTTTTTCCAGAATTTCAGTTCAAGTTTAAGATGGCTTGACATTTTTAAAAGCTGCAATTTATCTAAAATGTCAGCTATTTTGTATGACTAATTATTCAAATTAAATAAGCATTACTATTGAAAAATCACTCAAAATACTAGTGTTAAACGATAAAGTAATTAAAAAACTTTGTAAAAAACACAGATAAGAAGTAATAGGTAAGAGGATACGCACGTTCAAAAATTGTTTTGAACTTCATCAGTCCAAGCCCTTCGTCGTGTCACAGATAGAGTAAAGTAAGAGGATACGCACGTTCAAAAATGTTTTGAACTTCATCAGTCCAAGCCCTTCGTCGTAAAGAACACAGGGAACTGTAAAAAACAGGGAACTTTTCAGTTCCCTGTGTTCTTTACGACGAAGGGCTTGGACTGATGAACAATTTTTGAACGTGCATATCCTCTTACCTATTACTTTTTATGTGTGTTTTTTACAAAGTTTTTAATTACTTTAAGCATTAATATTTTTTTTTATTTTAAGCATAAAGCCTGAGTTACTGCTCTTTATTGCTTGTTTTAAAAAAGGAATGATGCACTTAAATGTGAAGTTTAAAATTATTTATTAAAAATTAAATTGGTAGTAATACGTATTCTATTTTTCTTTAATTGTTAATTTATTAATTTCAGTTTCAATACAGTATATAAACCAAATATGATTTTCACATCAAAAGATATCAATATATTTACATTTTGCTATATTTTTCTTTTAAACATTTGAAAATTTTACATATGCAGTTAAATAAATAAATAAATTTAAAAAATCTCTCAGTAAAGAATTTTTTTATGTAGTTCCAATAAATTAAGAATTAGAATCTCTAAATTATTACAATAGATCCACATAATTCAAGATCAATGCTGAAGAGGAACAGAATTCATGCAATTTGGTAACTTTGTATTTATTTAATGAGCTCCCATTGAAATTCATAAATTGTATTTCTGCCATTTATACCTTTCTGAAAAGTTTAGTTTGTCCTGAAAAATATATTTAAGATTTATATATAAAAAACATATTAACGTAAACTTTTCTGAACAGTTTTCATATTAAAAATGATTGTATCTTCAATTGCATTTATGAAATTGTCGAGGAAAGCCCTTTGTTTATGAAACTTGGTTAAGAAATTAGAAGCACACTTCAACACTTATTCCAAAGTGATTATTAACAGGTACATGAAGGCGACGTTTCCGACCCAGCATTGCTATGTGATTATGAATATATATATATATATATATATATTCTGGATATATATATATATATATATATATATGTGTGTGTGTGCGTTTCGAAACTTTTAGTATATATATTTTCTTTCTTATACGATTTAGAAAACTTTTCTACAATTTCTACTCTACTTTTGAAATTGCTGTACACCTGCTTTCATGAAATAACTCAAACTCACAAAATATTTATTCTAGTAGGTTACGTAAAATATGTAAAAATCATGCTTCCATATCAACTACGAGAGGATTTAAATGATTTTTTCCAAACAAATATGAAATAATGTACTTATAAAACAAGCACTTTTGCTTATAGTTGGGATAGGTGATAGTAATTTTTTCTCTAAATAGCATAATGCCGAACACAAATTTAATATACTTTGGAATACAGCATTTTAAGAAGCGTGGATTTAATGATATTTTAGTAATATTACTATTAATTCTAGATACAATGAAGTATCTAAATGAAATGTTAAAAATGATTGAAATATTTTAAAACGTGAAACTTTATTTCCTCATGGACTTACAGTATGCTTAAACAATATAAATAATAATAAAACAGAAAATTCATATAGCTGCTTTTTTTCCAGATTAAAAAGGGAAGAAACAGAGGAGGCTATAGAATTAATTCTAAAATTATTAATATACTATTAATCTTTATATTATTATAAAATAAAATTAATCTTTTCTAAAATTAACACTCATAACATTGCACATTACGTTAAAAATAAATTTTTACCGATTAAAAATAATTGATATTAAGAAAATATGCACTTACTGTAAAAAATTTTACATTAATTAACAATCAAATTGAACTACTCGTAAAATATAAAATTTACTCCGAATTAAAATATATAAAATCTCCTTTTAACAAATATACTTAATTGCAGTAGCGCATTCAGGGGAGGAGCTAAGGGGCTTCAGCCCCCCCCCCAAAAAAAGAGTTTACTAAAGGGTAACGTTCTGCTTCATTATGCACTGTGTATATGTAAAGTGATCCTTTTTAATCACTTAGCCCCTCCCAAAAGTTTTTACATTGGTTTAGACTAAAATTTTGCTTTATTGTATATTTTGTTTGGGTAAAATAAGATTTTTTCAAAATTTAGCCCATCCCAAAAGAGAATTTCTGGATCCGCCACTGCTTAATTGCATATTTTTAAAGAAATGTTTGTCGTTTGGATATTTGTAGTATGTTATACAACGTTAATGATTTTTTTTTTTTGCTTAAGAAACTGCAGTATTATTCCTACTTGGAAATGTAATTGTCTATTCAATTGTAAAATAATTTTCTTTAAAGATAAAGATTTCATCTGCAGGTGTAGTATTTATAGAGACACGTATTTTTAAAAAAATATTATTAACATTACGGACATGTTATCTCTTGAAACCTCTCTGTTATTGAAGATTTGAACTTGAGAAAAATAATAGATGTAAATATAGAATAAACTATGGAATAAACTATAAAATAAAAATCCACATCTACAGCAGATTTATAAAATTAATAGTGATTTTATTTTAAAGATGGGCTATAAATATTATGCATCTCTTCAAACTTTTTTGAATGTAAATTCAATTTAATTTACCTTGCAAAAATTTTTTATAAACATTCATTCAAATGATGACTCAAGTGAATATTTTAAATGTAGTAAATAAATAATTGCTGGAACAACTGATAAATATAAAAATTATTCTGCTTTTTGACCATTTGACAAAAACTCCAACAGTTTGGAAATATTTGTAAAAAATTCTTTTAATCTTTACAAATATTAACCTTTCTGTTCTTATGTACTTTGAAATCCAAGGAAGAAACCTATAGTACTACTGCGCCAATTTCCCTTTGACGAAACTTGCCTTTAGGTATTTCTACTCTGTAGTGTTTGCTTTTTGACTGATATTTATATGCACTTATGTATTTATATGTATATTCTAATACTCATATTCCAAAACATATTAAATCGCTTCGATATAACTTCCTCTTCAATTTAACTTAAAAATAATGCGTCTGGATATTTTTTATAAATATGATAATGAACGTCACTGAATGATTTTATGAAGTTATTTATAGTTTTCAGGTATTGGGATTTTTTAGTTATTATATGATTTGCAAATATATACGTAATCAGTTTATCGAATTGAAATTCACTCTTACTTATCCAATTACTTGAAATATTAGTAAGTAAACCTTGAACTTTTACTCAGCTACCTCAAATCAGGAGCGTAGCCAGGGGGGGATATCAGTATATATCCCCCATTTTTGGATTAGTGATGAAATTCCGTCTATTAATACACATATAGTAAGTTCATATCCCCCCCGAAAAATTTTCCAGGTGCATATCCCCCCCCCCCGAAAAAAATTTACTGGCTACGCACCTGCCTCAAATTTTCTAAGAAAATTTCTACGTGTGTTCTGCGTTTGCATTTTCTTGACGGAAATTTTCCAGATCCCAAAATTTATCAACATACTGCTCACCATAAAAGTTATTCCTCAATTGTAAACTATTAAAAATAAATATCCCACTTTTATTTTAAAAAACGTCCCACTATCTAGTTCCCATTTATTACAAACAACAATATGAAATAATAAGAGATATATTCCTTTACAAAAAAAAATGCATTTTGAATTACCTTTTCTTTTGTATATTTATCACGAAAGTCAAATCTCATATAGATAATTTTTCATGAATGTATTTTCAAGTACAAAATACATCATTTTCTATGTTTTATGCATATACCTCTGTTAAAAAAAATACAGATAATATCCCGATTTATCATTTACCTAAACCACGAGATGTAAACGTTGTTGGGTGGTGATTCATTCGAATCTCTTGAGCTTCGCGCATTCTCCTTGTTATATTGGGAACGGGGACTCCGGATAATTTTTCATATTTTCAGTAAATGTATGTAAAAAGTATATTATTTTGAAAGAAGTGCATCATTTATTGTCATCAAGATTATTTTACTCTCAGAAGGAATAAATTATTTCTGAAGCAAGAAAGGAATATGCATTTATTTAACATAACACATTTCAAATAATAAATGGTCGGTACCTTATATATGTGATGTGATTAGAAGTATTCCCTTACAATGCTCAAATCGACGTAAGAAATTAGGTGCTTTTAATTTAAAATTCTTTATACTCTTTTATTAAGATTTTAAGCGGTATTAAGCTTTTTAAAAATTCTTTATACTCGAAATGTTATACGGAAAATTGAAAATATAATAAAGTGCTAATTGGTAATATTAAGATATGTTAATAATTTGGATGATGTTGAAAGTCGCATAAGCAATTTAAGGATTCTGAAATATATATATATCCGTTTATTTAATCAGTATAATCATTTCATTTTATATACTGCATATATACTTCAAAATGAAAAACTTTTTTTTTTTTTAGTCTTGAATTTTAGTCTTTAAAAGGCAAGTACAATAAAAAAAAACAGTTTGTTGTATTTTTGAAATCCCATTAAATGTTAACGTGGAAGTTCTAGAAAAAATGTCTTTGAATCAAATTACGTTCTTTAATTTAAGGTTTCTACATTCTTGTGAGGGAGCACTTAAAATTAGAGAATTATTTAAAAGTACGTTAAATGTTTATGTTTATTAGTTTGATATAGAGTAAAATTCATCAGTGAAAGTTTGTTTTTTTTATTAAACTTTTCGGATTTTTTACTTAAGCTATTTACAATGAAGCATATAAAATATTTCAGTTATTAGAAATATAATTTTATTTTAAATTTTACAATTATTTAGGTATTTTGTTTAAATGATAAAAAATTTGTCTTGTCTGCCTCTGAAATAAGTTTGAAAAAAGTATTATGCGGAAATCAATATGTAAATACATATTTATACATATAAAAAAACTCGCTTGTTCGAGCCTTGTCAGGGGGAGTACACGCAGAACCACGGTAACTTTTTAGTTTCATTATTGTCATATTACAACGATATTAATTAACTATGTCTCTCACCCCTTTTTTCTTTTATTCTTCCATTACATTTATTTCATCGACTGGAAAAAGAAGAGTTTCCAGATCTTTCCTTGCAATTGCAAACTTAGGTCGATGATAACTGAAATAACTCATATAATTTTTAGTATCTATCTTAACACGCCAAAAATTTTGCTTTCCGTTATTTGATATTGTTGAGAGAGCTTTAGGCAAGTAGGGTTGCTGTATTTTGCCTGGTAACCCTATTGGTGATTCATCCAGAGTCGATAAGAATCACAGGCTTTTAGGCTTATGTTTAAAATTATTCTTTTTCCAATTTCACAATCGCTAGCCCAATGCCCGATGCGTTTACACCTTTTACATATTATTCTTGATGCATCCTTAATTTTATGATATTCAGCGTTTACATTCGCCAAGTTCCAGTCGCCATTTTGAGGATGAATGATGCAGCCTTGAAACGAATGTTAAAATCACACATACCCATTCATTATTTACATGCATTGTTGCTTATTTGTTGTTGTACATGCATTGTTGTTAAAAATTTCTAAATTATATTTTTTATAATCATGTAAATTCAGCAGGTAATTAATTGCTTTTACGAGTAAAGAATTGGCTAATAAATACTATTTTACTGTTTTTTAATTTTATTATAATCATCAGTATCTAATAATAAATCAAATGTATAGAGAAACATATCATTTCAAAAGTATTTAATCCCATATAGCATTTTTTTATTATTATTGCGCTATTGCTAACAAATATATATATATATATATGTATATTTTACTTTTCAAAATTTCTTTATTTACAATTTGTAATATGTATAACTATACTAAGTACTATTTTCCTGTTTCTTTAATTCTATTATAATCATCATTGTCTAATAATAAATAAATTTTATGGACAAAGATAGCATTTTAATAGTATTAGATCCTATATAGCATTTTTAAAATTATTATTGTGCTATTGCTAACAAAGTATTTTTTTTTTATGTGTGATATGAATTTTTTTATGTGAAAGAACACAGGGAACTGAAAAAACGTTTCGCATATGGTCGTTCTTTACGTCGAAGGGCTTGGACTGAAGAAGTTCAAAACAATTTTTGAACGAAATGCGTATCCTTTTTCCTTTTACTTCTTATGTGTGTTTTTTACAAAGTTTTTTAATTACTATAACATTTACTATTTCAAATTAGATCGGAAGAAACAGGCACATCATTTAACAAGGTAACATCAAGAAGGAAAAATGTACATAAGAAATAAAAAGAATGCGTGCGCGAGCAGAGTTACAGTTAAATAGAAAAATGTTTCATGAGGGATACAAAATTCAGGAGGATAAGACATTGCACAGTAAAAAAATAAACAATTCAATGCTCAACAATTTTACTAAGCTGTTCAAATTTTTATGATTGTAACTTATTTATAGAAAAATACAAGTGATGCATATTCTACAGCTTACGAAATATTGTAACAATAGATTAAAGCTGTTGTGAACTAATAGTATTTAAATATATGTAAAATAATCAACAACTTTTAAGTCGCATACTTTATTATGTCGTTACTTTATTATTATTTTTGGGACACATTTTTCGGACAATTTTCAATAAAGGGGGTGAGAGATATAATGACACAGTCATTAATATATTGATATAGATATAGGTTTATTGGTTGGTTGATTTAAGTTTTATCACATAAAATCCAGATAGGATGTAGTACGCCAAACAGCAGGTAGGGTGAAAAATCAAACTGTAAAAAATATAAAATAAAATAACGAAAGAAATAAGATATATCGCCATTTAAATGATAAAAAACGCAAAAAGCTATAAACAGGATTATAAAAAATGGAGAGCAAACGTTATTCTGTCAGTAAAGAGTCAAATCTGAAAGTGGAATCCCATCCGGGTACCAATCGAAACAAAACTTTCAAGTCCCACTGAATCAACATGAAGAAATTGGAATAATTTGGAATGTAGGGTTTCATCCAAGATATCATCGATTCTGAGATGAGAACAGTTAACCCATTAAGCGCCAAAGCTCCCATTACGGGAACATCTATTATATCTTTTTTTCCTTAAAATATTTTAACGCAATTTACGAAATACACATTTTATATAAACGTTTACACTATAGGGTGTGTTATATATTTTTATCGGAACAGTATATTTTAATTTAATGTTTTTTTTCTAATTTTTTAAAAAGTGAAATTTTGTCTTTATGACTGTCTTATATAAAACTAAAAAAAAAATAAAAAATAAATAAATGGTCACTTAAATGTTTCAAGTAGAATGCGTATTTAAAACCAACATCTTGAAGAAGAACATTCTTAAAATCCTGCATGAATAGATTCCTATAAAGGAATGTTATGAACGCTTATATTTCTTGTTCCCACAGCGGGAGCTTAAGCGCCCTCTCACTAGTTCGCATTTCCAGTTACTCTGTATTGGGTTCCTGGTCATTCTGGCATTCCTGGTAATGAGATGGCGGATTCTCTTGCCGGGTTGGACTCTGGCTCTTTTTTTTGTTGGACCTGAGCCGGTTCGCGGTATCTCGAGTAAATGTTACAGGGATACTGTTTTTAGCCACTTTAACAAAGTTTCAGTATTCCAGCTGGCTTAAGTGTAATGGCTAGAGGCAGGCCAAAGAGATCAATCTTGGCTTTCCTGGTGTTAGATGCAAGGAACTTCTGTGTCTCAACAGGTGCAGTCTCCGTAGGGCTATTGGCCTTTTAACTGGGCACTGTTGCCTTAAAAGGCATCTTAACATAATGAAAGTTGTCGATGATCCCACTTGTCGGGGTTGTCTTCTTAAGGAGGAAACTGCTTTACACATCCACTGTGAGTGTGAGTACTTCTCTGATTATAGGTTTTAGCATCATGGGTGCCATGTCATTGAGCCCTGGGAGCTTCACAAAATGTCTGTTAGGTCTATGCTGATGTTCGCATCTGCTACTGGGCTCTTTTCGTAGGGCCTTTTCCATATTGCTTGGGGATGATACAATAGACCCATGGTCGCGGTGCCTGGCCCTTTTTGGGCCTCCCCTCCAAGTCATAAGTCATAGCATTTCTAGATTGATTTTGCTACAGTTCAACAATAAAGAAATGTTTGGAACTTCGCAAGCTGGTTATTTCGTACATTTTAGTATCAACAACAAAAATAATTACTTTATATATACAGTTTTGAGCAGCATCTGCGTAAAAAAAGAAATTGATGTATCCAAAATGGAGAAAGACATTTATCCCCAAGGCACGCCAAAGCCCCCAAAGCTATAATAGAGGCATGCAACGTATGTAAAAAATGTATGTACATTAAAAAATTTCTGATTCTCAAAGCGTCATTTAATGAGTTAAAATACGTTCGATAAATATTATTAAAATCTTATAAGTGGTTAGTCTATGGCGAACATAGAAATGAGTGCAGCAACGAAGGTTTGGAAAAAGATGTTCTATCTTTGGAAGTAATGAGAGATGTTTTATTAGTACTTACTATTGCATATTAATGACTAGAACATTCATGTTGGAAATATCCATTCATAATGAATTTCATTGCAAGCACAAAAATCCTCTGTTAACTCACAGTCATGTAATTAGGAAAAAATAATTCTATTATGAAATTTAAAATAAACAAATTATTTCTTTTCTTTGCCATTTTAAACTCAATACACTTAAAGAAATGTTTCAAATAGAAAATATTTTTAAAGCATGCTTTAAGTATGCATATAAATCTACTGAATCTATTTTTACATGTTTAATCCCCAACATGGTGTTTTTATAACTTTTCTTTTTTCCGCTGGTAACTATGATAATTTTTTTAGTGCAAATAGCACAAATGGGGAAATATGCAAAAGTTGTGAATGTAACATTTATATAAGTACGATAGTTTTGTATAAGGATTTTTCACAGTGACAATTTTTACGAGAGAGAGCATATATCTTTTATAACAGTTAATTTATAGAACAAGGAATACCTCACTCTGTCCCGAAGTTCTCAGTGCCCTGTACCTCGCCATATAACTGCTCTGTGAATACTATTATAAAGTAATATTTTAGAAATTCTCTTGAATAAATCTCATGCAGAAATAATAA
Source organism: Cheiracanthium punctorium (assembly GCA_038373885.1). Classification (NCBI taxonomy): domain Eukaryota; kingdom Metazoa; phylum Arthropoda; class Arachnida; order Araneae; family Cheiracanthiidae; genus Cheiracanthium; species Cheiracanthium punctorium. The sequence continues at coordinate 48,456 of JAWZYV010012752.1, read as the reverse complement.
TCCTCTTACCAAAAGCTGTGCTGTGCGTGTGTGTGTGCAAAAGTTCCTTTCCTTACATCCTAATCAAAGCTGAAAAGCTTCTGTTCTAAATTTCATCAATATATGTAAAACTACTGCTGAGAATATATTTCGAAATATAAAAGAATCGTCTGTATCTCATTTTTTATCCTTACAGATTTAAGATCGAAAAAACTGACTGTTATATAATAGAAAAACGGAATAATAACTTATAATATGCTAAAAAAAATATTTATTCAAAATATTACACACTTTTCCCCATTTTAGATATTGAATTCTGTGAAAAACTTTTCTTATATCGTATTACACGATATTATGGTGTAAAAAGAGACGAGTTTAAGGCTTTTACACTAATGTTGAACAATTGAGTGAAAGCCCGATGGAACAAATAATTTTTTTTCATCCGTGATGTAATTAAAAAAACTCTTTTTAATGTATGCATTTACAAAAAAACAAAGGAAGTCTGACATCTTAAATTTTATGTTTCTCCGGTGAAATCTCTCCGTAAACATACGACGAAGGAACTTAAATCCTTCATTATTCTTTTTTCATTTCCTTATGGGTCAGTAAAAACACATCATCATATAATTTTTCATCTCAGGAGAGCGAAAAAAAAAGAACGCATCACAATAAAAATTAGCTCCTTTGCTTGTGTGAAAAACGCGGAATTAACGAAATAATTGCTCTGGCTTATCAACTAGTTTTACGTGTTAAATCTACGAAACTGTAACCTCATATCACTAATCTTAGATTCAAGAAGAGTATTTATGTGAATAATAAGAATGATTTTATATCCTATATATGAATTATATTCTGATACGTATTAATGATGCAGTCAGACAATGAGCTCTTATACCATTTTATAGCAGATGTTTCACACGTGCGTCCCTTTTTCTAAATTTCTATTAATTGAATTACCTCCAGTCATCACATCATGTATTCCAACGTATTTAAAAAACCCTACATGGACTGACTATAGAGATAATTATAATAATTTCATTTTAATCATAGAAAGTTAATTCTGTTAAATCTTAGTTAACAAGCATGATTGTTTTTAAATCTATAAATTACTTCACCTGAACGAAATATTTGTTAAATAACCGCATTGTCTATTTCCTCGTTATACTATTTGTCATTTATATATATATATATATATATATATATATATATATATATATGATATCTCAAGTTTTGGGAATTTATTTTGGCACCAAACTTGGCTATAACTCAACAAATGTGTTCAACATTGGCGACTTTTGGCATAGTACCACAACCTCAAGTACTTAAGACAGTGGATTAAAAACATGATTTTTTTTCGTAATGATAATATCACCAAAATAAAAATTCTTAACGTCTTTCGAACAACAAAAAAAAAGAATTACGAAATCGAACCACTTGGTAAAAAGTTATCGCTGAACAATCCTAAACGAAAAAAAAGTTTCAAAGGAATCGGTACTCCTCCTTTTGAAGTCGGTTAAAAAACAACCATTTTTTTGTGAGACTACGAAACCTGAAACTAAAACTACTTTTCAATACTTTATTTCAATCCAAACGCAATTACAATAGCGTAAAACCGATGTACTTCTGTCATTATTTACTTAATTTATACATTTTCACAATTAAATAATTTTCCCTAAAACATTGGCGACAATTTGAAGTTTAATTACTAAGTGAATATAGACTTTGAACATGTGATTTTTTAAATTACATTTTAAAGTTGTGATTTTATACTCTCATTGCACATTTTCGTACGCAGATTCATTCTAATAAGGTTATTATTATTATCATTATTACTGAATATAAAGTCCCTTTTTTAAAGCCTCTGGCCAAAAATAAACCTATGTCATTAAAATATATTTTTTATATTAGAAATACATTATTCACTTATTTTAAGAGCCACACGGATCTTTGAAACACCCAGTATAAACCCAGTATTAAGATATATTTCATGTTATACAGCAATGAGTATAGCTACGTATACAGCTATGTATACAGCAATGAGTATTAGCATTTTCAATGCTAAATGTGTAATTATTTATCATTTTATTAATTCCTTATACGGTTGTATTACAAATAGATTTTTTTAATCTATAATTTAATGAGTTTTACACAATGTCAATGAAATGTATATATACAATAAGTAATTCTATAAACTACAGTTACTTTGTGGTGCATTAAAGCTATGTTATTTTTTTGACATTAAAAAAAAATTTGTCTAAAACTATAAACAAGTAGAAAATATGTTACAAAGGGCGAAATAAACTCAAGTAATTGTACACCCTACTTACGGTTTCCATGATATAACAAAATAATGTATGTAAAGATTGGCAAGTTATTAAATAAAATATCAAACACTGAAAAAGTTTTCGAAATAATGACTAAAATTGCTACTCTAAACCTTTATAACAGAACCATCTTTTCATAAATTCACTACTTAAATCTTTAAAGCGAAGCCGTTTTAGATGAATACATGGTTTTCCATTATTATGAAAAGCATTCAAATAACCTGCCTTATAATACACTTTGAGGAACAAACCTGTTTAAATATTTTGATACATAAATTAATTAAAAATTCATTGCTTGCAATCCAACATCAAATTTCAATGGTTAAAAATTAAACAAAATTAATATTCATAAGGCGAATTTAAAAATGCATTATGTCTCATCTATGTGATTTTGCTCATATCAATGTCACAATAGGCATCGTCTGTTTCATTTTATAATTAGTGATTATAATTCAATTGAGTCAACCTGTAATTCGCTAATATTAACTGGAGTTGATTTAACCGATATTGCAGTTTCAATCACAAGTGTCCGCAGTCATAATTAACTATCCACCAGATTGTCTTCATGTTGACTTATTCAGATGAATAAGCATATGAATTAAGCTGCATATGTTATGAATTACAGACAAGGAATTCATTAAAATTTGAATAAAATCATTACTTGAAATAGTTTTAAAAATCATGATGATGAAAACGTGTTTTGTTCTGTTATGATGCAGCTTATTTTTTACTGTAAATCATTAAATGTCCGTGAAGTGTAGGCATGACATTCTTTCAAAAAAAAAGAAGAAATCTTCCAGTAAGGATAATCACGGAATGCAGTATAACTGCGGTTAAACGAAAGTTATCTAAATTAAATCTGTTGGACATAACCAGGCACTTGCTTTTATGGCAGTGTTGCCTTTTCTTTGCATACCAGTGTTGTTTTGGAAATTAATGTTGCATATTTTCACTATATACTTGTACTTTATAAACTTTTTAATGAAACAGGAAGATCAAAATTTCAACTGTTTTCATTAATGCAATAAGAGTTAGCGTAATGGTTCAATTTGTAATCGCATTTTGACATTCGAATTTTAAAATATTCGATGGTCTTGCCTGAACGTTTAACATCTAAGAGTAAGATTATAGTTTATACGGTATTCAAAGTGAAATCCTGAAAACTAATTGCTATGCATCATCATAATTAGTATCGTTATAATGTAATCTATAAACAGTTCAGCAGCCACTAACGAAATTTCCTGGGGACCATTTTTGATGTGTCATTGCTAATTTATTTGTTGAACATGCACTTTTCTGCCCCACATTGCATTAAACGATAGAATAATTTGCGATATTTTTATATTTTTGTTTATGCTTGTAAAGGGAATATCATCCCTGGATAAAGCACGTTTCCTGTTCTAATTAATAACTATTGATTCATTTGGTAAAATAAAACCAGGATAACTCTACGAAGGTGGCGAACAATTCACTTGTAAGCACAAGAATAACATTTCCATATCAGACCAGACTTTCAGAAGAAGTCACGAACAACAAATGACCGGAAAACGTTTGCTTACACAATTTCACTTCCCGTCGATTACGCAGATATCCGTTACTGATTACAGTAGACCCCTTTATAACACAGGTCCATACAACTCGGATCCGTAGAACACGGCGAAAAAATTGCGATCCGCTTCCCTGTAACACGTTTAAAGAGACTCGTATAGCGTCTGTTTTTCATAATTGCGGTGTGCATTAAACGTATCTGAAAGACATTTTGTATGATTTATTTTATTCTATTTCAACGAGAAATAAAACGTTTTATTAAAATATTCCTGCCAATTTAAACTCAATTTAAATTAGAGGAAGTGCATGTCAATTATTTCTGGTGCATACGTAGCATCAATTAGCAGTATTTAAGTGAAATGTGAAATAAATTGCTCAAATACGGTGTTCAGCGGTTGAACAGCATGGTTATTAGTTCAGGTAGAGCATAGCTCAGGATCCATACAACACGGATCCCTATAGCACGGAATATATCTACCATGTTATGGGAGAGGTCTGCTATACATTTTACACTAGTATAACATATACATTATACACTACTATAATTTTCTGGAAAAAGTTCGAAGTAGTTTTCAACGTTTTACATCTCTGTTTCAAGTGCCATCAGAAACATGAAATTTTGTAACATATATAACCTAACGTACTTAATTAATTTTCTAAACGGCTAATTTGAAACAAGTTCTAGTTTGAACAGTTCTGAAAATTGTCGCCATCAAATTTCGCTCTTTCTTCACCACCTCAACGGCTGACAAAATTCTATGGTACTTTTACCATTCCTTCAATCTTGAAATTTGATTACAGTCAGTATTTGGGTGAAAAGACAGAGAAAAAGTTTAAAACTGCGAATTTTTATCTTGGTTAAGAAATTTTATTTCGAATTCCCTAATCATACTTCAGGACTGTACAATATGAACTGTGCAACAAAGATTCAGCTCCATGTTCTTTAATAGAATTCATATATGCTGATGCATGGGAATTATTTTCAGCATATCGTCTTCAAATCGGAAGTCGAGTTGACGTCACTTTCATGTCACGAGTACGAAATGTAAACTCAATGCAATTTAAAAATCGTGACATTAAAATGATGTATACTTTCCGGATTACGCTTTCCAATGTGCTTGAGAATATCACTGTATGTGTATTTTTGAAGATTTAATTGCGTATAATGTAACTGCTTTCAATGCTACCTGCCTGTTGTATTTTTTTTCTATAATTTATTACTGAAAGTCAATATTGAAGATTTATTTTTCAATGGTACACACTTCTTTTACTAAACTGATGACGAGTCTACATATCCACCCACTATTTATCAAAGACAAAACAGCAAGAAAAAGAGCTTATCTTGGTTTCCAAGAATTTACATAACGGATAAAATGTGGTATCATGCATGATAATATCCATAAAAGCACAACATCTTACTATTCTGGAGACATACGTTCACACTATTCAATTAGCAATTCAACTGCGAAACACATAAGACATTTTTACGTATAAATAAAAAATAAAAAAAAATGTTATGTGTCTGCCTGTCCGTACCATTTTCAGTTAGATGTTCCAAACGGTAAGGTGGTTTTCTCCTATTTACGTGTTTATCTGAAATTAAATACTGCTAAAACAACTAAAAATCATACTGAATTGTCATACTGAGCCATACTGAATCATACTGAATCGTACTGCTAAAACAATTAAAAATCATATTGAATTGTCTCCTACATATTTTGATGCACATCGTCATGCTTAATTCAAACGAGCGTAAAAAAAACGATTAAACAGGGAGTGAAAGGAAATGTTGATTTCGAGCTTTTTACATCGAAACCCTCAATTACAACGCAAAAATTCTCTTAAAGTACTATTTTTCCGAAAAACTATTTTTCCGAACATGCCTCCTCCTGTTTACCGAAATACTGATAACGTTCGCTCAGAATAGTTCGCTCCTCTCAGTGATCGAAAAACGTCTGTAACGATCGTAAAGGAGAAGTGCCCTTTCAAGTACGGGAAGGAGCAAAAATTCGCTCCGACTGATCGAATTTCGCTCGTTTGAATTAAGCGTGTTATTATTTTTTTTTCTATTTTGATTTTAATAAAGTCTGAAAACGACATTTTATACTGTTTCTCTCACTTCATATATGGTATTTTTAGAGCACGCATCTCAAACATTAAAAAAATTATTATTAAAAAATGCTTCTATATTCTTACGATTTAATCAAAACAATGATATAATCGTATCCTGAAAGCATATCTGAAATAACCCACTTACAGTCTTTACGATCAATGATTAAAAATATTTGTTTTGATCATTTTTCTGTGTTTCATTGCATTTGATACAAACCAAAAAATATTGGGTCGAAAATTATTCCAAGTATTTATCATCATTATTTTTTCCTCTTTTACTCCATAATATGCATCCGAAGACTAAGAGTGTTTTGATATATTGACATCACTGCATGATTTATTATTATTCAGGACCGCGAAAAATTTTTCGTTATGGTAAAGGTGAAGATCTATTTAAATGGGGACATCGAATGAAATATTGTATGAATGAATAAAAAACATAATTTCGTTGTGAAAAAAATACAATATTTATCAAATGAATTAAAAAATAAAAGCAGTGTTTATTAAATTGATACAGATTTCTTCATTTAAAATGCTGAATGATTATTTATCTGAACTATTTATATTAATGTTTTTTTTTTTCTAAATCAAAAGATGCTGAACTAGCAGGAAAGTGTACAGATTTAGATAACACGGTGTGAGTTCTGAAATGAATAACTGCACGTCAGAAAACTGTAATCAATCTTTATGAGTTTAAAAATTTTTATAGCATTTGAATAATTGAGTAAAAGAATTGTATGAGTAAAAGAATTGTAATATTAAGACCACAGTTTGTCATATAAAGATATCTTTCCAATCAAGGAAGTTTTACAAGTAAAGCAAAGTAAGTACAAGTAGATTAAACTATAGAAAGTCACATTATAATTGTTGTTACCGACAATTATTTTATCTTTGAACAGTATATTTTTCAACGTTACTGTATAAAATTCATGTTTATTATTAAATTTAAAATAAATATCGGAAAGTAGACGAAAACTGTTATCGATTCTCTTACAAAAAATATATTTAAACATTATATGACCGAGCAATTAAGAATGCAACTGCATTAAAAAATCCGTTTTGAGTATAGTGGAAACGACTATAACTGCATTGACACTACTAATTATAATTATTAATTTCATGATATTAAGGTTAAAATTAGACATGGTGAGTTGGAATACTATCAGGAACCTATTTTTTTTAAATGCATTAACCATGCTGTTCTGTTCGGGTCTATATAACCCGAAGCGTTTATAATTAGCATATAAAAAGACAAGGAAGGTAGATTTGCTAGACGTTTTTTTTTTTTTTTTTACTTTTTGAGTGAGGGTAATATATTAATCATCTGAAAAGGGTTTCCCTTCATTTATATACTAGCTGGACAGCCCGTTCTTCGCACGGGAATGAATGGATTATTTTTTATATTACGGTCTGTTGGAATTACTATTTATCATAATAAATAGATATATCACAATGGATATCGCATAAATATTATCTGTGTTCAATAATCATGCATACAGAATTTCATGGCGACCGTTTGAGCAGTGAAGAAGATGATACGGCGCAGCGCAATCTACTGTCAAAGTTATTGCAAAAGGGATAGCATCAAAATATTATCAGGTTCAAATACCTATGTGTACCAATTTTCATCACAAGCAGTTTAATGGTCAAGAAACGATACAGGGCCATCTAGTGGTGAATTGAAGTAATAATACGCTACCGCGCCATGAAGCGCACTGCGCAAGAAGACGATTGCTCTAGTGCTATCTAGCGGCGAGTTAATGTAACAATGTGCTGCAGTGCCATCTAATGGTGAGCTCCAGCCAAACGAATACTACAAAAAAAAATTTTCTCTGCTGTAAGTATACCAATTCTTAAAGGTAATCGGTCGAACGATTTTGAAGTTGGTACGCTGCATCGGCATCTAGCGGCAAGTCATGGAAAAGTTATTAGTGGAAAACATTCTCCGTGCTCAAATATCTGTGTGTTCCAATTTTCATCGAAATCACTTGAACGGTACTTTCATAGCAATCAGTTGAACATTACAGCAGGCGAGTGATAGCAAAAAAAGATGCGTCGAAAATATTATTCGCGTTCAAACATTTATGTATATGAATTTCATTGGCGATCAGTTGAAGGGCCCTGAATTTTTGTTTGGAAGTGACATCTTGTGGCAAGTAATGGCAAAATTGATAATGCCAAAATATCCTCCTCGTTCAAAAATCTATCTATACCAATTTTTATAGCGGCCAGTTGAACAGTCTTTATATGCTGCAGTTCCATCTAGCGGCGAGTTAAAGAAAGAAATTGATACGTTGCAGCGCCATCTAGTGGCGAGTTAAGTAATGATGTGCTGCTGCACAATGGTAGTGGCGAGTTATAGCAAAATGGATAACACGAAAATATTCTCCGTGTTTAAAAATCTATGTATATCAATTTTTATAGCGATCAATTGTCCGGTCTAGAAGTTGGTGCACTCCATTACCATCTAATGACGGCTTAAAGTAATAATACGCTGCAGTGCCATCTAGTTTTGTGTAAGAGCTAAATGGATAGTTAGAATATATTGTCCGTGCCCAAATGTGTAAGTATAAATTTTTTAATGGCGATTGGTCGAATGGTATACAGCATGATGTGATGCACCCCATCTTTCGGCAAGTTATAGCAGAACGGATAGTGTAAAAATATTATCTATGTTCAAACATCCATAAGTACCAAGTTTTATCAAAATCAATTTAACGGTATTTTCTTAGCAAGCGCTTGAACGGAATAGAGTTCGACACTCTGCAGTGCCATCTAATGGAAAGTTATCGAAATGGATAATGTCAAAATTTTCTCCATTATCAAATATCCACACGTACCAACTTTCGTCAAAATAGGTGAAAGGTGTTTTCATAGCAAGCGGTTGAATATAATTCGACGCTCTGCAGCGCCACCTAGCGGCTTCTGATATTTTAATAGTTATTCTGCTATTCGGGACGAAGGCCAATCCAACAAATCAAGATCGTTAAAATTGGCCAAGCTGTTCTTGAGTTATAAATGGTGTAACTAACCCGACTTTGTTTTATTTATATAGATTATATCCATACATTTTTGTAAATTGTATCAATGTAATCGTTCGGGTGTATACGACCCTTTTCTAATTTCTACGTTGAACATCTAAAGTACGTTACTTATTCGCTAAGAAATAAGTAAATAACATTCTGCAAAGTCGTCAAACGGGTTTCTGGTTGTTCAGTCAAGGTTATAAGGAGGAGGAACGTGGAGACTGTGCATCACTTGACCAAGTATACCCAATAGTTCACTACAGCGGTTTGCCAGGACTTTCGTCCTATTGTGAGAATATGAGAACACTAACCGATTTTACATTCTTAGATTACATGAATGACTGTTGAATTTGTACTAATGTGAAAAAAAAATAATATAAACTTTGGCGAGTGCAAAACGCAGATACTTTAGTGATGCAGAAATAGTGGAACTTATGAAATTATCGGATAGCGAAGAGTAAGTGGTGTCTGAAATGAAAATCATACAAGTGAGGAAAGTGAAACATCCGATGACTATGATAATATGGAGACGAGTTGTGTTCTTAACACTCGGTATATTAAATCCAATGATCAAAATATAAGCTGGAAACTGAATCCCCCTCAAACTTCTGATCGCCTGAATTCAACTAATGTTATAAAAGCAACCCCAGGTGAAACAAGGATTCAACATCAAGTGTTCAATTTTACAATTCAAAATGAAATCATCAAAGTGACGAATATTGAAGGTGTAAAAGTATATGGTGAACAATGGAAAATTCTTGACAGTGCAACTTCCGAAGCTCACTTTGGAATACTTTTATTAGCTGGGGTGTGCAAATCATAGGGAGAATCTACCAAAACTTTGTGAGATCGGGAAACTGGACGAAGTATTATTTCGTCAAACCGTGCCACTTGAAAACTTTTGTACTATTTCCCGAGTTATTCGTTTTGACAATAGATCAACTGATCAAGAAAGAAGACGTACAGATAAAATGTCTGTAGTTAGGAACATATGGAAAAATATGGAACTATTTTGTCCATTTAAAAATATTACAGTAGACGAAAAATTAGTTTCTTTTCGAGGACGATGCCCATCCAAACAGTACATTCCAAGTAAAGTTTCGAAGTATGAACTTAAAATATGGACTTTATACGACAGTGAAACTTCATATGTTCTAAAAGTACAGATTTATACAGGAAAATATCCGGGTTAAAAACCAGAAAAAAATTAGGGAATGCGAGTTGTAAGTGATTCGACTTATTAACTTAGAGGACACAATGTTACATGTGATAACTTCTTCACTTCTTACAATCTAGGACAACTTCTTTTGAAACGTAACATAACTATACTTGGTACAGTGAGAAAAAACAAACCAGAGCTTCCTGACCAAATGACAAATAAAGAGTTTTACAGTTCAAGCTTTTACTTTACAGATGATACAATTGTTGTGAACCATATTGCAAAAAAGAACAAGAATGTTGCTCTTATGAGTATAATGCATCACGATGACAGAATAAATAACAGCGCAAACAGAAAACAAGAAATGATATTGGAGTGCAATGGCAGTAAAGGAGCTGCGGATACGCTTGATCAACTTTTTAATACATACGCATGTAAAAGGAATACCAATCACTGGCCCATGATCATATTTTACAATTACAAATTATTAATTACTCCATATATTCAGGCAATACAAAATCTACCCAGAACTGAAGAGTCACGTAATATAGCTAAAAGAATACAAGGTGAGGCAGAATGAATTACTATCAATGTCCATAGTTAAATGTGCCCTATGCAGATTTCGTCCTCACAGCAATGACAATAAAACACATTTAGTGGGAAAAAGATGTAGCAAACACATATGTAAGCTACATACATCTAATTTTAGTCCAAATTGCCAATGAAAAGATGCAAGATTAAAAAAATTAATAAATGATACATTTTATTTATATACTCATAATTTTGTGTTTATTGTATTATATTTAAATATCTATCATGCTTTTCGCCTTTTTAAGCAATTTTACCTTAGGCATAATATAATTTATAATTTTGTAAAAATTAAGCACTTGAAGATATTATTCAATGTTCGGGTCATATAGACTGGTGCGTTACATGTGCATAATAAATATGAACAGAACAGCAGGGTTGATACATAATTCTGAAGTATAGGAAGTTATTTTTTGTTTCTATAGTTACTATCAACTGTTATTTTGAATTTTAACCAGCTATTTTTATACGTTACTTGGTAAAGTGCATGCTTAATTTTAAATTTAAATAAATCTTTCTAATTGGTACTCCCACAAACTAAATACACTTAAATGCTATAATGTCGAGTAAATCCAAAGTATAACGTCATAAAAACAATTCTGGTGTAGCTGAGAGTACAAAAATCTATAGTCATATGCATTACCTCCAGTAATTATTATTATTTTCAATTAGCGACAGAAAATCAGAATATATTATAAGAGAAATAAATTTTCAACTTAAATAAAGGCAGAACGCTACGACGAACACAAACGCCATATAAATTGCACAAAAAGAAACACTGCTGGCCTTGTACTAATGAAGAAAAATGCACGTTCTATTTTTCAAAGGACTTTTATTGTTTTTAATCTCCGCATAAAAAATCACTTCTAGCAGAGGGAATTTTCATTGTGCAGCTCTTATCGGCCTTTCCTTTAAAGAAAAAACTCCCAACGGAGCACAGTCGGTGTATGTTCGGGCGTGCATTTTTTGATTTATGGCTGTCCAGTATGGAGTTAAATTATGAATCTCGATAAAATTTAAATCATCCTGTGAAGAGGTGAATAATGGGAATTCTGAAATTTATTTGATGTTAAGCTGTGTTTTTAAGCACTGATCTGTGAATTGAAGCTTTTGTTTTTATCTATATATAAAAAAGTATGTATCTAAGTAAAGAATGATCTAATGCGTTTTAGATAATTAAATAAATTATACATCATTTTCAAATTGTATAGAACATTTTTTTTTTCTATTTTGATTTTTATGTAGCATAAATGAGCGATATTTTGGGACATTTAGATACCGTTTGTGATCTTTGAAGAAGAAATAAGTTTTTAATGGCTAAAAAGAGGTATGTATGAAACATATAACTGAAAATTTTTAAATTAAAGCGTTTTAAAGAGATATCATATCGTTATTGTTAGGCACTGCTTGTTTAACTAATAGAATGTATGCAGAAAGCTCGTCAGAGTTAGAAAATTAAAAAAAAATTTTTGGAAAAAGTCCCCGTCTAGGCGTGGCTATCATTGCGCATTGTGTCCGCAGTCCCTTCATAGGGGACGACAGTATTCCACCTACTAGGTGCCCACATAATAAAGAGACCAACATCTCCCGTCTTAGTAGTAGTCAATGCCTCAGGCAGAGCCCCGGCATTGTAAAAACAAATTACTAACTTATCATGATGTCAGTCATAACATGGTAATAAAAATATTTGTAAAGGAGTTTAATGTAGGCTGCTATGTATAAGAAAATGACGTTGGTCAAAATAGGACTTGCCACAGCTGTTTATTGCTTTGTCTAATAAGAGCATACAGAAAGCATCACATCCAGCACTCATACTGGAAGAAGGTTACTGATCAAGTACCTGGAATTTACATTCTTCTATAAGTACCAACTTTAAGGTCTGAAGGATTTTTTAATCATGCCGTCAACATTCAACGGCACACAAGTACTCTATGAGTTGCGTTCTGAAGATTTCGCCGGCTTACCTTTTGAATACCGATATAATCACCGATTTAGTTACTTAATTAGCACACCAGTGTAGCTCTTTGGGAATATTTATGCACCTCGAACTCAGTTCTCTCTTGCATCTACTGCAACAAATTGCAGTAGTGTTCCGCGGTGTGACCAAAGAAGCATTTATTTTAGGCAGAGGAGGCAAAGGTTATCGGATTTATCCAAAGCGATTACGACCATAGAATGTTTTTGCGGCAACATGCAGCTGGTCATTATATGATCGACTTATTGCGGGTTGATTCAAGCTGCTTTTTTACGGGGCGCAAAGAAATTAGCCTTCGTATTTTGCACGCAGTGAGGCGAAATTCTCGGAAGAAGTGAAAACTATGCTAGTCATGGATTTTTTTCTTATTATTTTTGCAAACCAGAGAAGAATAGTCAAAACCTCATAAAAAAGAAAGGAAAAAAATAACAAAACTAAATCATGAAAAACCGAATTGATTATAAAGTACTCTCTAACATATTATTTTTTAATTCCAAATTAGGCCATATATTATCAAAGTTGGTGAGATCCCGGGGATATCTGCAGAAAAAAGGTCTTTATGTAATATTAATGTAATTTCGCGAGACCCAGCAAAATAGCTTCTAAAGATATCTCACTATATATAATTAAAATGAGAAATAAGCTGTTATAATTGCTCATGCGTTTGCTATATTGTGCTTGAAATAGATGAATGTTTTTAAACTGCCATAGGCCGTAATACATTGCATTCTTTCAAATGCTCCAGTACAAATTCTGCAACTGCTAAGTATTCTATTTTCCGTGGAGAGCTAGATTCCGTATTCATTAATAACATGTAAAAATGTTGTTTTACTTGATACGGTTGAATATCTCTGAAATAAACTTTAAACAATGACTGCCCAATCCATAGAGCGTGGTGTATTTGAATTCTTTAGAGTGACACCGTAAAATAATTAGAAACGCTAAATGTATCATATTTAATAGGGTACATGGTGCATTACACGAATATGTCACATTTAAATTTTGTAGTAAATGGTATGTATTTACTGCAGTAAGAGCACGGGAGGACAAATATAGAGACGGGCAGTTGACAATCCGGAATATTAAAAAAAATATGCATCTTGTTGGAAAACCTTAAAAATGCACAAAATAATGCTGAGAAAACCATGACTACAAAGGCCAACTCTGAAAACGAGCGAAATTGCTGCTCCGAGTCTCACAGCAACCAAACACGTTATTAATTGATCATTCCTGTGTTTTATTCAAAAACGTGAACCGCACAACACACACTGCCACAACAATGATTACCTTCAAGTCTGCAGATTTCTACTTTTCTTAATAATAATATATTTGCTGATGCTCAAAAATTTGTCTGCTTTAAATTCCGTGGCATGTTTTTTTTAAACCCTTAAATGCTGTAATGTCAGGAAAAATACACGTAACAGTAATTCAAATAAGTATTTCTGCAATTTCAGATCTAGTCATTTACATTACATGCCCTTACATCAGATTGACTAAAGAAATTTGAACTTAAAAATTCATAAGCAATATCTGAAAACACTTTTTAAAGTATTTTTTAATAAAAAATAGGCAGGATTCTTTCCATTCTTTTTGCTATGACTTTGCAGCCAATTTTAAAACTAGAGAGCAGAACGTGAAACACTATGAATAACAATTAATGATTTTTTGTGGTGGTGTTTTTTTTTAGCATTTAAAATTTTAACATATTTGCAGCTATAAATAAGAGCACATTATTAGAAGAAAAGCTCGCTTTTTAAATCCGAACTTAAGACATTCTTTCACAGTAGTTGTCAAAATAAAATTCGCCCCCTTTTCCCCCCCATAACAAAGTACAGGAACATTGAAACGGAGCCTGTGTAAACATGAAGCTGTGTAAACGATAGTTCATCATTTTTTAATGATGAACTATCGTCAAGTCATTATACTTGAGGCAACTTATTATCAGGATTTAAAAGATTCTAAAAATGGAAATTTAAAAAAAAATAAAAGTAAAATTTTCCAGTTTGAAAATCACATGTAATTAAAAGAAATACATATGAACAAACTAGTCCACGACTCTAATGGTTCCTTAAATTTGTCATCTCAGTTGCTATCAACATTTTTAACCTAAATAAACTAAATATATGTATACGACTGTTTTTTTTTATACTTCTTACAAAATATTCCATAATATACTGGAGAAATCATCGAAATGACCAAATACGCAAATTTATTTGATTTGTTTAATACATTTATTGGAATTTACTTTTAATAAAATATTATCAGAAATTAAACAAAATGTGTTTATCAAACCATTTAATGTTTTCCATTTTATGTTAAAATAAAAAAATTCTTACTCAAGTAAAATAAATATTCGATTTCAGTCAAGCATTGTTTAGAAATACTATGTAATTCTAAACAATGCTTGTGTGACATCAATTTAAATCATATAAAATACAAGATGAATTACCCAATCTTCGCACGGCGATCTAGATTGTTAAAACAACTGATACGAACGAAATATAATATATATAAAAATACAAGGTGTTTGCCCAATGTCTATTCCCTAAACCGTTAGTCAGAGACACATACTTCCGATTGTACAAATGCTTTAAATTGTATAATCTGTTATATCAGAAGCAATCAAAGTCATTAAATCAATTTCTATAAAAATTACGAAATTTTAATTTTTCTCGTTCATTTTATTTATATTTGGAAAAAAAAAGTTTCTTTATACAATTTCATGCACAATAAAAAAAATCATCCTTCTACCACCAAAATTCATCGATTTATGAAGCAGAAACATTGTGATTTAAGTCATCCACGTTTAAAAATATTCAGTTATGGTAACGCGTTAGTTGACCATATAAATATTGGGATTTTAAATTATAGGTTTTAATTTCATTTTCTAGCATAATGCGAAAAAAGAAGCAAAACTAATTTTAGAGTACTGATCTTAGCAGAAAGGGACTTATTATCGCATGAGCAAATTGGGACTCAGCACAGGGCCCGCGGCTCGAAAGGGCCTCCAATTTCAAATGTAGTTCTTAAATATTCTTTGTATATCAAAAGTTTTATTAAAAATAAAACAAATTTCATAGATCAGGGCCTCCAAATCCATCAATGCCCGGAGACCCTGTTGTTCATAATCGGGCCCTTCAAGAGGAAGGTTATAGTCAAACTCTATTAAAAACTGTCTGAGGTCAGACTTACTAAATCGCGTATATGCGTAGCATGCACATGTGTAAGATAAGAGTGTGCTACTCTAAGTACAGGAAGAGTTTTCTACTGGGGTGCATATTTAGATTGCAGTCGAAGGGAATTATTTAATCATTTAAAAAACTGTTTAAAAAATTCTATTCTCAGCATATGCTATATTTTTTAGGTTACTTTATTGATTATGATACACATAGTTAAATGCTAATCTTCTTTATGGTAATCCATATTCATAAAATAGTTAATGAAATTGTTAATAAATATTACAAAGCTTAAAACCATGTACATTAATTTATCTCAAATTCATTTTGTATATAACCCCTATTTCGCAGCTGGAAAAGAACTTTAAGCAGCTGTAACTCGGTGAATTTTGGTCGTAGGAGGACGAATTTTTTTGTATTGTGCATGAAATTGCATGAAGAAAATCTAAATATAACTGATTGCACCGGGGGACCGTATAAAAATTTAAATTTCGTAATTTTTAGAGGAACTGATTTATTGACTTCGATTTTTTCCGATATAACAGATTATGTAATTTAAAGTAGCTTTTGAAATTGGAACTATGTGTCTCTCATGATTGGTTTAGGATATATATATATATATATATATATATATCTTTACTTATTTCAGCATACTTTTGCCTTGCAAATAATTAATATATTCAACTCTGGTTACATATTTTATGTTTAGAAAACTATGTGCATCATTATGTAATATTTTCCGTCAAAATTTATTACCGTTTCACTTAAAATACACTTTTAAACGCATTACGTAAAAACAAAATCATTGAGTAAATAATTTTATTTGCAATTTCCACATTATAATTTAGTTACCATAGAATCAGTATCCATTGTTTACCTAACTTGTTCAATGGTAGAATCAAATAAAAACTGAATCTTCAGAGGTCTTAAGATTCAGAAAATGAAAATACATGCACATGAAACAAGTGATAAATGAAATTTAAAAGTATTCATTTAAAGAACTACTTTATAATTGTTGCATTTCGTATTCTTCGCATTAGTGGCAACAGATCTTCCGAATTGCTCAGAGCTGCACAACACATGCACACTATGCATTTTTCTCATATCAGATGCAGTGGCTTCTGGTACTGCAGAATCTGTGACGTAATCAAATTTTTCTGCTCCAAAAATGATGTACATCTTTCTACTTTAACTCATGGTGTACCCGATTTTATTTTTTTACTTTCAATTTCATATTTACCATAGAAGAAACTGGTTTGTTGTGCCACACAATGTTATGTTTAACAATCAAAAATTTATCCTATGTTGAAGTCTGCAGCGCGATGTACATTACCGTAAGATTAATTATCTTTTAGTTAGTTTTAAGAGCCTGCTGTAAAAAAGTTGAATGTAACAGATATTTTAAATTAAATATACACGAAATATTTATTAACAAGGTATACTGTGCTTTGATCCACACTAACATAGAAATTTTCCTATTTTTTTAATTCTTAATTTGATTGCAAAATTTGTCAATCGTTTGGCGATATCAAAATTTACAGTATTTTTGCAAAATTTATTCAAAATTTTATGTATTTTCAACGTTTATTGTTTGAGTTTAAAATAATATCAAAATACCAAATGTAACTTTTTTTATCATAATCAGCTTTTATCAAACTATTAAATTTAATTTTCAAGCCCAGACTGAAAGAGTTTCAAAACAAAACAATGAAAAGATTGAAATTCTCAATTTATTAATACTTGTATTTCATCCTTGTATCTTCGTATCTTTGTGTTTAAAATTGCAAACCAAAATCTGTACTTAACATTCCAATTTACATTAAAATATAACTTCTGAATTATATAAGCAGTTTCAGTCAAGAATTGTTTAGAAAAAAGTAAGATAAATTCCAGTTTCGTTATATATAATTTATTTCTAAATTTATTAAGAACTATGATAGCATTAGCCAGACATCATTCCTCCATCTTTGAATAAATTAAACTGAGCACAAAAGGGTGACTTTTGTCACCAACTTTGAAGAAAAGCAATCTCTTTATGCGGATAAAAAAAGATTTGGAAGTCAAACATGGCAAGAAAAGTATATTTTAAGCTTTCCATGAAATGCAAGCTGTCTTTATACAGAGAATGGTAAAAATAATGCTAAAGATTCATGAAGATTCTTCGATAGAAAAATAAAGAATTATTTACGTAGGTTACAAAAATATATATAACTGCATTTTCGCCTTTCATATGCATGGTTGAAATGCTTGGATATTCCGTCGCAGAACGATCTATTTGAATTTAGAGTGCGTGAAAGTATTTTGAAAGGTAAATAAAATTGCAGACATATTGAGTGCCATATTTTGCGCATGGTAATAAATTCTTCCATAATATTTCACCCGAAGTGCACTTCTCCAGAATTACGTATTGATACACATTTAAATCTCTAAAAAATACTGTTTCTCTTTAATTTTAATGCATTTTACTGAATTTACACAGTGCAATTCAAATACATTTCTTCAGAAAATAAAATTATGATTCTTCCGTTCCTTTCTGCTTACTGTTTTTCTTTGGATTATGTAAATGGTGAATAGCGAAGTTTTATAAAAATTCACAATATAATAATAAGTCATAATAATTATTATTTTAAACTTACTTTAAGCTGTTTTTTATTATAAATTATTATTTCTTTTCTTAACTTAAAATGGTTTTACTAATTTTTCGTTTAATTCGACACAGAAAAAAAAGAAGTGAAATATGTGTATATATATATATATATATAAATATATATATATATATATATATATATATATATATATATATATATATACACATATATATATATATATATATATATATATATATATATATATATATATATAATGTTTTTAGTTTCTGTGGAATTAAAACATTCTGGTCAAATTCTCTTTTTCCTTAAAGTTTATAGATGTTTTTCTGAAAGTGCCTTTATGTTATAAAGTTACATTTATATTCACCTTATATACTTTTTAAAATTGTATTTTTAACACAAATATCATTTTTTTAATTGCAATTCAATGTCCTCCAACAAAATACTTTTCTTATATACTTTCAAATTAATCTAGCAGAGATTATTTATATTTACTTCTAACCTGTATTTAATTAAAAAACTCTAATATTTAATATAATTTTCATTTTTTTAACTCCATAATAACTATTGAATGAAATTGATAGCACAGATTATTTCTCAACAACACTTTACGTGTTATTTAAAAGTTATGTGATGTAAGTTTTCAAACTTTTTTAAAATGTCAAATACACATTTGAGTATTCGATGTAGAGCTCTAAAGAATGATTCAGTTGCATTTATTAAAATGTCTATTTTAAAATTTTGTAGTTCTTCATAGTTATCACTTTAATAGTAAATATTTTAGATTGTATAAATGTTTTAAGATTTTTCGGAATTAAGCACATATATTTAAAACCTCACACAAAGAAGCTATCACACATTTCTTCTCGTTTTTCTTTTCATTACAAGAAAGTAGCATTTTATGAGCAATAAAAGTTGTTATGACTTACAGTAAAAACTCCTATAACTAAGAACTTATCAGTTCTTTGAAAATAAAGAAAAAATTGTAACCCCCAAAATGTTATCTAAAAACATTTCATAAATTCACAAATAAAACATCATGAACACTAAAGGCATTGTTCAAAGAAACTTATCGATTGTTTATTTAATCTTATTACTCTGATGAAACACTAGGCGTAAAAAATTGTTTTCGCCAGTGTTCAACTCCTCCCTCAGAAATTCAAGTCTCAGTCATAAAAGACTAGTAATATATTTATAATTTTATTTTGAAATTGCTTGTTGTGTCACTCCCAATTATCGTGCCAGTTCTTCAAAACTTTGACATAATTTTAAGGCTTATTCACACTTATGGCATCAGATGTTGTCCTGTTGTTCTTTCATCGCATAGGATGTATTTTTTATATTTTAATTACTTTGGATCAATCGTCAAAATCACAATGTATTTTTCCCCTCCTTGTGCCTCTTCGTAAAAGCGCGTCAACTTCTCACTTTTAGTTCCTTATCAGCTGCTCTTCTGCTAAATAATATAAAATAACAGTTGACTCCGCTTATACTCTTTGTTCTCGCAGCTGAAATGTTTTGCGGTTTTCGCGTGATGTTTGTAAGCATATATTCGTGGCTTCTGGAAATTTCCCGAAGCAGTGCTTTTTACCACTACTTTTTGCACTGCCTTAACGGCTTTTCATAACGATCATTTTTGAGTTCGGCTGTGGTTCTGGAGTGGCGAGGCTGCTCACTTGTGTGATGCAAGCCTTCGCCCACCGACATGTAAAGCTCGTAATAGCATTAACGATGTAATTTTTTTGTGACGATGCTTCCCGGGTTAACATATTTTTATATGTGCATTTTTTCAATTTTTATAGTCAAATAAACCTGATGTTTTGAGAAAATAAATAAATACGTCTAAAAAGTAATATGTGAGATCTCATCTAATTTTTTATGTGCTCTATCCCGGAATGATATAAATGCGACGAGCGCTAGGAAGAGCGATGTGCCTTTCCGCAATAACATTATGGGTCAATAATTAGTTGACCACCTCTTTCTTCTCTCTTGTGAACCTCCTTTGGTGTACCGCTATCTGTAACGATTCCCAGCGTTCGCGTGAAATCGGATTTAGTTTGGTCGCTTTCAAGAAAATTAGTTGCGGTGTCGCATTAACAGAAACCTTCCTTTTTAGAGCGCGGTATTCTCAGGTATATCTTAATACGTTCTACGGAGGTCGATGCATTTTTTTTATTCAATACAACGCAGTGTTTGTGCTCTTCAAGATTGTTCATACCAAATGTGACAACGATTTACATACCAACCGTTGTCCTTTTACGATCACTGCCATCTTCACACAAAACATGTTCATCTTAAAGAATCAATCAAAGTGCTACGTGTAGATCGCCTTTCAATTTTGCTCCATTCAAAGTACTCTCTAAAGAACAATGAAACAATGAACAATGAAACAATATGATCCGGGCCAACTTTTGATTAAACGGTCTTTCCTAAAACGACGGTTCATCCAGAGTGAAGGCTGGCTGAAAAATATTAAAAAAAAACGGTATGCTCATTTCCTCTGCTCAATTCATTATTTAATCGGGAGCCTCGTACTTTAGAGGCTTACACACCCTCAACATAACAGTGCACGTAAGCAGAAAAACCACCGAACTAGATAAAAATATATATCCAAGGATAATGATTCTAGATGACTTCACGCTGAGTGACTCATTTTGGATTACATCAAAAGAATACAATGTAAATCCGCTCTACCTCCAATTCTGCCTCTCCGAATATCCTGTCTTCCACCACTGTCCAGGTCTTCATTAAAATCACCATTCTTGAAACGTTTAAACAACTCACGGCATGTTCTTTCAGTAATAGTTTTTTATGAGAATTTCTGCACATTTCTTTTTGGAATTTTTGTGATTATATTAAGTATGTCACGTAAAAGCTTGAATGATCCAGATGATTTCTCTTATATTTCTGGAGAATTAAAGTTTAAGGAACAACGACGAAATTTGAATTCTCTAGTAAATAAATGCTGTGAACTGTAGTTTGAGTGCAAAATGCTGGATCAAAATAAAAATGGGCTGCCGATATATTCTGTTCTACTTGTGTGAAGCGATTAATTGAAGCGATGAATTGCGCAAAAGGAGCTCGACATATGAGTTTTGCTATAGAAACGGTGTGAGGTTAACCACAAGACCATTCCTCGGACTGCTACTTCTAATTACAAAGGTTACGGTAATTAATCTTAAATACAAACACACACAATAAAGTACCGTGATTTGAAATCTGCCATGAGACCGGTACCTCATAATGAAGATTTCCTTGTGCCACAACCGCCGACAGATTTCACAGCAGAAGACTGAACATGACGAAGAGACTAGCATGCAACATGAACAGGAAGATGATGATCCACTTTTTTTAAGTTTTTACCTCTTCGTCTGAACCACATTTCTTAAATCAGGGTGATAACGACATTTGTCGTGATTTGAATCTGTCGAAAAAAGAGTTTGAACTTTTGGCTTCCAGATTAAAGGGTTGGAATCTTATCCCAAAAGGCTGTTCTTATGCTGTTCTTATGCAAAAGTTCTTATGCCGAAAGTGTGTTATTTCGTAACCGCCATGAATTATTCAGCAACTAATTCTCACAGGAAAAGAATTTAGTTTACTGTAACAATATTTGCTTGGTGATGGCTGAATTTGGAGTTGATCATAAACCGGTTGAGAGCAAACTTATTATTGACTCTTCCAAATCAAATTTGAAAGCTGTTCTGTTACACAATGGAAACCAGTCGCCTTCGGTACCGATAGCTTATTCAATTAATATGAAAGAACCGTATGAAGAGTTGAAATTTCTTCTAGAAAAAACTCAATACAAGGAGTACTGTTGGACGATTAGTTGTAATCTAAAGGTAGTTGCATTGTTAATGGGTTTGCAGCATAGATATACGAAATTTTGTTCCTTTCTTTGTGAATGGGACGGCAGAGACAAGAAAAATCATTACGTCAGGAGAGAATGGCCAGTACGCACCTGTCTTACGCCAGTAGAGAAAAATTTCCAACGTGTGCCATGGGTTTCATCTAATTCAATAATTCTACCTGCACTGCATATTAAGTTAGGGCTTTCCAAGAACTTTGTGAAAGCCATGAATAAAAATGGTGATGGATTGCAATAGTTAAAGAAAAAGTTTACAGGTGTTAGTGATGGAAAAATTAAAGAAGGAAATTTTGCGGGCCCCCAAATTTGAGCTTTGATTGCTGACACAAATTCTGATGTACTTTTAAGCCTAGGTGAAGTGTCAGACTGGAATGCATTTATAAATACGTTGTTGCAAATTTTTAGGAAATCATAAAGCCGCTAACTACCGACAATATAAGTAGAATTTATTGCAGGCATATAAAAATTTGGGATGCAACATTACTCTAAAGATTCATTTCTTGAACTCTCATCTCGATTTCTTAACTACTAATCTTGATGTGCTGTGAACGACGAATAATAGGGAGGGGGAGGGAAAATAGATATCACGGGTAGTGGGATGAACACATGCTTGCTGATTACTGTTGGACACTGAATAGTGATTTTCTGGTTGCCAAATACAGCAGAAAATTAAAGGCAGTTACTTTTTAGGTAATTTTAGTAAAGCTAAATTATTCATGTAAATAAACTTAATTCTCTGAATTTCAAAGAAATGTCACAAAATATCAGTGGGTGATAGAGGAAAACTGCTTAGATATTTGAATGCAGTGCGTCATATTGCACTAAGATCAGTTTGTTTTTCCTATGTGCCAAAAAAAGTATTTTTTTGTTGCAACCTAGTGTAATTAGTTACGTAATCATGTATCCTGTAATCATATCTAATCGACACATTAATAATCAATCCAACTAATAATCAATTTTAGCCAAGTGCTTCCTGCAAAAGACCCATTAGTTTTTGATGAACTGTGGTCAGGAAGTTCACTATTATTCCGATGTAATTATCAACATATACATTAGCACGACGTTTCCACCTCCACGTTCACATGAGACTTTGAACGTCTTAGTTCTCACTATCACACCTTGAATGTTTCTTTTTACAAACAGTCAGAATCCCCGTGTATATAGCACATTATGGAAAATGCCACGAAAATATACTGACAAACCCTTAGAGAAGTAGGACACGTTCCTCTACAAGGAACCTTGATAACAAGGACTGAGAATCACATAGAGAGTTGGGGTCAGAAATGTTATTTATCACACACTGACCAGCCTTCATTCTAGAAAATGGGCTGAAATATTAGTTAGCTTACCTTATTTTTATAACAAATGTTTTATTCTCCTACAATTACATCATTAAAATGATACATTATTTTTACTGATCAATTTTAGTTCAATATATTTAACAAGAAATCAATAAAATTTTGTCAGATCATCGTAGGAAATTTCACTACCATTTCAAAACCTTTTGCAAATTGATTCTTCATAAGTGTATAAAAAGGCCGTTTCGGACCCCACATTTCTATGCATTCTAAATTCTTTTTCTGTGCATTAACTCCTCAAAATGCAATTCTTTTTTTAAACACCATGCATACTGTTGTACAAATGCAGTAATTTTAATGATTTTAATTTTCAGTCTGTATCGTTTTAGGTTTATTTAAGCACGTCCTCAATCTATATTTTCTGTTTCATTCAGTTTAATTTGCTATTGCTGAGAATTACAATTCTAAAATAAACTTGCTGCCAAAAAGATTCATGGATATATTCATTCCTGATTGTGTAAGTAATATATTAACAGGACTGTATCGTATGAACATATTCAAGTTCACGACTGTATCAATATTTAGCTCCGCTAATCGGAAGCTGAAAATGACACATCAAAATACGATTACTTCAGCTAATATCATTTACGATACAGGGTCGAGTATAAGAGGTATTTCCTATTTTAGCTTTACAGAATCAGTTAGTTTTTGAAAAACGCAGAACACGGTCGAAATATGAAAATCTAAAAGTAGATACGTATAACGCGATTAATATCTTGTGATAAATATTTTTTTTATATTCGAAACAGGCGTTTGAACTTTGACTTTAACTTGAATATATGATTCGAGAAGTTTCACTCTGAAAATTTTCATTCATAAAATTTCTGAAAGCTTTTTCCTCATGCTGTATTACGGATTGAATTATTATCTACATTGAACTTTCATATTGATGTGTTAGTGGTGAAAATAATGATAATAATAACTGCCAAATCTTTTTACGGACAAATACCTAATGTTTTGCAAAATGTGCAATAAATCAATGAAAATTGTATGAATAATTTTATATTTCATTACTCCATATCCACTTATAACGAAAGTAATATTCAAATAGATTAAAAATGAATGATTTTAATATTATCATTATGAATACTACACATGGCAAAAGCTGAAATATTTACATAATTCACAATGTGACATTAGAAGTTTAAATTGTTTGTCTCATTTAATGGAATCAAATTTAGTCCAATATTCCATTCTAAGCAGCTATTATATGTTACTGTAATAAGTCGACGGACGTGTTTATTAAATCCACATCATTTGCCATAGTTCAACAGAGATAATTCAAAGGTAACAAAGGTAGAATTGATAATCATCACAATACACTGAGTCTGTTAAAGCGCAGCGCGATTCCTTTAAAGTTAAGATTGAAGTTTGAAATTTTCGATGAAGCGTTGAGTTCGCCTAATTTATTTCCTTACACTTTTCAGATAACTTTATTAACATGCTTTAGAATAAATTATATTCATTGGATTCGCTTAGACATTTTGCATACAATTTTTGTTTTAAATACTATTTATGTACTCTTTTTTACATTGAGGTGAAGGGGAAAAAATATGAAATTGTTTTTTTACGAATTGTAAAAGTAGCAAACAGAAAACATTTATTTCTTCTAATAAATCAGCATACCTCTGTTTCTTTCGATCTAATGAAATAAACATATCATTATAGAATTATTATTAAGACATAAAATAATTTTTCTGGTTTATTTTGAAAAAAACATAATTAAAACTTCTCTTTTACAGAAATTGATTTAATTACAACGTTTCCTAATTTTTAAAACTGAGTTTATAAAGCTAACGGTACTAAATGATTCTGAAATTAAAATTATAGTAGCACTGTCTAAAACACAAATTGGACATTTTTTTGCTTATATGCACTTTGATCCGACACATTTATTGCAGAAATGAATTTATGAAATTTGTATTAGAGCGCAAGTAAATCAAAGTTGAGAGTCTTCGAGTTTCTATTCCAAGCAGTATTTTAAAAAGTGACTTATTTATTTTTAAATTCAATAATATTATAAATGCCAATGCTTGTCACTTTGCATGCTTTTAACTTTTTAAAGCTGTAACAGCAGGAAGGGGTTGGCAAATTTGGTGTGAAGATAACTTAGTAACTCAGTTAACATAAGATACATTTTTACCCGCCCTCCCTCACCCAGCAACAACAACAACAAAAATTAATAAAAATTACTATTATCGAGATTTTCGTGTAAGTGTCAATAGATTGCAATAACGTATTTGCAAAAAGAAATAGCAACACAATAGTAACATAAGAAAAGATTCGATAGTTTTGAATATGTTTTTTTTTAAATTCCTTTATAATATTTTTTAAATTTAAAATTCCTTTATAAGATTTATTATCGATAACTAAAGTGATAACTGTTAAAAAGTTGAAACTTTTAAAAGTTAACTTAAAATGCTTCTGTAATTATAGCCTTACATATCAAAATTACATTAATGTAGAAATGAGAAAAACATATAAGTATTAGAAATAGGAGTATTTATGAAAAACTAAACAAATCACTGCATCACTCATTACTCCAGCTGATAAAATATCTCGGCAAATTATTTCCTAATATCTAACGCACCCGTACAATGTCAGGCTACGCAGCTAGAAGCTTCATAAGGTTTGAAGTAAACTAAATCTAGAATTCATCTCTTTAGGTAAAGACGAGTTATGGCTTTTTCAGTAATAAGTAGATAAGTGAAGTAAATTTAGAAGAAAACAAAGTCTCTATGAAATTTTCTATCACCCGATATATAATCCTTAAAAGATTTTTAAAAATACGTGACTCGGATATGTGCTGCAATAAATCCGAGCTTTACTTACATAAAATCAGTCAGAACATAGCATTTATCTTAAAGTAGCTTTATTAGAAAAGGAAACCGCTTCAAACATTTTAAAGTGATGAGGGAGCAAAGATTTAAGACTATACATAAATACTCTTAAGAAATTGAATTCCTTAATACGATAAACTTATCTTGATGTTTATTTTCAAAATAGAGTTATATTTAAGATAGAATGATATTGCCGAAATTTAATACCTCAAAACGATGAATCGATTGCGGGCAACTAATATGATTGTATAAGTTTTTTACACTTTTATTTTTTTTTTATTTCTTGCAATCCAGTTGCGAAAACGAAATAGTCAGTATAAATTAAGAAATTTGATAATAAAATGAGGAATTAGAATGACCATGTTTCAACATATGTTTTGAAATATTGATAAATTTTCGATTATCTCATTTTCTTAGAAAAGGACAGCAGTAGACAGTGACAATTGCAGCTATGTCAGAAGCATGTTTAAATGTGCAAGCAGTAGCACAATTTTACTGTCCAGCACTGCCTACTACAATTAGTTTGAATATTAACATAAGAACTAGGAGAAGTTAAAGCATAAGGTATTAGTAGTAATATCAAAAATAACTTTAACAATTAAGAGACACTGCAAGCAAAATTCACGGAATTATTTAAAGAAATATATGCTAGATTTTAAAGTGCTATTTATATAGTGCTATATTTTAAAAGCGTAGCCTTATCCATGCATTGTCTCTATTTGTCTTTCTTTCTTCACTACCTTGAAAAGAACATTGTTGCTCATGTAACGACCCTTTTAGTCTTCTTTGTTTCAAAACGATGGAAAGTGTAGCATGATCCATGTGTCAGTCCTACTTGCCTTCCTTGTTCCATTACGTTGCAAAGTGCATCACAGTCTATGAGTGTGCCGCACTTTCCTTCCTTTTTCATAAAACACTTCTACGGAACTGAAATTTGTATTAAAATCGAGTACAAAAACTGTTTTACATTCTTCATCAGGATATTTTAATTATAGTATACTTTTAAAAATACTGTAATGAAAAGTGCGCCATAATATGTGGGTGTGGCGTATTCGTCTTTCTTCTTAATTAAAACACTTGTTTGTAATTAAAATTGACCAATAATTTCTCGTCAAATAAAAAGGGAACGTGAAGCTGGTATCAGTTTTGCGGACATATATTTGGTGCCAAACTTGGTAATAAATCGACAAAAACGTATAACCTGGGAGACTTCTGACATTCCATAATATCCCCTCTATCTGCAACTCTTGAAGAGTGATTCGCCATTTTGACTGTAAGGACAAAATTCATTGTCTGAAATTAATAACATTCAAGTGCTAAAAAAACACTAGAAAATGAACCCCAAGAGATTAGAACGTTTTCGGAAATTACACAGAATAAGGAGAGAGGGCGTTTCTTTTCCGTAAATCCAAATTTCTTAGTTACACCAAATAAAAGAAAACCTCTTATAATATTTCCCAATAGCGTAAAATTTGCATGTTTCCTGCGTATAATAGTCCGCGAAATCTCCAACATATTTTAGAACTTTTTGACACGCCTGAATTTAGCACTTATGTAGAAAATATTGATTCGTCTCTCACCTGCAGAATTTTTGCCTGCAGTATACAGTAGAAATGGATAGAGAAAGCTACTGCAACCCTAAACTGAAACAAGCATATAAATCAATTGACTTAAAGAAATTGAACTGCAAAAAAATATTTCATTATGTCACTCGTCTCTCGTTTTGCTTTCTAAAATAGTAAAATTTTGGATTTTGCAAAACATATCGCGATAAACAGCCAAATCCACTAATTTTCCTTACCACCGACCCGGCTATCTTAGCTTCAATTTTCGCGGGAAAATACAATAGGGTGTTCTCTCTACCTATTACTCCGCTATAGCCTACAGTAAACCCTTGTGTTGCTATTTAAGTTTGAAGCAGCTTCTAAATTACACCAAGAATGAGACTACATCATGGCAAGATAGAAACAAAAGTTATTCATTTGGTCATGAGCTCTGAAATTACTTTTACGTAAGATACACGGCTGCTCCTATGCGGTTCTGAAGAAAGCAGAAAGTTTTGTAATCAAACATTATTCTATTTTGCATCACACTTCGGAAGGACGACGAATTTTTCACCAGTGCTTTAGCATCGTATTTCTTCGTTTTTGCATTATCACGAGTCATAATTTCATCATTTAATTTACTATGCGGATCTGTTTTGTCCGGAAAAATGATGTTACTATGAACAGTCATGATGATATCAGGTGATAAATTTGCCACACAATAATTACATTTTATGAAATAGAATTATACGTTTTGAAGTCTTTAATTGTAGTGTTGATTCCACCATCGTTTACCAAGGAGACGTATCGGATGGAATTACAGAAGGAATTTTTACAGCAGAAACTTCTATTTTTTCATGCGAGAAAATACAATGCATTACAGAGCTCGCTTTCGAACATTCGAAAATAAAACTAGGTGAAGAAAATAAGCCATTCAAAATAACGCACAAAACAATCAGAAGATTATATAATTAGGCTTCTTAATATGTCACCAACCAATTTGAAAAACCATTTATGTCACAGATTTCAATAGTGAGTAAGTTTTAATTGGAATAAAATTCATTCTTTTTGTTAGTCGACAAAACATACCAACAGAAGAGGTGCGTACACACACAATTATGCCAGCTCCAGAAAAAACATCATCAGAAGTAAAAAATTAAAGTACTTTTTCATTCCATCTCTAATAGGTAGAACTCGCTACTTTACATATTTACAGTAAATATTAAATATATATTTACTTAATATGACAATTTAGTTTTCTAAAGTTTTGCCACAACAAATTATCTAAACTATCTAAAATCAGTATTTTTGACATAAAATATATTTCTTAGACGATCCTTCTCCTTAATTTCGTTTTTGAATCTGAGTCTTTTTAGATAAACATATTCCATCCTTAAAAATATTTTATTTTCAATAACTCTTTCTAGAAGGGCTTTACTTTCAGACTCACATTTCCAAATATCAAAACAATTCTACTAACTTGAAATTTTAACAATAAGTGGATTTTATATGTATTGAGAACGGCGAACCAAAAATAATCGTATATGTAATAAAGGTAGAAATAACTTCTTTCAAAGCAAGGCATCTGAGAATAAAAGAAGTAGAAGACTTTTGTTTGCTCAGCACTCCCCCTATTCTATGTCAGCAAAGTATACACTATTGTATTCCCGAAATAAGATTGGGTTCAATACAAATTATTACTGCGCCCAGCACATCATTTGTCTGGTGCATTTATATTTGGCCGAATATTCCTTCTATAGAGAATCTCTGATTAAAAATCTCATGTTCTTACTCTATAAAGCAGAATTAAAGATACACGGTAAATACATAAATAGAAATTATTGTACAAAAAGTATTAACTTCTACTCATTTTCTTGAAAGCCCTTAACCTTTTTCATCAATTATCAATTTACAAAAACTCAAAAAATCACATATCATATGTTCTATAGAATCAACGATTTGTCGTTGAAGTAGATCTAAATGTATTTGTTTAGAAATATTGTTTCCTGACAAATATACAGTAGTTTGCAAATTTTTAGTGCCTAATTTCTTTTTCAGCTCTCAAACAATAAGTTCTACTAGAAAAAAAGGATGTATGCTATCCTTTTCATCTGTATATTCAAGGGGCAATACTGTAGAATGGTAATGCGTATTCAAATATCCGCAGCAGGATGTCAGAAGTGATGTGAGGAAATGCGTAATACTTCAAGTAGCGCACACAAGACAACGTTTGAAGAAAAAGAAAGTCTCATTTCTAGACAGTCAATGCAAGTCAAAGTAAGCTCCCACATACAATATGGCTACAAGAATTCACCAGGATGCCGATACGTTACACTAGTCAGAGTGATTTTTAAGGTGTTGCGTAGTTTGACAAGTGCTGCTCAGAAGTAGAATTCGACAAAGGAGTTGCTTCACGATTTCTGGACTCATTTCAAAGAAAATCATGCGTCTTTGTTTTAACAGTATTTGCTATTATATTTATTTAGGATAGGGTTGCTAGACATTTTGGGTGCCATCATAAAATCCGATGTTGAAACAGAAAATAGCTAAAACTTGCTTCCCAATGTATGGTGTCATTTTTTAGATGGGCGATGAATGCGCCAAGTATTGTAAATTCGATATTTTAAAGTTGTGAAAAAGTCCGTAAGATCTTGCACTTTTGTGTATCCATTATTATTTTGTAATCCAGCTACTGTGTGACATAATGCTTGCTCCATTGGACGTTATTAAAATGTTAATTTGGATTTTCGCATATGCGTTACTGTTATAGCAATATTTTTTACATACAGCTGTTGCCGTTCGCAGAGTGGAAATATCGTCGATTTTGGTACCGCATACTTTAGCGTACATTATAAGTAGATTTTTCTCTTCTCATTTTACCTCAATTTGGCTTTAATCCGTTTCGCTTTTACAAATATGTGATCTACATCACGTCTACCAGATCATTTTTTATATTACTACAAAATCTGTAAAGCTATTTATGTTTTACACATTAGTGTTTAAATGTGTAAGACCATTTTATCGTTCGCTTATTTATCCGGTACTGAAACGGAACGACTAGCTTGAAATGCTCCACAATATAGAGATACCTTTAGGCTAATTCAAAAATCTAAAATTTCTCCTGCTTGTCGTTCACCTAGTTTTCGAAATTATTAGCTCCAGATCTCATGCCCGATATCCGATAAGTAAAAAAGTAAGGTTTACGAGTTTAAAATAGGATTAAATGCAAAGATATTTTTCTTTTTTTATCTCTGACACAAAAACTGTGACTCAATTAATTTTCAAACTTTTCCACTTTCACTTAGCTTCGAATAACGTTATGATTTCACCGTGGCGTAGCTAACAGAGGCACTGCACATCGTAAAGCTCGTATTACCATTTCAGAGTCGCCAACTGCTCCAGAATATAACTAACCACTTTTTGTAAACAGTAATTTTTCCTAAACATTTTTTTAAAGAAATGGTAAAAAGCCCACACATTTAACTTCAAAATTTAGCGATAATTTAATCCAAACATTTCTGTAAGTGATTTATTATATTCCGGAGCAGTTGACAACTCAGCCTAGTATCAGTAAATTCGTTTTCTTCAAATAGACACACAACACATTTTTTCAAAATGGCCATTATTCGGCATACAGAAGTGTCACAAACAAAAGAATTAAGAAATTAGTCATCATATCATGTAATGTCTGATTGGGAACGTATTCATATGACCCACTAATCGACAATTCAAGCTCTTAGCGACAAATCAAGCGGCATTAGCATATTTCGAGAGTTTAGAGAGACAGTGCATTTCAATCCGGATACAAATGCATACACAGAGTTTCTTTAAGGAAAGGGGGATCATAGATGTAATCATAACTCTAAAAGGTGAAATTTTTAATTTAAAAATTATAAATGTATGGATTTTATGCTGAAAATATTCGACAAGAGGGACTGGAACCCCCAATACCTCCCCCTCACGTACGCAACGGGTAACAGACAGAGCTGCAGGATAACATGGATAGAAGATCATTATTTAAAGTCTAAGCATTCTTTTGGAAGCGTTCTCTAGACATAGTCCTTCAGTGTACCCTCAGAAAGCAGTCACAAGTAGTCAGAACGGGAGTATACGGAGGCTTGCGATTACATTGTCACTGCTTAATGGATATTGCAAACACATTCCTTATGTTATTTACGTTAGTGCGACATGATGTACGCACAGAATATTAATAGTAAAGGAATGAAAAGCCTCTTAAGGGTGTCAGAAAAATTTACATTTTTGCACTTTTTCTCAAACTTTAGGCTCATTGCGGCAACTGAACATATTAATCAATCGAGCTGAAAATGTGCACACTTATTATTGAGTCATATAAGGCAAATTTCATTGCACTGGGACTAGACATTTTCCAAAATATTATATATTTTTTTAGAATTTCTTTCAAAAAGTTTTTTTTTCATTTTTTTCAAACTTTGAGTCCAAAGCGGCAACTGTAGACCTTAACAAATCGAACAATTTCGCACACTTTTTATTGAGCCAATTTGGACAAAACATAGAACTAAGGGTAAGCGAATTTCGAAAAAAAAGATTTTTCTCGATGCACCCTAATGTATATCCATCAAAGAACTCGAGCAAATTTTCAAAATCCAAATATGAAAGACCAGTCACCACTCTTTAATGTACAGTGACAGTATTTTTAAGGAAATAATATTTTGACATCAAACACCTACGCTAAAATGTAATCCGTAAACTAATGTAAACATCTGCTTCTGAAACTATATACTTTTATAAGAGAGTATTACAAACTATTTTTACTTTCTAAACTGAGAAATATCGATCACTTCCGCTTACGCAAACAATAAAAATCGTCTTTTAGGGAAAAAGTGGAAAACTCTTCCCCAAGCACTATCAATTAAATGTCAGGAAAGCTCTAAATTAAATAAGAAATGTGACTGTTAAAATGGCTAGAAATAGAAAGATTTTGATATATTTGAATAATGCACATCAAAAGGATGTTACTAAAGAGTGCCTGATTATCTGCTGAAAGGCAAATTGTTATCAGTCTGAGTCAAGAGAAAAGAATTGATTAGTAAAAAGAGCTGTGTTAAGAGATTAAGATTGTTGTGCAATGAATGACAATGAATGTCTGAATTTCAGGGTAGCAATAAAAATTATTGTGACGAATGTGAACTGTTTGAAGTTTATCACAGAGAAAATGATGCATTTCATATATTTTGAAAAGTGATTAAAGGAGAGATAATGAAAAAAAGTCAAATTTGTTTGAATACAATTATTCCCTGGGCATCCATTCATAAATATTCTTATTTAATTGGGATTTTATAGTTTTCAGAAAAAAATAATACGAAATATTCATAAAACTGCGAATATTAGAACATTCTTTCGTTCTATGTAGTCATCCTGAAGACTTACTGAGCCCAATTTCGATATGAAATCATATATATAAATAAATATATATAAATAAATAAATATATATATATATATATATATATAGACAGATATAGATAGATAGATAACTAACATTATACGAATAAACAGGATGATTCAAAATTAGTGTGACCAATTTTAAAAGCATAAAACTATTCATAGTAAATTGTAATCACTTTGCCACCAGTTTTAATTAAAAAAATGAAATATATAAATTACCAGTCGAACTATTATTAATAGTGCGAGTAAATTATGGCTCCTGAATTAGGTCCTCAAATCCCGAATCGAAATTTTAAAGCTGTTCAAGGATGGTTACCCAAATTCTCTTATAAACAAAGCATTCAAAATTAAGAAAACGCATTTTTCTATTGCATTACTATCTATACTTCAAAAAGAAATAAAATTTGACTGGCAACAAAAAGCTCCAGTAAAAAAAAATCGACGAAAGAAAGTCCTTGCTGAAAAAGAAGGAAAAGAAGCTGAAAAGACTCACCGCTGTGGAAAACTCTCTGCCTTTTAGAACTTTAACAAAAAAACTGCAGGTATCGCTATCAACAGTTTGTAGTCAGATAAAGAAAATTGGCTATAAAAATGTTAAGAAACCAGTCTATTATCAACTGTTTACAAAGACCGTAGAGAAGCAAAGAAAGCATTCTTGACCTCCCTATTTAATGTTACGCAAAGGTAGCTACAAAACATTGATAACTTTGGATGAAGCTCTGTTCGGGCTATCATCCACAACTGGTAAAACCAAGATACAATGCATTTAAAATGATCCAAAGTAATTAAAATATAAAAAAATATGTCATATCCGATGTAAGAGCAACAGGACAACATTTATTAATCAAAAGTAAATATGTGATCTGCTTTACAGAATCTCGACCAGCTCCATTTTTTTCTAAATTAATACATATTAAGACCGGTTCCAATCTTTCTAAATTTCTGCAAATGGGGCTTTTAAGCTTGTTGACTGCACAATTAAGAACATTCACCGTGCTTAATTATGTTTCTACATAGTCAACGAAACATTTGTTTATTCAAAAATACCATATGCCGGCCAAACGGCTTTGCATACAAACAGCCAGCCGTCCGGCGGAGAGAACTTGACAACTTCTTTCCCCTGCCTTGCAGCAGGAGGAACTTTTTACGATCGCTGAACAATAGCCGATACGGGAAGCTGGATACCTCCCACGACCACGAGATGTATTTTTTCTTTTTCGCCACACGAAAATTACCCCAGCCATTCTTCCACGCGGTCATTGGTCCACGCGGTGAATTGCCATCAGATAATTTCTGAAAGGAAGAAGGCAACTTTCTTCGAATTTCGGCCGGGTCTGAACTTCTGGAAGCTATAATTGAAACCTCGCCCGAACGTCAGAGGGATAAACGGCATTTTTTCCGTAGGAACAGAATACTGGATTTCGGAGATTCCTTAAGGCATGATTTTCCGTCTTCAGTGAGAATTAAAAGTGATATTTCTGCATCACACAAACAGGTAATTGTTGCTGCTTGCAAACTGACCTGCAAATGAATACTTTAGCAAAATTTGTTTCTTTTTATAATCATAATGCATACTTTATACTGTAGTTTTTGGAATTTATCGGTTTGAACACAATTTTTTTATACGCATTTTATAGAAAATTGGAGAGCTTGGGTTTGTGTTTTGATTGGTTTACTTAAAAAAATGTACAACAGCCCAGAGTAAATGTACAAACATTAACATTTGTTCATCTATCGGAAGTACATAAGATGCCCTAATTTAATGTCGTTAAATGATTTTTTCAAGAAAAAGACATGTGACCAGGGAAACCAATAATGCGTATATCTATAGAATAGAACTTTTAACACTCTGTTGTCTGAACTCTTCAAAACTTTTGCTTAAAAAATATGTACAAAATGCTCATTTACTGGATTTGTTCACTCATTAGTAGCATTAAGGAACGCATATTTCTCAATTATTTCTATAACATAGCTAACAAAATTTATAAACAATATGTAATTTTTGTAAGAAAACACACAATTTGTGGAACAGATTTAAGACCAACAATATGTTGTGTTCATCAAAAATGCGGTGGATTTTTCTATATCATGTGTGTTATAGAAGCTTTATGAATACCCGGATTTCTCAAATCTCAGGGTGAAATACTTGGCGCTATTATATGGTGAATAAGCATTCAAAAATGTACAGAAAAGAAAATGCAGTATTTCAAAAAGAATTTTGAATTTTACAGAAAAAAAAATAAATAAAAATAAAAAATAATTTGTATTTCAAAAGTACTTTTATTTTTAAGAGAAATAAAGTTAAAGTATTTTAACAGACTCTGCTCCGGCTTTTATTATTAAAGTTTTTATTATAAGTTTTTATTATTATAGTTTTTATTATAAGTTTTTATTATTATAGTTTTTATTATCAAAGTTATTAAAATATATTAAAAAAGGACAGCTTTAATTGCACGGTCTATAAATATTTTTCCCATACAAAAAATTAACCCAAATTAAGTTCACCAAATTCGACCAATTAAGTTATCAAACTATATGAAATTATTGTATTTTTTTTTTCTTATATTTAAATATATTCTGTTTAGTTTTCTATGTTTATAAATGTAAGTATCTAGTCATTCGCTGAATCTTAATGGATTCTTCATGCTTTGTTAGCACCTTTTAATGTATGCATATATGAATGTATTTCATGTTTGTAAATTTAATTGATAAAGCTCAATACAATGTTTGCCGTAATAAACTGTAAAAACAGGTCTAGAATAATTTAATGTTCAGCAGAAATATTGAACTGCGCACTCCAAAAATCCCCTTGATAATATATTTTTCTTTAAATAGAATTTTTAACAAATTCACAAGCTGCACCTTAACAGCAACAAACAGAATACCGCTTTTAATTACAAATAATTTAAGTAAGCGTAGATTAAAAATGCTCTTTGTAAAAATTTTCCCAACTTGAAATTTCGACGAAGCTGTTTGATCTTAAGACATTCTTGACTGCTTCTGTGTGTGTGTGCTAATCAACGGTGTTTTATGAAGAAAACACAAGTTTATCAAGATTGATTAAAGTTATAATAAAGGAGCTGAGTTTGCACTAATTAGAATACTTCTAACTTAAAATCTGCTGAAAAACGGAAAATTGATTTCTCGATATTTGCAGTGACAGTTTGTAATCATTTTGAGAATTTATTTTTCTTTATGTGCAGATATGCAAGCCAAAGAGTGTTGAAATTAAAGTATGCAGTTGTCATAAATATTTTATTTAGTGAATAATAGTTATATCTACTTAGAAATATTTATATAGAATTCTATATAATGTTTAAGAAATCTCTTTGATTTTAATCAGAAATTTCGAGTCTTAACTTTCAAACACAAATACGTATATATATATATATATATATATATATATACGTATTTGTGGTTAGTTATATATATATATATAACTAAGCTGTTGTTCGAGTCTCGTCAGGGGGAGACCCTCCTGAACCCCCTAATTTTTTAGTTTCATTATTGCCATATTAAAACGATATTAAGTGACTATGTTATTTTATCGTATCGCTTACCCCCTTTCTTTTCATTCTTCAGTAGACGGTGTAGCTATGATGTCATGAGTGGATCTTGAAGTCATACCTTAGCTGTCATTCATTAAGATCAACCGACCACGCCCACTATATTTTTTCAGCTAGATCCCCACATACTAATCAATTAGTGCACTTTTTCTGCAAAATTTAGTTTTCGCTTTTTATGCATAAGTAGCGGTGCCATATACGCTCGGATTTCTGCGAGTTTTCTTAAAACTTTTCCAGCTGGGCCGGGTGCATCAAAAGCACTGATATAGACTTCTATTCCTTATACATTTATAGTAAATACACGATAATTCAAAGAATTATAAGAAGAGGTACATAATATTATTGCATCTATTTAAATTTTTAATAGGCTAAAAATACATATTTAATTCTTTATACTGCACCTGTAGAAAAAGAAAGAAGAAAATCATCATCATTTCATCATAAAAAAGGCTGAAAGATATGTTTAAACAAAGTTGGTGAGGGAATTCTATATATAAAACTCGGCTGTTTGAGCCTCGTTAGGGGGAGACCCTCCTGATCCCCTCTAATTTTTTAGTTTCACTATTGCCATATTAAAACGATATTAATTGACTACGCCATTTTATCGCTCACCCCCTTTTCTTTTATTCTTCCTTTACATTTAGTTCATAGACTGGAAGTAGGACGTGGGTTTCCTGATCTTTCCTTGCAATTGCAAACGTGGGTCGATGATAACTGAAGTAACTTATATAATTTTTCGTATCTATCTTAACACACCAAACATTTTACTCTTCGTTATTTGATATTGTTGAGAGAGCATTAGGCGAGTAGAGTTGTTGCATTTAGCCTGATAAACCTATTGG
This sequence comes from Cheiracanthium punctorium, assembly GCA_038373885.1. Taxonomy (NCBI): domain Eukaryota; kingdom Metazoa; phylum Arthropoda; class Arachnida; order Araneae; family Cheiracanthiidae; genus Cheiracanthium; species Cheiracanthium punctorium. The sequence continues at coordinate 10,518 of JAWZYV010012752.1, read as the reverse complement.
AGAGTCATCCAGAGTGGATAAGAGTCCCAGGCTGTAAGGCTTATGTTTAAAATTATTCTTTTTTCCATTTTCACATTCACTGGCCCAGTGCCCGATGCGTTTACACATTTTAAAAGTTATTCTTGATGCATCCTAAATTTTATAAGTCCATGTTTTATGTTTCCATGTTTCGTAATTATCTTTATTCAGCGTTTCAATTCGCAAAGTTCCAGTCGCCATTTTGAGGATCAATGATGCAGCCTTGAAACGAACGTTAAGAATCAGCAAATAAATAAATTAATCCAGAAATAAATTAATCTGGTATCCATAACCTTTTAGAAATGTTAGCAGAGTTATGGCACAAACATAGTAAACGTGGGATTTTAACATACACTTTACTTTATAAAATTGGAACGGAAGACACAGGCACATCACATAGCAAGGTAACATCAAGAAGGCAAAAAGTATAGAAGGAGTTAAAAGAATGGTTGCACAGTTACAGTTAAGTAGATATATGTTTATAGAGGGATAAATAATTCAGGAGGTTAAGGCATTGCACAGTAAAAAAAATAAAGAATTCAATACTCAACAATTTTGTTAAGCTGTCATAATATTTAGGACTGTAACCTATTTATAGAAAAATACATGTGATGCATATTCTACAGCTTACGAAATATTGTAACAATAGATTAAAGCTGTTGTGAACTAACAGTACCTTAATATATGTAAAATACGCAACAATATTTATGTCACATTTTTATGTCGCATTTTTGGGACACGTTTTTCGGACAATTTTCAATATAGGGGGTGAGAGATAAAATGACATAGTCATCAATATTATTCTGAAATTTCAAATCTGAAATTTCAAACACAAAATTTTCATTCACAAGTTTCAATAAAAATTGAAAATGAAAAGTGTTCATCGCGAATATATATATAAATAACTCATCTATTCGAGCTACGTCAGGGGAAGACCCCCCCTGAACCCCCCTAATTTTTTCGTTTCATTGCCATATTAAAACGATATTAATTGATTATGTCATTTTATCTCTCATCTTTTGTGTATTTCGCCATGTAAACCTATGTTGAATTTCTATGAATGTAACCTATTTATAGAAAAATACATGTGATGCATATTCTTCAGATTATGAAATATTCTAACAATAGATTAAAGCTGTTGTGAACTAATAGTATTTAAATATATGTAAAATACTCAATATATATATGTCGCATACTTTTATGTCGAACTTTTGGGACATATTTTTCAGATAATTTTTAAGAAAGGGGGTGAGAGATAAAATAACATAGTCATTAATATATATTCTGTAAATTGTCCCCATCCAAAAGTATTTTTTTGCTAATATGAATCCTCTCAATTTTTTCAGAATAATAAAAAAAAAAAATAGAGGTCCCCCAAGATAACTGAACCTACATGAAATAACCAAAATAATGTGAAATACGTTATTTTTATTTTAGCTACAGGAAAATGCATGAAATTTCAAATTGCATTTTTTCCATTTTTAAAGGCTGCTTATATGTAGTCTAAAACAAATTCGCGCATTCTTTACACATTTGCGCATTATGTATCAACTACATTTCAAGTAGATTTTGTTGATTGAATTTCGTAAAGTTCTTTCTGTGCGTCTCTACAACATGTAACAAAAATTTCTTTTGCTCTTCGTTGTCTGTTGCACAATTAAAAAGCATAAGACAGGTTTTTAAGAAACATGTTAGCCTTTTTAAAGGACTGGGTTTCAGGGCTAATTGAAGATAGCCCTGAACATGTTAACGCTTAATAACATGTTAAAGCTCTTCTTGCTAATTTCAATCCCCTCATTTTTTTCAGAATTAAAAAAAAAATAGAGGTCGCCTAGGTAACTGAACCTACATGAAATAGCCAAAATAATGCCTCTGAGCCAAAATAATGCCTAATAGTAGCCTCTGAGCTAACTCTACCAGTTAGCTCAGAGATTTAGCTCTTCAAAAGGAACTATAAGAAATGCACTAATCAATCACTGTGAAAGAAAGTACTTCTAAAAGAGGTGTTCTCCTTTCTTTCTTTATTCTCAAAACTAATTTTTTTTTTTTTTTTGCTGGTCAGAAATAAGATCTGAAAACAATGTAAGTGCTGCAAGTTCTCCTTTTAAAATGCCAAGAATGACATAAGTCCTTTTTAATATTTTATTGCTCAATGGTTTTTCTTTATAGTCCTTCAAACTTTGAATCTGCAAGACACCCTCATCAACCGCATGTGGGCAAGTAAACTAAAATTGAATATATATGCAAACACAGCAAATTGAGTACTTGTTGCATACCATGAGTTAATGTCGTTGTGTCTTCAATCCCATTAAGCAATAATTCAATTTTCAAGAAACGAATGACTTTTGACATCCAGAAAACCCTGTGTATAGAACCAAATTTCTAAATGGTAAACTGAATGTCCAGTCCTGGGCTGGCCAAATTCCTCCATGCGTCAAACTTAGCACATTCGATAATTTCATGTAGCTCATTGCATCCTTTTTCTTACTTATGTGATGAGACAAATTAAAGACTTTCGCAATATTTTCGTGCCCGAGATATACTATAATTTATGATGTCACGTTATAATGATGAATTCCTACCTTTCAAAATATATTATCATCAAAAATTGAACCGTCTCTGAACCCCTAACAAATATCCAGAAAATTAATGCTAGAATGTCATTATTTTTCCTCCGCATGTCATTATTTTTCCTCCCATAAACCTAAATCTTACCTATAATCATATTTTCTAACTCTAACTCCAAACATAAGGAAGTAAAAAAGATGCTTGAGTTGTTTAGCGCGTCTAAACTAGGCGGTGAAAATAGTTAGCGCATGCTATGCAAAAGTTTGGCTAACACTGATTTAATCCAATCATTAATGACGCAAGATTAAAAAACTCTGAAATTATCCGTAGGTAGTTTTGTAGCAATTCTTAACTGATCAGAAATAAAAGTTTTAAAACTGTCTGATGCTAAAATTTTGGGAACAAAATGGTTTTCTGATCTATGCTTGTTCAGCTTGTACCAATTTCCTCAGAGCCTCCGAATCCCTTCAATAATGAGTATATATATATATATATATATATATATATATATACTAGCTGCGTGCTCGTTCTTCGCACGGTAAGAAACGAGTATTTTCCTAAAATATAATCGCACATGTGCGAAAACAAAACCTAATAAAAAAAAAAGTTTTGTCCCTTTGTTGAAACTACCACGCTATGTATTAACGTAACGTATGTTTCTAGTTTAATTAGTAAATTGATCGCGCGCGTTGAAAAATGATGAATAGAACCCATTTATTTCACGATATATTTATTGACGTGATATACGGCGCTTTAATCCATATTAACCTATCAAACCTAGTATTACTACCTATTACTTATACTATGTATTACTTATATTAATATTATCTATCTTCGTTTCTCCCTATACAATGCTCAATCTAAAGAAACGGATTGCATATTTAAACCAATTTTGCCTTTCTAATCTTTGATGATTCTTTAGAATTTATGCATCGCCATTAAAACACACACACACAGCTCTCCATATATTTTTAAGCATAATTCTTCTCAGATTGACGTATTAAGCACCGCAAAATATTTCATCTAGAAGTGGTGGAAAATACCCAACCTGTTACGATTTATATATTTACCTCCATCGTTTTTTCGTGTAAAACATCAAACTCTTTAACCTCGAGGAACTATTTAGAGTCTCTCAAATTACGAATAGGATGTTAAATTATGTTGCAGAGTTTACAAATTTCACGCAATCTTTAATTTGTGACATCACGCTCTGACCCCATGTAGTTGAGTCTTGCTATTTCTCGCAGTAGTTTTCAAACGGAGTAATATTGAACCATACGACGTTGAAAAACTCTCAATTACAACAGAACGTATTAAAGTTAATTTGAGAGATGTTAGGTGTATTCCCAACTAATCGGTATTTTAAATATTTTCCTGGGGTATTTTAAATAGATTACGCTTCATGGGCAGAAATTTATCAAAACGTATTTTACAGGTATTAAGCTATTTAAACGACTCAGAAATGATATATGCTGTTGAGGGTTACAAAATGAATTTCTCCATTGAAAATAGTGACGTTGTCATTTATAGTTCTGCTACAGGAATACTCAAAAAGATTTCCAACGCATTACGGTCAATGGCAATTTTAGGGACATTCATCCATTTCAAGCACAATACCGTCTTACTATAGAGTTAGGTAATGGTTCGACTACGGTCACATGCCTCCCTCAAGAATTACTCCAAAATTCGCCAAGCTTGGCGACTTTTGGTGTACCTGTGTTTATATTTAACTCGCAAATCTCAAAAACTATTAGTCGTATAATGTTGAAATTTCATATATAAAATTGTTGTAACATCTAGTTGTGCCTCTCAATTTTTGGTTCCAGTCCACTGGATAGTTTATATACTGGAGAACCCAAAATAATTTCAATTTGTCCTTGGACATCTTCAATATATTACATGTGTAGCCAGTCATTGTTTGGTCCAAACTCAAAATCTCGCCATTTGTCCTCGACCTTGTCGAGTTCTGCAGAAACATCGACAATTTTGGCGCCAAAAATAATTTCGTATAACTCTAAAAGTTTTAAACGTAGAATGGCGAAATTTTAAATTTAGAACTATTGTAACATCTAACTGTGCATCTCTTTTATATTCCAATCGCCTGGGTAATTTATTTGCAGGTTCACCCAAATTACTTTAAATACATAAGGGTTCATGGATACATTCAATTCATTGAAAGTCTGTGGTCAATTACTACTTTGGCTCTCCCAAAATCTCAAAAACTATTTCAAGCTTGTCGGCTTTTGGCGGAATATTGCCAAATTAAGTGTCAGAAACAAACCTTTCATATTGAAATCAACTTGGCCATTTGGGAAATATTTGGCTAGAAATCGCTAAACCTTAGTATGGCTGAAGTATTTTATCTCTTTCGAACAAAAAAATCTGGTGTGACTCCACTCGACTTTCCGAACACTTACGATTAAGATCATTTTTTGAAGTTCGCCGAAAACATTTTTACTTTCCGAACATGTACCATGTAAGGAAAGTATTGTATTCATAAAAAAAAAAAAATCAGAGCAGGGATGAAATGTTTTATACTCAAAAGAAAAATAGGATTTGGAAATTTTCCGAAACTAAAATGTGCAACTTTTTAATTTGGCGAAAAATAAAATGATTTAGGTGCGTTGTTGAGGAGATGATTTTAACGCTTTGCGCAATTTATCGCAATTTTATCGTCTGCTGAATACACCTGAGGATAAGTTTTTGAAATTTTCATTCAGTTGGAATTGTGAATTTTTCTGCGCAGCTTTTCTCCATTTATTTCTAATGTATTACATCCAGAAAAAGGATGTTAGAAATATCAATTTTAATTTTGTTTAATCACACTCATGAATAATGATATACGTTTCAACCATATGGAATAATGAAAGAAAATAGGAAAGGCCTATGGATTATAATACGCTTTTAATATATTGCGCTTTAGTGCTTTTTTAAAATCTGAAAGTGTTTCAGATTTTCTTACTTTTTTTTTACTTTCTGTTTTTTTTATAAAGGCCAATATATCCAGAAGCTCTTCAGAATTAATATAGGACGAGAATAATTTATACCTTTTTGAAGGATATTATCATTAAACCTCATCTTATTTTTGTAACCAGGGGCGGCCCAACACGGTAAGCATCGCATCGGGGCGCCGGATTCAAACGGGCGTCATTTCGAACTTAAAAACTAAGTAGAGCATAAAAGGAGGCGTCTTTTTTATGTTAGCAGGGGTCTATACACTTAATCTAGGGCCGCTCCTGTTTGTAACAATCTTAATTTTAAATTCCACTCAGAATCTAAGAGATTTCAGTGCCAAGGAAGCCAGTGAGAAACAGGATTCTCTTCGAACAAGATTTATTAAGATGGCGAACCAACTGGTCACCAGAGGTGGCAAGTTAAGTATAAATTCATTCTCTGCAAGCAGTCACAGCAGAATCTATTCAAACTGCCCACTCTTACAACAGGCAGAAATGGCCGAAACGAATTGTGAAATTAACCATCACAGCCGATAATGTTTCAATGGAAATGGTTTCACATGCCACACAAATCGACGATTCAGGCTCTTCTAGCATGGTTGGATGGCTCCGGCAGACAGTCTTGCAATGTGCCCCTAAGAAAGTAATCACAAGGAGTCATATCGGGAGAAAACGAAGACTAATCCATTACGGAGGCTGCGGTTAAAGCGGCATCTGTGAGCGGTTTTTGAAACTTCAAGTTCTTAACTTTTACATAAAATTTTGACAGCTTACATAATAAGCATGCAGTTTACGATACCATTCCAAAGATCTTTTTTTCAGATTTCTTTCTTTAATATCAGGGTGATATTTGTTGGACACCTTGTATAAATATAATTTAATTTTTTTTCAGTCTGTTGAGTTTTTCAAACTAACATGACATTTGGATGTAACGATAATATTGCATTAAGGCTAACGATTTAACATTTGTTTTAGTAAAAATGCTGTGGCATTTGAAATATCAATAAGTATGTATATTTACTCTGTAAGCAATATTATTTCCCTTTGAGTTTCGAATAATAGCAACTCGTTTAGAAGCATTCCTATGCAAGTAACGCAGCAAAATGGATATTTGAAGTAATTTTACATATTTGCATAGCTTTGCTTACGATCTGTAGAATCTCCTTTTAAACTCAACTTCAAAGTGTATGCCTCATTAACCCCAATAAAGTATTTTCATATCATGTTTATATGCATGTATTGAAGTTTTGTTATTTCATATTAAAATGCTAGAAAAATCTATGGCATTCGTCTTAAGGAGCATGACGGGGAAACTTTTCTTTGATATAATTTTTGAACTTACGGTGTCTATTTAATGAAGGAATCTTCTAGAAACACCATCATTCAGAATTAGTATAGAAGTTCCCCGCCATAGAAGACTTATTTCTTGGTTCACAATAAATTGAAAGAGAAATATCTGCTAGCATTTTTTCTTTTTTTTGAAAAACACATTTATACATTTTAAACTGACGATAAGGCTTTTTTCCAGTATTTTTTTCCTTCTGTTAGCACATATGTATCTTATATACAGATCTGTCAATGCAATTTCATTTGAAGGACCTTTATGTAACTCCGTAAACACAGTTTATCAATCATTAAAAGTATATACATAACATCGGAAATCCAACATTTACTAATGAAATAATATTTTAAAAAGCGAAATGATGTTGATGACGTATGCGACATTTCTGAATATAAAAGAAGTATTGAAATTACGAAAAATTTTTAGATTCTCATTTAGACAGAAATATCAATATTGCCTATACCTGAAACCTTATCGCGAAATTTGTACATGACCTTTGTACATCAGTATTTACGTATGTGCGATGCATTTTCAGCATCCATGGAGCCATTTTGACTTTCTTCGAAGCTAAGTCTGTAAATGCACACAGCTTTCGCATACATCAAATGATAACCCGCACAATGTTAAATTTTTGTATTTTGAACTGCCGTGAAAACGTGAGTATTCAATACCTTCTTCCAACAACACAGATAACTTTCAATACTTTGAAATCTATGAACAATCATTCTTTCAGACATACCGAAAATCGCACCATCTGCTATAATCTTAGCAAGATTTAGAGAAATATTCACGTCTCTTCGAAAAAAATGGCCCTATGATAAATGACGCTATAAACCTGCACATCACAGTGACCTTTGCATAATGAAGTGGTACTTATTGATTTGTGAGTGGATTTCCTATGACCATTAATCGTCGATTCTTTGTTTTGACATATCATGTCAAATAAAAATGGGCTTCGTCTGTCTACAAAATGTTCCACAGCAACTCATTGTCCACTTCCACTTGAGCACGAAATTCGAAAGCAAAAGTCTCTCTTGCTGGCAAGTCATCAAGAACTCCTGAACATGGGCATTTTTTAAGGATAGCACTACAGGGTTTTTCGTAGAATAAAAAAAAATAAGTGTATGTACTGAATGCACAGTGCACAGTGCTCACAAGGATGCTCAAAGTTCGGGCAAATTCCCGTACAGCGCAAGGCTGCACACAACCGCTCGACTCTACACTGCTGTGACCACTTCTTCAGCTCACGTCGAATCACTTTTTTTCTTCAATCTACCAGACAGCATATCAAGGGAACCTGTCTTTTAGAATTTCTGAATCATATTATCAAGATCCACGGCAGTGATCCTACCAACGCCTTTTATCGTAGCAGAAAGTGTCCGTAGCTTCTGCAGAGCTACTGGTGCACAGTCGTCGTTCTTGTAAAAAAGACTATACAAGCAGAGACTCCTCTTAGACGCGAAATGAGGAAAAGCCGTGTAACCGGAGCTTTTATAACAACTACAATAAGTCGCGCGCATGCCAGTTATTTTCATTTACATATCCCGACGCTTATAATGCAATCCATTGCTGAAATTTGGATACATTTGTTTTCTTTTGCCATTGGCTTTCCACAGTTTTCAATAACACTCCGTTCAAGTTTGAAGTCATATGGACCTGTACTTCTTTTTCTCATAGCACTATAAACTCGAATTGCAACTGTCCTGTATATATGCAAAATATTTAGGGATAGTAAAAAGCAGCATCGGTTTCGTTCGCTTAAAAATCGATATTCTTACTGGTCATTTGTTTTCCAGTCGTAGACGAATTTCGTCGCCATTTGTCTCGGAGTTACGATATTTGTTTTTTGGATCTTTAGAGTCACTGACGCCATGTCCGAGCCTCATCTACCGAACAAATATCACCATATAAACTATAGTTGATTGAAGAAGAGACAAGGGAAAGGAGGAGCTACTTCTATGTAATTCACGTAGTTTAATCTGTTGAAATAACATTGAATATTGATATTAAATATTAAATATCTACAAAATGTTGAGGAATGTTGTATGTATTTTTCGCTTAAACATTTTAGAGGTATCTTTTGAATTTATTTTATTTTATTTATTATTATTTTTTTTATAATTTTCTCAATAAGATTCTTTAAAAGTTCTTGGAAAATTAATCCGCAGTTCCATGTCAAGAAATGGGAAAATCCATGTGCATAAAAAATAACATAACGAATCCCATAAACAAAATATATTAAATGTGTTCCAGCAAAAAATGTTCTTTTGAATTCAGACTCCTTTTATCCATTAATCAGGAGAGTCAAATCTCCTATGCATTTTCTTACTTTTTGTGTAATAATTCATTACATGTTTGGATATACAGAATACAATATATTCAATATGTAAAGTGATGAATCCCGAGTAAAAATAAGCAAATGCATAAGTCTAATAGCCTGATTTATCATTTACCAAAATCACGCGATGTAAACATTGTTGATCAGAGATTCATGAGAATTCCTTGCGATTCCCGTATTTTCTGTGTTTTAATGGGATAGAGGACTCGGGATAGTTTTTCAAATCTTCTTAAGTTTTCGGAAAATGTACATTAGCTTGAAAGCAGAGGATTGTTCATAGTCATCAAGGGCATTATTTTTTCGAAAAGCATCATTTAACTTGCAACGCAGAAAATAAAATTCGTTATGCATTTTTTCTAACACATTTGGAAGAATAAATAAATCATCTTTAATATATGTGATGTGACTAAGAATTTTATGTTATATATAAATAATTCAGGTTATAAATTGAACTTTTTAAAATATAATTCCGTACTGTATGGAAAAATGATTTTATCTGATGAGATTTAATCAATTTTCAGGCAAGTAACTTCCAATACATACTAGGTTACATGTACACACAGATAGAAGAAGGCTGCACTTTTTTTGAAAAACTGTATAGATTGCACACAATTTGTGCATAAAAAGTAGACATATTTGAATATTTTGAAATTGCACTCTTTTTGTGCAAATTATACAGTTTTTATGCATACTGAAACGTGCATATTCTATACTAGCCGCCGCCGGCGACAAGTTGGTTCGCCATGTTAATAAATCTTGTTCGGAGAGAATCCTGTTTCTCACCGGCTCCTTTGGCACTGAAATCTCTCAGATTCTGAATAGAATTTTAAATTAAAATGGTTACAAAAAGGGGCGGCCCTAGAGTAAGTGACGCCCCTACTAACGTAATAAACACGCCCCCTTTTGTGCTCTGCTAAGTTTTAGAGTTCGAAATGATGCCCCTTCGAAGCCGCCACTCCAATGCGATGCTTACCTTGCTTACCGTATCGGATATCCTCTCGTTAGAAAAAAAGATGGTTTAATGATAAAAACCTTCAAAAAGGTACACATTATTTTCGTCCTATATTAATTCTGAAGAGCTTCTGGATATATTGGCCGTTATCAGAAAAAAAAGGAGAGGGGGGAAAAGGGAGGAAAAAAAAAAGAAGATAATCTCAAACACTTTCAGATTTTAAATGCTCACTAAAATTCTGGAACACCTTAGGTATCGCGCACCTGCTATTCTTGGCGCCTTTTGTTTTTTGCGAAACCTTCGCCAAGTGCCGTGTTTTGCAAAAGGTTTACCTATCTTGTTTCGA